>CM049859.1:14999216-15384216 GCA_027422415.1 Schizothorax lantsangensis
CGCAGCCTTTCTGTCAGAGCATCTGTGAGCGCGAGCCGCTTTAAACTGAAACCATAAACTATAGGCTACTGTATCTTACGAGGTTTTTTTATAGCCCTTCATATAAAGCTTGTCACATGTTTAGAACAAATTGTATTATGCACTTTCTCCGCAGTTCAGTCTGTGTCCTCCCTAGATATTTTATCAGATGTGCTCGTATCAAACTACTGTATATCAATATTAACTGTATTGCTTCATAATAACGTATAGATTATAAAGAATATATCGATATATCGTACAAACTCTATATACCGCCCAGCCCTAGCTTTAATTAAAATGCCTAAAGCTAAAATTCTCTTGTATTCGCGTTTTTAAACCCGTTTAAACCAACAAAATAGAACATTATAACCTTTTTAGTCCACAACACCAGTTAAATGCTTCCTTTTGTGATCTGATGTAGCTTCTTGTCACAGAATGAGGCAGAAAATATGTTCCATAGGCTACTAATGCATTGATTAGCAATGGATTTTAAATATACTTAATTATTATGAAAATACCAGAGATGGCTTGAATAACACAGACAAGCTATATATTGTCGTAGTCGAGTGTTTAATGAATTTGTTTTATCATTCAAAACGTTTATATCTTCTGTTTACTCAGTTACAGGAATAGCAATGCCTTTGTCCATATTGGGGATTTCCTGGAGCTTCATTAGTTCCATATACATACAGTATATAAATATAACAAGTATCGGTTCAGGCACCGTTTAGGCACCGGCACCGTTTTAAAAGTATCGATTTGGCACCGGTATCGAAAAAAAACCAAACGATACCCAACCCTAATCACAATGTAAGGTGTCACCTCACCAGACCAGATAACTACTGTATTCAGACACGTGAAGAACGACATGTTGGAAGAATAGATAGATGGGTGGATAGATAGATGGATAGATAGATAGATAGATGGATAGAAAAGATGGATTGAAAGATGCTAGATATATGTAGAGATGGATATAGGTTTGCTTTTGCCAATGGTTTGCTTCATTGATGTTCATGTATGAGGTTTATAAACCTTTTGAAAAAGTTGAATTTTTCTTAGTGATTTGAAAGTGTTTGGATTAAATTGGATTAAAATGGATTCAGTTGCTTTAATGAACTCTGCATTTGAATCCAAGTGGCCCAATATTTACTTCATTTCTTCAGAAGGTACACATTCAGGGACTTTTTTAAACTAAAAAGATTTTCGGTTACAGTTTATATTAGCATTTAAGGGACAGTGTGTATTTTAAGTGCTGGTGACCATTTCAAGTTTTTACCATTTTTATCACCTTTATTCATTTTTTTTTTTTAGCTAAATGGTTCTGCGGTGTGACAAATAACTTTTTAAATGTACTAATAGTCCATGTGCCCTCTCAATTAATATGAGCTCATAAAAGCTGCATGAATAACAATTATAATTATAAAAGAATTAGCAAAATGCTGTTTCAAATGGTTTTAGATGGAGAACAGCATGTCACACTGCAGCACATGTCAGCAAAAAAAAAGTATTTCATAAAAAAGTATTTCATGCTAGCTATTTTCTGAAATTATTCTTTAAACGAAGAACTTTGCAATCACATTAGGGATGTTAGCATGTATAGTAAGTTCATTATTATAATTAAACTTGACCTTTTTAAACTTTTTTGAACAGCAACAGTATGCAGTATATGACTTTTAAATAGTCATATTATATATTGAAATAATTAAATGATCAAGGAAATAATCAGAGCAGGGTAGATTACTTACAAATTGTCATCCATTCCAAATTACATGATAAAAAATATAATTAGTGACATAATCCATTACATTACACATTTTAGGTAATATAATCAGACTACTTTTAGATTACTTTTGACTTAACTCATTTATCACGTTGATTTAAATAGGATAATATTGTACCATATTGATATACAATACAAAGACTAAGAAAATATTTTCCATTTGTTGTTATTAACAACATGAAGTGCATTAAACATTACATTATGTCAAGGTTTCCCAAACTGGGGTTTGTAAAGGAACTGCAGGAGGTTCATAAGTTTAATGAAAAGCTAATAATTAATTAAATCATAAAAAAGTAAAATAAAAATAAAAAAATAAAAAAATGCCTGCATTACATGTAAATAAGAAATAATGTGAATTTGTGCATTTTAATGTGTTTGAAAGACAAAAGCCTTTTTTAAAGACATAGCAATACATTGTTAAATAACCCACTGAGTGATAACTCAAATAAAAAATAATGTCTTCATCAGTATTTGATGCAATGTTGAAACACTTCTTAAACCTGAAATATGCTGTAGTCACCTGACTAATGACTGATCTCTGTGTGAGTGTTCACAAAACTGAAGACTTTCAGAATGTACAGTATAAGCAGTAGGGTATTTTAGGAAGGAACATTAAAAAGATGAAAAAGAGGAATTAGGGAGAATCAATAAATGATGAATAATTTATGTATGAAGAGTAATCATGTAATCAATAAAAAAGTAATTGCTGATTACCGTAATCCAGATTAGGTTATATGCAATCAGTTACTACCCAGCTCTGGCAATAGTATAATGACTTTGAATAGTTATATTATATATTTAGATATTTAAATGAGCAAAGAGAATATTTAAATGAGCAAAAACTTAATACTTAAAACTTAAAACTTTAAAATACGACTTTGAGTTGTTATATTATGTATTTCAAATATTTAAATGAGCAAAAACAATATCCCAAGGCTGTTACTTGTTCTAAAACACAAGTCTTGCACATTGTTCAGATACCGCCATTGTGCTTTCCTTAGATATTGTCTCTGTATCATTGTTTACCGTATCCCTTGCGATTTCGCAGATTGCTATTCTTCAAGAGTTGCAGCTCTTGCTCTGTTCTCAAAAACCAAACCGTCTTTTATCGTTTCGCTCCCTACATTTGTGATATTTTTTTATGGAATTGGCTGCACAATGACTAGTAACTCCCAGTTACAATGATCTATTCTACAGCCACGTTATCTCCCTAATAGAGTGCAGCATAGAAGAAGCAGGGCAAGCGACGGTACCGTGGTAATTGTCAAGGAATCACACTGGAACATCAGAGAGAACAATGGCGCTATAACTCTGCTCTTTATAATCATAATATTCCTTTGTTTCACGGAAATGAAATGCATAGGCGATGAAAGCTCTAAGCAGGCCCGGTCTCTTTAAATCCGGGATTGTTTTTGCCATGCGGTTCCTTGGAGGTGCATTTGGAATTTGAAGGAAACATTCTACCTTTTCAATTAAATATCGCCTTGAATGCGGTTCAGTTCACCAGAGAGCATTTACAGCTAACGCGCTGCATTCCTGAAGGTAATCATATTCCTCACAAAACAGAATAAACGCGTAAAGGCGTAAATGGAGTTAATGTGGTATTTTCACGAAGCTCCCAGCTGATGCATTATTTTTTGTGATCTCAGTTGTGTACTTTTGCTTTCCAGTTTGTTTACAGCATTTGATGTAAAAGCAGAATCTCCTCACTGGCCTGACCCCTCGATTTTGGTTGGCTCTCATCTGGATTTGCATAGCAATTCCTCCTGATTGTCTTCTGTGTTTCTCTACGACTCTCGGTCGCATTAGTTGGAGTAAACAGCAACCACTGCATCGTGATTACAGAACGCAAACTGCCGTATAATGGCTCCCGCATCGGTGTGTGTAATTGATTGGTATTGAGCTGTCAAGCTGCATACATTATTACAGCGGCGAAATCAACTCGCAGGCTTTTGTCTGTTAGTAAGACGATAGACCGTCTGGGACGGGTTGCCTCTGTGCACTTGGGAGAATTTATCTTGGTCCCCGCTGCTTTTTATGAGACATTTCCCCACTGCTTTCTGATCTCTCTTTGCTATTTTATGAGTCTGTGACTTTCGAATGCAACATTTATGGGTGTAACTGCTATAGCATAGAAGTGTATGATCTAAGGAATGCTATCTGCCAAACACTAAATATGTGCTCCATTAGGAGAAAAAGCATTTTTTTTTTGTGAGCAAGTGCCTTTTTGGCACTTGTGCCAATTGAAATGCTTTTTTCCTCACCCTTTCCCTTCCCTTCCCTTCCCTTCCCTCCCTTTCTTTCTTTCCCCCTCAACACCTCTTACTGCCCTCCCTTGAAGAAGTGTGTGTTTATTTTACCTTCCTCCTTTTTTTCCCTCCCCTTTGGTTTCCTTTAAATTTGGCATCCGTGTTTGCCTCAGGATGTCTGTCACAAACTGCAGTCAAACGTTGTGACAATGCTTTTCGTTTCCGCCCGTGCCTTTTTTATGACCCTCTTATTTCTTTTTTTCCTTTTTCCTGTTTTTTCCTTCAAGGTCTGGCGCACCTGACGTTAAAGAGCCAAGGTATGGGGCCTCTCCCTTTTTCTTTTTCTTTTTCGATTCCCCCCTTTTTGTACCTAATCCTTGCTTCCACAACTCATTTGATCTACCTTATTTTCCTTCCATTTCTTTGTCCCGTTGGTTTCTGTGCCCTTTCATTCTCTGCTATCTGTGTGTTCTCCATGTGCGTCTCCTCACCCCTGTCCTGTCCACTGGCCCAGCCCCAGGAGCAGCTCCTCTGATGGCCACTCCTGCAGCAGGTAACGCTCTTACGCTCTCCCTCACATGTTTGTTTTGGTCCTGGTGTTGTGCGGTCACAAACCGTACCCAGAATGCACAGAGCCAGAGCTCTGCTGTCATTCTAGCTGTTTGGCTTTATTAAAAAAAGATGAGAGGTTTTGACTGAAAGCTGCTGATTGAATGTGTGTTTTATTTCAAATATGTCCAAATTTCTTTCTTTCTTTCATTATTACGGGTGTGTACTTGAAATGCAAATAATGTACCCGTTTGCAATGTTTCTTGCCTCTTCTTTCAGCTGAAGCGACTCATTGTGGCGGCTGATAACTGTCATTACACTATCTATTATACACTTCACATTCTTTTATCTGCATGTTCGCTGAATTGCAGTGTAGTCAGGCTAAGCTTTAAAACTGCAATTATTTTTTATAAGAGTAGTCTATCGTGCCGCCGCTTGAAATGCAAAAACACTTCAGTCAATCATATTTATCTAACAAATTTAGACAGACCACACTCCCTGTCTGCAGCAATAACAGAAGGCAGCTTGATTCCTTGATTCCCTTACTGACCTGTCAATCTTAATTACTTCAAGTGATTACAGGCCTGTGTGAGATAAGCAGGGTTCGCTAATTGCAGGATTTGCTAATGATTGGTTCATGAAGCTCATACGAGGATGTGTCTTCATCAAAATATCAAAAAATGTCCCATGTGATATACAAAAGCACACACATGAAGAAAGTTTAAAATCTATCAATCATTTGATCAAAAGTCATTCAAATATTTTTTAAAGAAGGAAATTATTGCTTTATTCAGCAAGGATGCATTAAATGGGTAGAAAATGACTGCAAATACATTTATAATGTTACAAAAGGTTTTGTTTCAAATAGATGCTGTAATTTTACTGTATATTTGATCAAATAAATGCAGCCTTGGTGAGCATAAGAAGACTTCATTCAAAAACATAAAACAACAAAATATTACTGACCTCAAACATTTGAACAGTATATACATTTTAGTAAGAAAAATATATTTCAGATCTATGTGGTATTTCACAACTTTATTTCCATGTCGGTATGTTATAATTTCAATGCTTAAACTATATTCATTTATAATATTAATGAAGCATTTTTTCTCTAGCTTTCCAGTCAAGTCGGTTATGATTATTTTCAGTATTTGAGTTTGTAATCTGGAGACTTGCAAACAAACACTAACATGCTGTAATGCATCGTGTTTGTTTATTCTCCTGATTTTTAAGGATTAAATTGGCCCTCTTCCAAAACCTAGTGAGCTGCCTCGCTGCCTAATGCCTACATAAACAGCTGCCTTCCAAGGCAGCATCCTAACTATAATGGATCCTCATAAGTGACTGACTTGGAACTCTCTGCACAGGCAGCAACTCAGCATGCCACACGAATGGCACTCTGGAGACATGTCTCACAATTGATTCCAGTAGAGATTGGTGTTAGCTTGTTGCTAAGCTACTGACAAGCTACTCTAATAAGCAAAAATATATTTGGTGCATACAAATTTTAATTTAAATGTTTAATTTATATATTTAAATATAAGAAATCCCAGCCTGCACTGAGAAGAATACATGCTATTCTCCCTTTGTATATGACATTAGAATCGTTATGCTGCCTACCTTTTGGAGCACTGTGCCAATGATGCCTTAAAATGCTGCCTACATAGGCAGTTTAATATGTTTTTGAACAGAACAGTTGGATGGCAGTTTGAGCTGCTCTAAAAAGCATGCTGTCTGCCCACCTGGAGTAATTTGACCAAGTCAGTCAGGTCCTTTATATTATTCAGACGTACTGTACAGCTTTTCTTTTTTTCCAAAGGATTATATGGTTTCCTTGGCCCCAGAGTCAGCTGGGGTCAAGACTAGAGACAGCAGAGAAAGAAGACTCTGCCCTGTGGGCTCTGAAGTGTAATAGAGACTTTTAATTAAAGTGTGGGTGGGGGGAATTCGACCCAGCTTGTTAATTATTAGGTACTAATGAGTGACCTTAATTACTAGCAAGGATGCGGGACAGTAGTCTTCAGCAGACTTTATTTACGTTGCACCTTTAACCATTTAAAGCAAGGAAAAAAATAAGACTATAAATCAGAAGTTAAGAATGAGAGTAGCAGATGACCCAGCACACGTCTTTGCTTCCAGCCTTTGTCTTTTGAGCTTCAACTCTACACAGAGAAACTAATGCAGCCTGGACTGCTGCTGAAGGAATACGGGCTCATTTTTCTCAGCTCGGCCTCTGGCTGTGCTCGCAGATCAAACGCTAAGAGATTGATCAGTTGGAGAAAAAGGGACTTTTTTTTTTTTGGTCACATTTGCTGGGGTCTCATATTGACTACAAAACTGGCGCTAATTTGGATGTCGGTCCTGATATGTTTTGCTCACACAAACATTTGGAATTACTCTAGCTGTTTACCGAAAAAAAAAAAAAAAAACATTAATAATTAATGGGATAGTTCTCCCAAAAATTTTAATTCTGTCATTAAAGGGTTACTCCACCCCAAAATGAAAATTTTGTCATTAATCACTTACCCACATGTCGTTCCAAACCCGTAAAAGCTTCGATTGTCTTCGGAACACAATTTAAGATATTTTGGATGAAAACCGGGAGGCTTGTGACTGTCCCATTGACTGCCAAGTAAATGACACTGTCAAGGCCCAGAAAAGTATGAAAGACATCGTCAAAATAGTCCATCTGCCATCAGTGGTTCAATCTGAATCTAATGAAGCGACAAGAACACTTTTTCTGCGCAAAAAAAAAAACAAACCTTTATTCAACAATTCGTCTCCTCTGCTTCAACGTAGCGTCATTTTGGAGAATATCCGCTGGACGCAAGCAGCGTATGCTGTTCTGTGTCAGCTGCATACCGGATACGCTGTTTTCGTTCAAATCAAAGCATAAACAAACGTAGAAGACGTATCTGTGTGGTGCTTTTACGGGGTTTGGAACGACATGGGGTAAGTGATTAATGACACAATTTTTATTTTGGGGTGGAGTAACCCTTTAATTACTTACTCTCATGACGTTCCAAACACGTAAGACCTTCGTTCATCTTTGGAACACAAGTTAAGATATTTTTGATGAAATCCGAGAGCTTTCTGAACCTGCATAGACAGCAACGTACCTGTGCAGGGTCAGAAAGCGCTCAGATATATCTTAATAAATATCTTAATTTGTGTTCAGAAGATGAACAAAGGTCTTACAGGATTGGAACGACATGAGGGTGAGTAATTAATGACAGATTTTTCATTTTTGGGTGAACTATCCCCTTAAGGAACATCACAGTTGTGCTGTTGTTACATATTTCAGTATGACTGTTATTCAGCCCTGCTGATTAAGTTAATATTGATTATAACTTACATTTTAGACAACTTGCGTAGAATTTCCAGTTACTTTATTATTTTATTTTATTTTCCAAGTAATAAGTCAGATAATTGACATGATCCTAAAACTACCTTTTTAGAATGACTTGCATTATCCATTACTTACAGCATTCTCTAATAAAATAGTCTTTCTTTTTCACAATATCAATTTGAGACAATATCAGACTGAGAGAACAATTTCTTGTTTTTACCCTTAATAATGTTTAGTAATGTCACACAACATTATTTTTCCTGGAATGAATTATGTACTAATACGTTTTGATAAATGAAAAGATTGATGTACTCAAATAACAGTCATTTGTCTTGAGGGGAGGGATGGGGGGGCTCTAGCACTATCAAAGGTCTATACAACAGAAACATGAACAGATGGAAAATGTTTTTTATTTTTTTCACAGCTTTTCTTTCATCACTTGTGAAACTTCCCTGCTCGATACTGCCGTAACCTTATTCAATGTGCCTATTCATCCAAAACTAGAGTAATGAGCGCAAGCTGCTAATTGGAAAGAAAATGTTTTGGTAAACAGTAATGTGTCATGGTTGCAACAATGTCCCAATGATGTTTACTTTGCCTGAATTCATTGCACTGTAATGGTGCCTTGATTCAACTCCAGATACTTTATGTCGAGTTTCCATTTCTTCAATCAAAACATTTCTAACTCAGCACAGCAAAATGTCACCTTCAGCAAGAGCCTTGCGCCCACCCTCATGACAGCAGTGTGGAGAGCTTTTATTTGAAAATAAACATTTGTCAGCTAGTGGTTAGGCTTTAGCTCTTCTTTTGCTTTTTTCGTTAGCTTTCTGTTGTTGATGTTGACACAAATGTCTGTTAAAAATTTTCAGATGGCTTCCATTTTTCTGAAAAGATAAAAGTATGTTTTGCTTCTACCATAGCAGAAGAGATGTATATCTTAACTGTATACTGAACAGACTTTCAAGACCACTAGTGAAAATTATGTTTTATATCATTACAAATTATATTAGCAGCATTACTTTTGGAGTGAAAGCTGAAGTAAAATATTAACATGAGTTTTAATTTATTTAGTATGCCCCTTTTTGCTCTGAAGACAGCAGGACTCAAACTGCATGAACTCCAGGAGTTTATGTAAAACCTGATGATCATGATGTTCAGTATGATTTGAGAATGATCTAAAGAGCATATTGTGCTTCAGTGGAAGCAAGAACAAAGGACTTGTGTGGAATTATTTGAAAATTAAATTCAAGTTTATTTGTATAGCGCTTTTCATGATACCAATCGTTGCAAAGCAGCTTCACAGAAAATTTTAAGTTTCTAAACCTTGCTTGTATCTAGAAGTACAGTATGTAAAAGTATGTTTTAGTATGAAAGAGTATGCTTCACACTAGTAATTTAGTAGCGGGGTTAGCACCTCTTTGTTAGAATACGATGTTAGGATGTTACAATTCGATTATTAGCAACAGACACCTAATTGCGTGCTTCACATTCACATGCTTTGGACAGTCACAGAAACAGTGGTGTATAAACAGTCGTTTTAGAGTTTGAGAGGAAAATTTAAAATGGTGACTGAAAATGTGTGAATTTGAGAGAAAAAGAGACTGTTTTATTTTTACCTTTATAGTTCACCGAAAAGTCAGTTCAGGAAAAAAATTAATAGTACAGTCTGCAATATATAACATGAGAATGTGCAGTCCTAGAACCATATGTAAACAGGTCACATGCTGCATTTGTCCAATCAGTGACACTGACACTGCAAATAAGAGCGTTAACCGGGGGTTTAGAAATGTAAAGTGTGAAACATCAGTTTATGGATACCCAGGATTAATTGTTAACCCCGGGTAACTTATAAGCAGTGTGAGAAATCCAGGATTCCATTTACCCAGGGTGTAGAATGACCCAGGGTTAACTACTTCACATGTGAAAAGCCCTTACGTGTTTGTCCCTTGACTTATTTTCTGTTTATTTGCATAGTTTTACATTACATGTCATCAGATTTTCAACCAAAAACCTATAAAAATAGATACATATTTCATGTTTTTATTAAAGTTATGTAACAACCAGTGTCCCTGTGGGAAAAAGATCGCCCCTTTAGAGTCAATGACTAGTTACACTCCCATTAGCAGCAATAACTGCAACAGTCCCTGTAGTTATTTATAAATGTTTCACACTGCTGCAGAGGATTTTTGCAACCCACTCTTCCTTGCAGAACGGTTTCATCCTAGTGACATTTGAAAAATACTTTCTTCACACCTGAAGATCGCATAATTGAAACCTTGAACACCAAAGAAATAAAAGGGGCACAATTTCTGTCCATTTTACCACCAGAATCTCTCTATATTTACTGCTGCAATCCACAACAAAATCATTTCATACAGTGTTAACAAATGTCCACAAACTTCAATAATTCAGAAGGGGGCAATAACCTATTATTGTTATTTTTTTATTTTTCAATTAATTTAATTTAATTAAATTTTAAATAAAGCTGTTTACATATGTCTGGCAGCATGTTATCCCTGACTGTATATTATTTAATATATATTTTGTGTTGCTTATATATTATCACACTTTCCTAACCGTAATATTTGTAAAGACACAGACTACCAACAAACCGTTAAATGATGAATGTCTGCTTCAGGTGGCAAATGTACTTGTTTAACAACAAGACTGCTCTCTTTACGATGGCTAATCTTGGCAGCACTTTGCCTGTTGTTGCCAGCTGGACTTAGAGAGTGAGTACATTCATCATTTCCCATGACTCCAGCTGAGGCAGACGCTCATATGGAGTAGGGAAAATGTGACATTTACTAAAAGCATGTTTGTAATTACATACGTTAACAACAGCTCGTAGCTTTTACTGAGACAGCTTTAACACATTATTCAAAGGCTATTTAATGTATATTTGCATTGATCTTGGCATTTTGGAGCCTTGATACAGTATGTTGTACTATCCCTGTCTCTGCTGTGAGTTCCCCTTTAGTTTAGCAACAGGAACATGAAATGAGCAGTGCTAAAGATTAAAGAATCATTTACTGTAGAGGTATATAATCTCAGAGAGTGAGTAAACAACAGGCCATCTGACCAGCTGAGAAAACTGCTGTAGTCACTGATAGAAACACAAACAGATATTTTATTTTATTTTATTTTATTTAAAAAATGTATATTTGCAAATGCAAAGTCAGTTTATTACCATCAGATGAACTGTCATGAAATCATGGATCTTGTACATTGATGGAGAAATTGTGTGTCTGTCAAACATGTTCTGCTGGAATCAGTATGAAATTAGATGTATGAGAAATGGGGGTTGTCACATATTTTCATTCTAGTTCATGTAACTTGCATAGCTGGGCATTTTGTTACATATGACTTTAGTTGTCACAGTGGGCACTTGCTATTTATTGATAATGATTTGTTGAAAGTTTTTTTTTGAAAGATAAAATACAGTTATTAATCACAGAACTATTCATTAAGCAGAAATAATTGGAAAAAATACACTAAAACAATTGGCTAACACTTTACTTAAAGCCCTTATGTGTAATGCATTATACATATATTCACAATGTAGGTGGATAACTAATTTTAACCAAAGTTAAAATGCATTATAATATTTGAAGGTTTGTTTTTATGTGTTTAAATGCATTATACTTTCTAAAGGGGTAACAATGAAAAGATAAGTATTATAATGTATTATAACTGTGGTTACAGTTATTCATGAGATCATACTATGAGCTCATGCATTACAAGATGTAATTAATGCATTAAACTACTTTTATAATGCATTATATATAAAGGCTTTAAGTGGTGTTATCAACAATTGATTTGGCAAACCAAAACTGTATTTGACTGCATAATAGAGCATATAAAACCAGTCCTGACCTGACACACTTGTTTTTGACCCTGTCAATCTTTCAGCCAAAATCTACCATCGTTATAGTCGACCCTCATTTGAATGCATGCGAGTGTGGTTGTACTGTGTTCATTTGTTACCCAAATAGCCATTACAAACATATTATGATATAGGGATTTTAGTTTGAATAGATTTTGAAGACAACCTTTTGAGATTTGAAACCAACATACAAAACCACACCTGTAGAGAAAACACAGAAACTCACCGTTTTATATGTAATTCTCCTTTTGGCCAAATTCTTTTGATGTTCTGGTTGATATCATTTATGTGCACAGAGCACTAGAGGAGACATAATTATTTTAGGCGGACCTACTTTTCCTCTGAATATATAAAATATTGGTTATACACTTGAAGTGTTTGATTAAGACATAAAACAGATCAAATGTTTTTTTTTACTCAGGGAGGTTCCATAGAGCCGCCTGCACACTCCCTCACTACTAACACAAATTCATCTGGTTTCCTCAGAATTACAGCCGCTTTGGCTGCCAGTGGAAGTATGGTGCTTTTGTATTCATAGTTTGCAAACAGAGCAAAATGAATTCTTTCAATGTGAGTAATGTGCTATGTAAATTAGTGATGTTTTAGTGTTCACTAAAAGAACTTGCGCTGTAGGTATTATGTCATTGGGAAAAACTATTTATACTGTTATATACTGTAAGAGTATGTGTTTTCTTTTTTCATTTTTGGTGTGATGAATAGGACCTCATAATCCATTACGATTTAATTTCTTTATTTTTAACTCGACCCATTTTTTTCCCTTTGTGCTCTCTCCATAACAGCACCAGCTTGTTTTAAGATGCCGTTATGCATATTCTCATGCAAGTCTTGAGATATTAGCGATTTACTTTTTGTAAGGACCAAAAATGTGACTAGATAAAAGAATGAGTAGAGCTTCTGTTTTATGCATCTGTAATATTTTAACCAAGTTCTGGAACGGTGCCTCTGACTTTGTACTTTTGACTTCTTCTTTCCACAGGTGATCCAGGATCAGGTAAGAATCATTTTCTTATTCCTCTCAATTTTCATAATACACTCTCAACCCTCATCCCCTGAGAGAGCACATGGTTGCTGAAAGCTTTTT
The DNA here is from genome assembly GCA_027422415.1 of Schizothorax lantsangensis. Taxonomy (NCBI): domain Eukaryota; kingdom Metazoa; phylum Chordata; class Actinopteri; order Cypriniformes; family Cyprinidae; genus Schizothorax; species Schizothorax lantsangensis. The sequence continues at coordinate 15,012,153 of CM049859.1, forward strand.
GATATGCACATTCTCTCTTCATAGTCGCAAATGCCTAGATGTGGCGTTCAGCGTGTATCTGTTCAAGATACGAGCAAGTTTCACAAGCAATTTTAATTTAAGCCAGTAAGAAACATGTGGCTCACCATTAACATTTGGACTCACTTTTGTCTTCTCTTTTAAGCTGCAGCTGGTTTTTGTGGAAAACGGGGACCGCTTGGTCACTCGCACGAATTGAATCATAATGTCCTGAACACGGGTTGCCTTTATCTGTCTATTACATCGGAACAGACAGCTAGAGTGGTCAGGGAGCTTTGAAGTGCTGTGAAAGCATTTATAAATTTGAACGCTCTTACACACGTTACCCTTTAGACAACGGCACAAAAAAAAGACGTGTTTGAGGTGATTGACACACATGTCGGGGTTTCACATCTGTGCCTATCCACGCTGAAATAACCACATTTACCATCCCAAGCAAATATTCCAGTGAATTTCGTCACGCTGTATTTCGGGAGCTCAGATATATTCCTACACACGGCTTCCGTTTAATTAGAGAACTGTATCACACATCTGAACTCACCGTATCCTCCCCGCCAGGTGACTCAAGATGAAAGACGAGCTGCTTTATAAAATAACATTTTCAGTGATTTGACAGACATTTCCAAGGGATGCATTAGCCATTAGCCACAGCAGTTAAGCACACACACTCTACTCTAGGCTATCGGCGCCAGCTATGTTATTAAACTCTGTAGTTCAGCACTCTGATCAGCTGCATTTGAATTTTTGAATATGTTGAGTATGTTTTAATACAAGTTCCTTAATGCTTTTATAAAACGGTATTGATTATTATTATTATTAATAATAATAATAATAATAGTAATAATTATGAATTTATAAGCAGTAAAGGCTTTTAAATTTTAAATGATTGCTGTTCTTTAAATTTTTCTGTTCATCAAAGACTCCTGAAAAAAGTAGGCCTACATTTTCCAAAAAAAAACCAAACAAAAATTTTTTTTTAGCAGTTATACTTTGAACACAGATGATTTCAACATTAGTATGTTTAATTAGTAATGAGATAAAAGGTTTCTTGAGCAAATCAGCATATTATAATGATTTCTGAAAAATGTGACACTGAAGACTGGAACCAGAAAAAAACTTTTTGTAATTGTAAGAATATTTCACAATATTATTGAATTTACTGTATTCTTGATAAAATAATTGCAGCCTCATTGAGCATAAAAGATAATTAGATTATTATTATGAATAGTGATAATTTTTTTTTTTTATAAATTATATTGAGATTTTCAACAGAAGTGTCAATATAATAAGGAGAACGGTTTTGTACAGTGTTTTTTTTTTTGTAACTAATCACAGACATGTCAGTTTGCTCCATTGTTAACATTACTAGCTTATTGTCATTACATATTAATCAGTAGGTAAATTAAGTGTGAATAGTAACTAAAGTGTTAATAGTAGTACTTATCATTCACTTACACTAATGTTATCCGTTGCTGTTGCAACAAAGCCCTTAAGTTAAGAAAACCTAGTTCATGCAAGAAAAAGCCTAAGGTTCCACTTAAAGTACTCTGAAGATATTAATTATTTCCCCTTAATCACGTGCTCCTTTCAAATCTGTTATGCACTGCAACAAAGTCCTACAGTATGTGACCATTTTACCCTAAAATAATAAATAAAAGCTCCCTTAAGTCATCTGCAAGCACAGGTTTATTTTACTGATCAAAATAAGGTATTCTAAATATTGAAAGTAATTCTTTGAAGCAGTGAGAACAGTGCTACCCAAATAAAAAATAAATAAATAAATCACACACAATCATATATACTGTATATATATATACAGGTGCTGGTCATATAATTAGAATATCATCAAAAAGTTGATTTATTTCACTAATTCCATTAAAAAAGTGAAACTTGTATAATGTATACATTCATTCCACACAGACTGATATATTTCAAGTGTTTATTTCTTTTAATTTTGATGATTATAAGTGACAACTAATGAAAACCCCAAATTCAGTATCTCAGAAAATTAGAATATTGTGAAAAGGTTCAATATTGAAGACACCTGGTGCCACACTCTAATCAGCTAATTAACTCAAAACACCTGCAAAGGCCTTTAAATGGTCTCTCCGTCTAGTTCTGTAGGCTACACAATCATGGGGAAGACTGCTGACTTGACAGTTGTCCAAAAGACGACCATTGACACCTTGCACAAGGAGGGCAAGACACAAAAGGTCATTGCAAAAGAGGCTGGCTGTTCACAGAGCTCTGTGTCCAAGCACATTAATAGAGAGGCGAAGGGAAGGAAAAGATGTGGTAGAAAAAAGTGTACAAGCAATAGGGATAACCGCACCCTGGAGAGGATTGTGAAACAAAACCCATTCAAAAATGTGGGGGAGATTCACAAAGAGTGGACTGCAGCTGGAGTCAGTGCTTCAAGAACCACTACGCACAGACGTATGCAAGACATGGGTTTCAGCTGTCGCATTCCTTGTGTCAAGCCACTCTTGAACAACAGACAGCGTCAGAAGCGTCTCGACTGGACTGCTGCTGAGTGGTCCAAAGTTATGTTCTCTGATGAAAGTACATTTTGCATTTCCTTTGGAAATCAGGGTCCCAGAGTCCGGAGGAAGAGAGGAGAGGCACAGAATCCACGTTGCTTGAGGTCCAGTGTAAAGTTTCCACAGTCAATGAAGGTTTGGGGTGCCATGTCATCTGCTGGTGTTGGTCCACTGTGTTTTCTGAGGTCCAAGGTCAACACAGCCGTATACCAGGAAGTTTTAGAGCACTTCATGCTTCCTGCTGCTGACCAACTTTATGGAGATGCAGATTTCATTTTCCAACAGGACTTGGCACCTGCACACAGTGCCAAAGCTACCAGTACCTGGTTTAAGGACCATGGTATCCCTGTTCTTAATTGGCCAGCAAACTCGCCTGACCTTAACCCCATAGAAAATCTATGGGGTATTGTGAAGAGGAAGATGCGATATGCCAGACCCAACAATGCAGAAGAGCTGAAGGCCACTATCAGAGCAACCTGGGCTCTCATAACACCTGAGCAGTGCCACAGACTGATCGACTCCATGCCACGCCGCATTGCTGCAGTAATTCAGGCAAAAGGAGCCCCAACTAAGTATTGAGTGCTGTACATGCTCATACTTTTCATGTTCATACTTTTCAGTTGGCCAAGATTTCTAAAAATCCTTTCTTTGTATTGGTCTTAAGTAATATTCTAATTTTCTGAGATACTGAATTTGGGGTTTTCATTAGTTGTCAGTTATAATCATCAAAATTAAAAGAAATAAACACTTGAAATATATCAGTCTGTGTGGAATGAATGTATACATTATACAAGTTTCACTTTTTGAATGGAATTAGTGAAATAAATCAACTTTTTGATGATATTCTAATTATATGACCAGCACCTGTATATATATAATATAATATAATATAAATTATCACTTCTACTGTGCACTTGAGTTAATTAGGCAAATTATCTCATGCAAGGCTTTCGTCTCATGCGCAAGAGTGACTGATGGATTATAGTGGCAGTCTTGGATGTTTTCTTCTTTTTCCCTCTAATAAAAGAATGGCTTTTTATGTCCTTGGTGTGGTTTGGTTTAAATGTTCTTGTTTCCAATTCTGTAAAGCTAGTTAGCACACAGGATGTTGTTTGCCTAGACCTCTTTAATAATAATCTCTATAACAAATTTTGTAGTTTAGCTGTTTTTGTAGTGAAGATGAAACCTCTTTAAAAAGTCAATGGTCTTGTTATGTTCTGTTTGTTGTGGGTGATTTGATAACTAAAGCAACCGGGTCTCCATTGCCATGTTTACCACAGACTATCTAAGATGTATAAACACTTAGGTAAGGCTGACGGTTAAGATGTTTGTTGCAACGCTCTTAAAGAAAGCCCTTGCCTCAGGGATTTTTCCCCCTTAGGGAGACCCTAAAGTCAAACCACTTAAGGGTTTTCATGCAACCAGGCCATGATTCTTATTTGTAACAGTAATATTCAATAAATTTTACCACTTTGTCAGCACAATGTACTGAAAATCATGCTTGTCTGTGTTAGCAACAGTAGCCAAGAGGGGTGGAGCTTAGAGACAGGTCATTTCTGAAACACAGTTCTCAGCTTGTTTTGAATGCACAGCCTATATAAGAAATGCTTATAACCTGCACAAAAGAAATGAGTACTTATAACACACAACTAAATAAGCCAACCTGGTCTCATGGCATAAACGTACCTGGGGGCACTTTTTAGCGAGACTGTTTTTACGAACCTTACTGCACGTTTCTCTGCAGTTTCAAAGAGAAATGTCCACTTAGTGGCACTAAAACACGGGTTCAATACGTAAACCTTGGCACAATTTATTACTTTGCTTCAGGTACATATTGCGGCGGTTCAGAATTCAAATATCCAGGGACCGTCACCAAAAATTAATGCTCTATTGTGTTGGAAATATGCCCTACACCAAACCCAACCCTAAACCTACCCGATAGTGTTGACAAACGCAAAACTGATATAAAAACGCATTTGTTGATGCAACCGTGCTATTTGAACTTCCTTATATGCAGATTTGAACCATTTTGTCGAACTGTAGTTACACGGGATTCGAACCGGAGTCTCCGTACTCCGTGAGCTACTGAACAAAACCTACCGTCTATGAAAACCCATAGATATGAAGCTGGATATGTGTGATGCTAACGTTCAAAAGCATCAGTTTTCAAATCTCCCAGCATATTAATATTGTTTTGAAGTTATAACATGATATTCTTCAAGTAATTGTGTGAAAATTACGCTTTATTAATCGAAACTGTAAATTTGTTTAAAAAGGAATAAAAGGCATCAGAGTTTTACTGCCTCTAGGGTTCATTTCTTTTGGAAACTGCAGTGATATGTACTTATTGGTACGTATTTCGCGTCTCGCTAAAAAGTGCTCCCAGGTACGTTTATGCCATGAGACCAGGTAGAGATAAGCAGGTGTTTTCTGTAATAGACTTTAGGGTCAATCCATGTAAACTCAACCAGAGGTCCCCATCTCAATTTTTTTATTTTTGCTAATATTTTTTTTTTAAAGAAAGATAAACATGTATAGTGATTAAAGCCAAAATATTAAATGTCATGGATGTATATTTTCTGAGTAATCCATAATTTTGTAGAGGGGGTCAAAATTGCAATTTTCACCTGAGATTCAGAGCCAAGTTACAGGGGTGTAAAAAAAATCCAGGAGTAAATCATTAAATTGTGCACATATTCAGTGGTCAAAAACCAAATGTGGGTCACTTTGCATGAATATGATATTTATTTTCTTTTCAAGAGGAATGTCTTAAGAAAAAAAAATTGAAACTAGAGACGTAGGCCTATCTCATTTCCTTCTGTCAAGTGGGTAATATTCCTTCTGAAAATGGGTAATATTCAACAATCTGGACATGGAGCCTCAATGAGGTCCCCATATCTCTAGGACTGAATGATATAGTGCCTTGAAATTGAAGACTCCAAAATAAACGTTTATTAAGAACTAGAATCTAAAATCATATTGCAATATCTTTAATACTTCTTGAGTTAGGCACGCAAACTTTGGAAAAAATAATATTTATGGCACTCAGACAAGTATGTTCAATGCAGTAGTTTTGACAGAAGGAAACGAGATATATCTCTAGTTTCAACATTATTTGTTCTTCAGACATTCCTCTTTAAAAGAAGAGAAGTATCATATTTATGTAAAGTGACCCACATTTGTTTTTTGACCACTGAAAATGTGTATAATTTAATGATTTACTCCTGGAGCCATATTGAAATTTCAATATCTCTGGAACTGAACCAAACAGGGCCCTAAAAATGAAGATGCCCAAAGGAAAGTTTAAGACTCAATATCTAAAAGGGCATTAAGATATATTTAATACTTCTTGAGTTACAGGCATGCAAACTTTGGAGAATAACTTGAAAAGTGCTCTTTCCTAATTTTTGAATGATCACAATTGGCTCATAATGCAACAACAGATTGCTAAAGTTTTACTAATAGAACTACCCATCTCTCTGTAAAAATAACATTATGATGCTGCCATCTTTCCAAAGTCATTTTTACACCCCTGTAATTTGGCTCTGAATCCCACGTGAAAATTGCCATTTTGACCCCCCTTTACAAAACAGTGCATTGCTCAGTAAATATACACCCATGACATTTAATATTTTGGCTTTCATCACTATACATGTTTACCCTCCTTTATAAAAAAATAATTGCAGAATCAAAAATTAGAGCCAGGGAAGTTTCTGAAATTTGGTTGATTTGACACGGAATAACCCTTGTTGTTATATTATCTATTTTTACAATTAATTTTCCCACAGGACTAAATCTCTGTGGCTTCCTCTTTGGCTCAGATGGTGGCTTTAGTATGTTTATCATCACTCTTTGCAGTCTCTCTGTCTCCGGATGAGAGAGAGACAGAGATGGGGCCCCGGTTGTAATATGTTATGGGGGAAGGGGGTCTTATCGTCTTTCAGTTGGAGTGGAATAATGAAAAGAGAACTTTGTTTTTAATTAAAGTGGGACCTTTGGGCATGATTAAGGGGCTAGTGATTAATCACCTCTCTGGTCCACTGAAGAGGCTGTGCAGGTCGGCCCGAAGCCTGTGAACGGGAATGATTTACCCATGAACCCTCCAGAGATAGGCCCGTGTTTAGACCGTTGGTCTGCGGGACCCTTCGATGCCGTTTTACATACAGATATGAACGGGTGTGATATTTTTGGAGTGGATTTCTGCAATTGAAAGGTCAGCAGTGTAATATGAGTGTGTGTCGGATGCAGTCGTACACAGAAACGGTTGTGGGAGTGGTAATACAGTATATCATAGTGAGTTTAGTGGCAAAGCAAAACAGCTGACTCGATTTTAACGCCATGTTCAAGAGTAATGTCTGCATTTGAAACGTTAAGCTTGACCTGCCTAATGCTGATTTTTAATAATATATCTTTAAGAAATGTTCTAGATTCAGTACGAGCTCAGTCAACAGCATAATCTTGTTTGCTACAGAAATAAATTTTTACTTGTCCCTCCTTTTCTCTAAAAAGAAAAAAAAAATAAGATTACAGTGAGGTGAAATAAAGTGGAAATAAATGGAGCCAATTTAAATACTTAACATTAAAATACTCACTGTTTCAATAGAATAGCCACAAGATATAAACGTATTAACATGATTTTTGTGTGAAAAGCTCACCTACTAAGCTTTTCAATGTGAAATTATATGCAATTTTACAACTTTCCTGCCATGGCAAGCCATAAAGCGACTGTGAAAATGATTTAAATAACAATTCAAATAATACACACATTTGTTTTAACAAAATAATTAAATGTAAGTGCTTTTATAAAATGATAAGCCTCACATTTCTGCTTTTTAAATAAATAAAAAAAATTGGCCCCTTTTGCTTTCATGGTTGTTCATAACCATGATTTTTTTTTTAAGAAAATGAGGGATGAGTCAATTTCAACATTATGCCATAAATGCTCTAAATTGACCTTAACTTGTATTGAACCCTGAATATTCATTTCAGGCCAACTAAAATGTGTTCACACGCACACATACACACACAAAGCAGAAAGATTCACTATCTCACTAATGACCCAGGCCCCAAACTAAGCTAATTCGTAATCCTGAATGTATAATGGCTTTGCGACGAGCTTAAATGAGCATATCATGTCCTTGACGTGGCCTTGGCATTCAGCGGAACAGGAAAAAGAGGAATAGAAGGAATCATGATTTTCATAAATGCTTATTTCGCAGGCAGCTGCATTTCTCTTTCATCTTGTGCTCATTTTGTCTCACTTCCTCCCTCTCTCTCTCTCTCTCTATCTCCTGTCCTTCTTCTATTCGCGCATTTGTCAACAACCAGCAAAAGACGGTGGCACAAACATCCACGCTTATTTACCATAATCTGATTGTTAACTGGCGGGTATTTGAAGTATGCAGCTGCCCCCCTCTGACAGCAAGATCGTATCACAGTAGTAAATATCACAAAGGCAAATCCCTTTACCACTCCACACTTACTCACCTGAGACTGTGGGCTCCTTGATTGTAAAGTCATGTGCTGCATACTAAACCCAAACTAACAAACGAATGCGAGATCCCTTCACCACAGAGGTTCGGGACCCGCAGCTGTTGTTGCTGTGGCGAGTAAACCCGTCTGCATTTTTTAAGGTGAATTAATGCAAGTAAATCTCCGTGCCTCTTTCCTCCCCGAATCTCATCCGTGTAGAAATCCAAGCCAAAGTTGCTGGCAAGGTCAGGGCTCAGAGCTAGTCCAAGACCTAATCTACAAAGCATACCCATTTCGGATGAGCCACGCGGTTTCTCCATCCAAGAGATCCGGAGGAAAAATATTCCTCTTTTTCACATGACCTTGGAGGACTTTTTTCCCTCTCCTACCATCTATTGTTATATTATTAACCCTCTGATTGCTGATGAAGCTTTTTTTTGTTCACTAGAGCACCAGATGGTGGTAGTGACACTGTTATTGGTCGACATTGTTTAGGGCACCCTGTGTTTTTTCTCTTGAGAGATCACCTCCTGAAGAGGACATTAATCAATGCAGCCGTAACCAACCGTTCTGATCTTTGAAAAGGTCACCTGATTGGCTGCGTGTTTGGTGACAATCAGTGTCAGATCTGCTAAGAGCTCATTTATTCACTGAGATAAGCCGGCCAATTGCATGGAAACTGTCAGGAAACGAAATCAACAAAACAACAACAAATTATATAGTGCAAGACAAAGCTGCCTATTTTTAGAATGTTTTTGCATGTGACATTATTTCATGACATTCAAGCATGACATTTATTTAAATTTTTTATTGATAATATTTTTAAAACTTTATTTTTAGGGCTTTGATAATCATCCTTTTTTGGCCATTTATTTCGTGTGTGAAGAAATTTGTGAGATTCTAGGAACTTTTTGCCCTTTTTGTCTATTGTGCATCCCTTTGATTCACAAATCTCATGGGAAAAAAAAACATTCTTTGAATGTGAATAAAAAAAAAACATTCTTTGAATGTATTTATGTTTTGATAGCACACTGACATATATATAGAGGTTAATCTGGGTCAATTCTAATTGTCTGTGGTGGTGCAGATGTAACATCACCCTCTGAAACGGCTTTTCTGTCTTCTGTCATGGCCACTGTGCACCAGAGGGTTAAAATCATCACAGCATACAAGAGGAGGGGAAGAGCTATATTTTCATAATGTTGTGAAATTTGTTTCTTCAGCTTTTTAATGAATAAGTGGATACCTACCGTGAGACTGTGAGGGAGTCATGATTCACTTCAGACGGGTTCATTGTGTTCGTTATGTTGCCTATTGATTACTGTTAGTGTGGGCAGAGAGTACACTCAACACATGCCGGCCTCAATCAGGAACAATATAGATAAATGCTTATTTCCTCTTTCAATCACATTACTGAAAGCCTAATAGATTCTCTGTTTATTTTTTTGCGGGTTGTATGTTGTTTTGGTCCCTATTATTATTATTATTATTATTATTATTATTATTTCTTTTTCTAATCTCACCAATTAATAATTATTATTTTTGCTCATTGATATGAGTGATGGAAAGATAAGACAGGAAGGTTTAGAATATTTAAACCCATTGCTTCCATGGTTCCAACATTTTACCAATTATCTGTGTTTTTCCATAGTCTTTGTCACTCGAACTAGTGCACTGCAAAATATATAGGGCCCTATGATTTCAGAGATGCAGAAAACGCAGACGGAATCCAAATAGAATTTACTATAAAGTGCGGAATGTCACAGAATTTGCCAAATTTTTGCCAAAAGTTGGTCAGTACACATAAATCAAAGCGCAATATGCACTAGTGTCTGAATATTAGGCTGCAAAATACTATTTAAATATGAATCCTGCATGTTTTGCATGTCCCTTTGGCGCAATGGCGCAGACGCACGGTTTCGTTTATTAAACAAATACTGAAGCGTGTGATGCTCGCTGTGTTTTCAGCCTCTGCCTCCACAATATATAAGTACATGAACACATACAGTAAACATGATCTCTAGAACTGCTCTCACTTCATGAGCATTTTAGCATTTCTTTTGAGAAAAACTATCGTCATATAATATACAAACAGAAACCTGAAGGTCTTCACAGCAACCAGTCAAAATAAAAGTTTGGTTTAACTTGAAGTGTAACAGAAATACATTACTTAATGTAAAGATAGTATTACTGCTAATAATAAAATTATTATTAAAACATTATTTATAGGGAATATTTACCAGAAAAAATATTTACTATAATTTATTTACCAGAAAAATGTAAATACACAACACAGTATTTCTGATTTTTTTATTTTTATAAAATCAATTATTTAGAGATGCTTTTGATTATTAAAATTTAATGAAACCATTAAAATGGAATCCAGAATATTAATGGAAAACATAGAATTTGGTAAAAATAAAACTACATTTTATTAATATTAATATAATGAATTATTTAATATCCCATTAATACCATTATGCATATATAAAATAGCATATACATATATATATACAGGTGCATCTCAATGAATTAGAATGTCGTGAAAAAGTAAATTTTTTCTTGTAAGTTATTTCAAAAAGTGAAATTTTCATATATTTTAGATTCAGTGCATGTAAAGTAAAACATTTCAAAAGTTTTTTTGTTTTAATTTTGATGATTAGAGCTTACAGCTCATGAAAGTCAAAAATCAGTATCTCAAAATATTAGAATATTTACATTTGAGTTTCAATTAATGACCATCCCTACAGTATAAATTCCGGGTATCTCTTGTTCTTTGAAACCACAATAATGGAGAAGACTGCTGAGTTGGCAATGATCCAGAAGATGAACATTGATGCCCTCTACAAAGAGGGTAAGTCACAGAGGGTCATTACTGAAAGGTGTGGCTGTTTACAGAGTGCTGTATCAAAGCATATTGAATGCAAAGTTGACTGGAAGGAAGAATTTGGGTAGGAAAAGGTGCACAAGCAACAGGGATGACTGCAAGCTTGAGAATACGGTCAAGCAAAGCTGATTCAAACACTTGTGAGAGCTTCACAAGGAGTGGACTGAAGCTGGAGTCAGTGCATCAAGAGTCACCACGCTCAGACGTCTTCAGGAAAAGGGCTACCAAGCCAATTCTGATCCAGAGACAACGTCAGAAGCGTCTTACCTGGGCTGTGGAGAAAAATAACTCAGTGGTCCAAAGTCCTCTTTTCAGATGAAAGTAAATTTTGCATTTCATTTGGAAATCAAGGTCCCAGAGTCTGGAGAAAGAGTGGAGAGACACAGAATCCATGTTGCTTGAAGTCCAGTGTGAAGTTTCCACAGTCAGTGATGATTTGGGCTGCCATGTCATCTGCTGGTGTTGGTCCACTGTGTTTTCTGAAGTCCACAGTCAACGCAGCCATCTACCAGGAAATTTTAGAGCACTTCCATGCTTCCTTCTGCTGACAAGCTTTATGGAGATGCTGATTTCATTTTCCAGCAGGACTTGGCACCTGCCCACACTGCCAAAGGTACCAAAAGCTGGTTCAATGACCATGGTGTTCCTGTGCTTGATTGGCCAGCAAACTCACCTGACCTGAACCCCATAGAGAATCTATCGGGTATTGTCAAGAGGAAGATGAGAGACACCAGACCCAACAATGCAGATGAGCTGAAGGCCACTGTGAAAGAAACCTGGGCTTCCATACCACCTCAGCAGTGCCACAAACTGATCACCTCCATGCCACGCCGAATTGAGGCAGTAATTAAAGCAAAAGGAGCCCCTACCAAGTATTGAGTACATATACAGTAAATTAAAATACTTTCCAGAAGGCCAACAATTCACTAAAATGTTTTTTTTATTGGTCTTATGAAGTATTCTAATTTGTTGAGATAGTGAATTGGTGGGTTTGTGTTAAATGTGAGCCTAAATCATCACAATTAAAAGAACCAAAGACTTAAACTACTTCAGTCTGTGTGCATTGAATTTATTTAATACACGAGTTTCACAATTTGAGTTGAATTACTGAAATAAATGAACTTTTCCACGACATTCTAATTTATTGAGATGCACCTGTATTAGGGGTGTAACGATCCGCGTATTCGTATTGAACCGTTGACAAGCTTTATGGTACGAGGCTTTCAGTTCGGTACGCATTACAAACCGAACGATTCGTTGGACTAATCATATTACGTTTGGAAAATAAAAGAGCTTAAAGTGTTTGAAATATAATGTTCTCAGTGCCACTGCGCTCAACAACGCAGCCCAAACAACGTAACAGGCATCGTGCTGTCTGCCCCGCGATAACCTCCCCTTGCTGGGGTGCGTCGAAAGACGATGATCTTGTATCGACGATAGCCAGAGATATTGTCAAAAACATCAATTATTGGCAATCTTAAGAGGATTTGGCATTTCCAATTAATGTAGGCCTGTGACATTCTTATTTTTATTAGACCTATTATTATTATGAAGTTACTTTTATTATTAAATTAAAATTACAATTAATTTGCCCCGCAATAATTAACGCATAACTGATGTGCTGCGGGGATAAGATTAGGCTATATTTACTCCTCAATTACAATGTTTTTAAAAAAGGTCTTTTAAAACAGGTCTATTAGGCTATAGGCTACCTACAATGAATTATAGTCTTATAATTAAAATATTAACACTGCAGTCATCAATAAAAATCAATGAAATAAAAAGCTTTTATTTCAAGCACCGACTTTTAAAAACAACCTGTTTAACACGAAATAAGTTTCTTATTTTTTTTTCAGTATGTACGGGCCACAAGAGAAATATTAAGGGAATAAATGAAAACAGCTATAGGCTATATCGTTATCAGCATATGTTGAAGTAGATTCGTCTCTCTTTGTCTCTGAGAGAATAAGCGGTGTCAGATGCCGAAAGTTCCGTCATTACTCCGTCATTCCATTTTTACTTTCACTTTCTGTTTATAGTGAATTGACTGAGATTAAGACGTTCACCGGCATAAATCTTGTGCAAAGTTTGCACGTGTGCAAACCCTGGTGCAAACGCGTACTTGTGTGATATTCATTAGCTCGCCTTCATGGTTTAAAACAGAAATATTTCCAACATTGCGACGTAACCAATTGCCCCGTCCCCCGTATCGAAAACATACCGAACCGTGACACCACTGTGTCGTATCGAACCGAACCGTGAATTTTGTGAACCGTTACACCCCTAATATATATATATATATATATATAATTATATATATATATATATATATATATATATATATATTAGTGCTGTCAATCGATTAAAAAATTTAATCGCGTTAATCACAGTCATGGACTGCGATTAATCATGATTAATCACAAATTTAAAATACTAGGATTTACCTGTAAATGTGTTGAAATAAACAAATGCATGACAAACTAGTTTAAGGAAACATAACCTTTCACACTTCCACCAGGTATGAGACATAATCCTTATTATTCTTAAATCCTTATTATTCTTTTATTCTTTCTTTTATGTTTTTATTCAGCCATTATCAGTCTTTATACTGGCAATAAAACGTTTACCAAGCCACATCGCTTCAATCCCAGGATACATTTACCCAACTATTATCAAAAGTATTTCTAAATAAATACAACATTTCTTGCGACCTTACGTGAAGTATTATGACAAAATGCATTATGAAGAAGAATTGGACCTGTTCTGGTGCATTAGAGCTAACATTAGCATCATAAGACAATTTATGAGATTAATAGTACACTTTTACTCAGAACTCACTTCAAACCACCATCGAGTGTTTGTAATAACCTCCTTTTGCGATCACATGTGGAATTTGGTTGTTTACTGTTGTTAAAATATGCTTTTTATAGCCTTTTATATCGCTGCAAAAATGAGCATTTCAGATGTAAATTACACATTCATCTCAAGAAAATCACATAGAAACCATATCCTATCGTAATCGTGTGTTTATTATCTTATATAATCTATAGTGGCTGTTGTCATGTTTATTTCTGCTGTGTTGTATGCTGTGGCTGAAACTCACGTTGTTTGTGATGTTACAAGCGCCTCTCAGTTCTGAAGTTGCCAGGTATACATTCCAAGTATGATAAACATTAGTAAAAGGATCTATTTAAATTTGTATTTGTCTATATACAATTTGGGCGGCCGCGGTAGATTATAAAATTAGCCCGAAATACCGCAACCCACGGCTCTGTAATTTTTCCCACGACTGTATTTTCAAAATAGCCCACTTGTGCCACAGCCGCTACCTTGACAACACTGGTTCGCTGTACCCTCATCACACACTGATAGATAACCTTCCGTGCTGCGATGACGGGAAGAAGTTGGGGTCAAACCTTATCAAACGATTAATTTGCGTTAAAAAAATATTGCGTTAAATTTTTTAGTAATATATATATATATATACACACACACACACACACACACACACACACACACACACTATTTAGAATATACACACACACATACATTCTGTCATGGTGCACACAGCAGTGAGGAACAAGGAACACGGAGACGAGGACATAAACTCAAATTACAGTCTTTAATGAGGACAAGGCAGGACAAGGCAAGGCTGACAGACAGGAAACACCGGGAGTAACAAGTAGACCAGACGAAATCAAAGTGAACAGACAGGACTATAAATACACAGGTTAATCATAGATAATTAGACAAACACGGCTGGACAAGAATTAACCAATAATCACATCAGACAAGAACAGGAAACAAACCAAATATGGACACAAGAGGTGGGAACACATGACACACACAACAGAACCCTGACATAACTCCCCCCTCCCGGAAGGCGTGTCCCACGCCGTAACGGTTCCACCGGGGAGGGGGGGTCGGTGCTCTGGAGGCCCCTCAGGACAGACATGGACAGGACCACAGGACGGGGACCTCCAGAGCGGAACAGATAACGGAGGCCATGGCAAAGCTGGGAGCTCTGGAGGCCATGGCGGTGCAGGGAGCTCAGGAGGCCATGGCGGTGCAGGGAGCTCAGGAGGCCATGGCAGGTGGTCTTTCATGGCCGTGGCCTCGTCCCTCGGCCAGGCCACTCCAGCCGGAACCCTTCTACCCCCCAAAAAAAATTCCCTGGGGAAGTTAGGGGTTATCAGGAGCCCTCCGGGGCTAGACAGACAGGACAGTACATGACAGGACAGGACAGCCCTCCGGGGCCAGACAGACAGGACAAGACATCCCACAGGAACAGGAAGCCCTCCTGGGCTGTTCTCGGAAGCCAAGGCTTCCTTTGGGCATGACATGACATCAGGGGCCCTCACAGGGTCCCTCAGCAACCACTTCCACTTCCACGACAAGGGGGCAGGCGGCTAGAATGGCCTCCGCGGCCACAACAAGAGGAGCCGCCTGCCCCAGACGAGTCTCCGTGGACAAGACTAGACAGGGTTCGTTAAAATGTTCCTGTGGGCACGACAAGACACAAACACAGCTCTCCTGGCCGTGACGTGTGGACTGGATCCACGGGGCTAGGGTTAGTGGCGGCCGGCAGGCATGAGTCAGCGGCGATCCGGCGGGCTTGAGTCAGCGGCGATCCGGCGGGCTTGAGTCAGCGGCGATCCGGCGGGCATTGAGGCAGAGGCGAGCCGGCGGGCACTGAGTCAGCGGCGGGCCGGCGGCGTGATCTCCCGCGAACGGCGGGGTCAGTGAGCCGCGGATGGCGGCGTCATCTCCCGCGAACGGCGGGCTCGGTGAGCTGCGGACGGCGGCGTCATCTCCCGCGAACGGCAGGCTCGTGGAGCGGCAACCCGGGAACTAGAGATCCAGCCGGTGGGCTTGGGATAGCTACAGCCGGTGGCGGATATCTCCCGTGATCGGCGGGCATGGGGACTCGCTTTCCGCGAGAGACAAACACACAGGAACACAAATAAAACTTTATAAAAAATGGAAAAAACAAAACGGGGTGAAGGGGCGCCGCTTACGGTTAGGTCTGGTTTTCTGTCATGGTGCACACAGCAGGGAGGAACAAGGAACACGGAGACGAGGACGTAAACTCAAATTACAGTCTTTAATGAGGACAAGGCAGGACAAGGCAAGGCTGACAGACAGGAAACACCGGGAGTAACGAGTAGACCAGACGAAATCAAAGTGAACAGACAGGACTATAAATACACAGGTTAATCATAGATAATTTCCCCTTCACGCCCCGTGGTGGCGTGTAAAGATCGCAGTCATCCAAATGATGAAAAAGTATTACCGTAAACAAAGTATTTTGCGACACCACGAAATAAACGATAGAGCAAAGTATGAAACGATAGACTTTTTATTTCGTCCATCCGATATATATCGTCATATCGCACAGCCCTAATCCAGGCTATGTCATTCACGATTAGATCAAATCATCGTGATCAGACCATTATGTACTAATCGCAACAGGCTTTACTGCAAACAAGCTACGCCACTTACTCTAAACCTTTTCCAAAGCCTCAGCAAGTCAACCTACAATGGCTTTATGTAACCAGCACACAGGGGCACACGCACAAAGGCGAGTTGGTTTGAGCCGTGGTCCCTGGTAATGACACAAGCCCGTGTGGATGCTGTGGGCTCTGGAATCTCCCCGTTTCATCTCTCTGCTCTCATATCTCCAGCACATCTGAGTCAGACATCTGATGTTTGCTCCTGCGGTGGAGATGACATTTGTTTGAGAACTGCTGCCACCTTATCAGGCAGACAAGAGTGACTAACATGTTGCTCTGCATAATACTGAAGCTGTCAATATATTTGGTTTACTGACGTGTGCTCTGTTTCAAAACCTAGTAAACTGACTATGTACATTCTAAAAACTGCTGGGTTAAAAACAACCCAATTTGGGTTATTTTGGCAACCCAGCGCTGGGTCAAAAAGGGACGAACCCAGCGCTGGGTTATTTTAACCCAACAAGTTGGGTTATTATGTTTAACCCAGCATGCTGGGTTGCTTTTTTATGGTTTAAAATTACTACATTGCTAGGCTAAAATTAACCCAAATCGAGCTAGGTATTTCGGTATTTGATGGGATTTCAAATCGAGGTATTAAACCTACAAATCTTGTTCATTTTAAAATCACTTTTACACACAAAGAATGAGTATCAAAAGATAAATATTTATTAAAAACAACAAGAGAAAACAGTCAAAAAGTAACATGCATGTAAGTAGAAATGCAGAAAAGTATGGCATTAACAGCTACAGAGTTTATAAATGAAGCATTGAACATTTGTTGAATATAACTTTTAAGATCAAATTTGACTTTTTTTGGTAAATTTTATATATTGTATAAAACTATACAAAAACACTATTATACAATAATTGTACAATTAGTTAATAGTTAAGTTCTTTACAAACTATTCTGGCATGAGAGTACACAAATAAACCACAGCATTAACACTGATATTATAACATTTAACAGAAACATATGTGTGTGAAAGAATGTGAGCATGTGTATGAATGACAGTGTAAACTCCATTTCTACTAAACAACACAGAACAAGCATTTAACATTTGGTTTTTACAAATTATACACTTACAGTTTGTTTCATAGTCCATGAATACAGATCATGCATCACTGCCAATTTTCATGATCTCTTTAGCATAACTGATGTAGTCATGAAGAAGCCCCATCAGCACAGCATGTGACATGGGGGAAGTCGTGGCCTAATGGTTAGAGAGTCGGACTTCGTAACCCAAAGGTTGCCGGCAGGAATTGTAGGTGGGGGGAGTGAATGTACAGCGCTCTCTCCACCCTCAATACCACGACTGAGGTGCCCTTGAGCAAGGCACCGAACCCCCAACTGCTCCCCGGGCGCCGCAGCATAAATGGCTGCCCACTGCTCCGGGTGTGTGTTCACGGTGTGTGTGTGTGTGTGTGTGTTCACTGCTGTGTGTGTGCACTTAGGATGGGATAAATGCAGAGCACAAATTCCGAGTATGGGTCACCATTCTTGGCCGTATGTCACGTCACTTTCACATCTTTTACAACATCCAGGGCAGCGTCCTCCTTTAAAACTACGGTTGCATCTGTTTGGGGGAGATGTCATTCTCCTCTTTGACAAGCATTCATCCCAGTCACCGCCTGTTCTTCATCAGTGGCCTAAAAAGAGAAAAACATTTGAAAAAATAAAACATTTAATTAAACTATCCATTTTCAGATAGAGGTGCATCCACATCAGTAAGGATAGGTAAATAATCTGTTTTATAATTTCAACCACTTTGTGTGGTTGTTTAATGTCTGTCTACCACAGCGCTCTAGAATGCTATAATGGCAGCACTAGTGTGAGGGCATGTAATATTGTTTAAATAAATATACTGCTTTCAGAAAGCTACTACTTTACTGAAACATTAAAAGTCATGATATTCACATACCTCACAAATTTCCATGTATGTGGAGGGCTGCTCTTTAAAGGGTTAGTTCACCAAAAAATGAAAAATGGTCATAATTTACTTTACCACATGTTGTTCCAAACTCTGCTAATTTTTGGAACACAAATAAATATATTTAATATTCTCTTAATTTTTGTCCTCCATTGCAAGTCTGGGAGACCAATATTTTCTTCTGAACAGACATGTTCGCAATCATATAATTTAAGATGTATTCATATATAAATATTGGCATGGATTACTTATGCAATAACTCTGTATTTTTGAACCTTGAAAATACTGATTATTTAGACTTTCAATGGATTAACAAAAAATTATGAGAGAAAATTAAAAATATATTAATTTGTGTTCTAAAGACAGACAAAAGTCTTACAGGTTTAGAATGACATGAGGGCAAGCAAATTATTTTTTGTGTGAACTATTCCTTTAAGAAAGGAAGACCAAGAATGATGACTCTCCAAATCAGACAACTCAAAAGTTGGTTTGTGTTCTGCAATAATAAAAAAAAACACAGACATCAATGGTATACATAAAATATGAACACGTAATCACACTGTTGTTGCATCAAAATGTGAAGTAAACAGGCAGAAGACAACAGAAACATTTATTTTCTAAAAACAACTTACATCAATCTCAAAAGATTGATACTCTCCTACGTCTCTGGCTTTCAACATCTACAAAAAAACAAACAAACATTATTTTACTCTTAGTAAAAAAAAATTGATTACATGGAATTATGAAGTTTACTTGCCTTAAACTGTCTATCCCTCTCTTCCGAAGAAGCTGAGAAAATCTACTCCTCCTCACACAAGCAGGCCTCTGTGTCCTTAACTCCAAAGTTAGTTTGAGTTCTGCAATGAAAAATAAGGGACATCAATGGTTTAAATAAAATATGAACACGTAATCATACCGTTGTTGCATCAAAATGTGAAGTAAACAGACAGGAGACAACAGAAACATTTATTTTCTAAAAATAACTACTCAAAAGAATGATGCTCTCCTATGTCTCTGGCTTTCAACATCTACAAAAACAAACATTCTTTTAGTCTTAGTACAAAAATAAAATGATAACATGATGGAATTATGAAGTTTACTTGCCTTAAAACCGTCTTTCCCTCTCTTCTGAAGAAGCTGAGAAAATCGCCTCCTCACACAAGCAGGCCTCAATGAAGACACAAGCTCAACAAGTCTGAAATATTACATGCAAAACATTACTTTTAACAATTATCACTTCATCAGCCTCAAAATAATTATGCTAGTCTTTATTACATAACGCCGTTTCCTTTAGAAAACTACATTGAGTTTAACCGCGAAAAATAAGATAACGAATTAACATAATAACCGTCTATTAACACCTCAAAAAGTGCAGATATTGTAAAATCTTATGTAAATATGACATAAGACACTCACGGACGTTATATTAAAAGTACCTCTTCCGTTCAGTAAAAGAGGCCGTTAAGACCTACGTTTCTGAGGCGAAAACCGCATCCGCGTATTATTCAATATAAGCTATTTTCGGACTATTTCCGCCTTCCATAAAACCTCAAAATACTCCCGGACACAAACAATGAATGATGACTTTACATTTTTAATCTTTACTTACCATAACGTCTTTAAACTCGCTTCTCGCTTCTTTCAGGCTGAGAAAATGGCGGCTTCTCGCACTGGTGTCGTCCGATGTTGACGTGACGTGCGTGCTCTCCTTCAGGTCCGCGTTCCCAACCCAGCGCCGCTGGGTTATGATGAAGACTAATTTTCAACCCAAAATTGGGTTAAAACAACCCAACGTCCTTACCCAGCGGTCTCAACCCAGCATTTGGGTTGAAAAAATAACCCAGCGTTTTTTAGAGTGTGGGCAGCTGCCTTGTAAGGGAACATGCTAACTGTCATAAGTGACCATTTGGAATGCTCTATGCTCTATCTATGCTCTATAACTACATATGCGCTACACAAATAGCATTTTGCGCAGGACTTAAACTCTATATAATTAATTTCAATAGAGTTTGATTTTAGCATGTTGCTAAGCTAACAGCAATGCTGCTTAGAAAATGCATAGTACACAACTGTGTAAAATAATACTTTTTATTACTCTGAACAGTTTTTAGTAATACATTTTGTTATTAAAACAACTTTGTATTATTTACAGTTAACATTTTTCTGTAATTTCCTCAGCTGTCTTGGTTGTACATTACCATTCAAAAGTTTGGGGTCAGTATGATTTTATTATCTGTTTATTAGACAGAAAGAAATGAATACCATTTAACAAGGATGCAATAAATTAATCAAAAGTGACAGTAAATACATTTATAATATTACACAAGATTTCAAACAAATGCGTTTTGTGAACTTTCTATTCATCACAGAATCCTGAAAAAAAGTGTTATGGTTTCCACAAAAATATTAAGCGGCACAACTGTTTTCAACATTAATAACAATAAGAAATGTTTCTTTAGCAGCAAATCAGCATATTAGAATGAGTTCTGATGAATCATGTGACATTGAAGACTAGAGTAATGACTGGTGAAAAAAAATTACTTTGTCATCACAGAAATAAATTACATTTTAAAACATTTTAAAGGGGTCCTATTATGCTCTTTTGCAAAGTCTTGATTTTGTTTTGGGGTGTACTAGAACATGCTCTCATGCTTGGTGGTTAGAAAATCACATTATTTTTCACATAATTTACATGGCACAAACGGCTCGATTAGTTCTGGGTTTGATGAAGGCCCGCCTCTCAGACCTCGGCCTAAACACTTCACTCTGTGACTGGATTCAAGACTTCCTCACCGGCAGACCACAAGTGGTGAAAATGGGCCAGTTCACCTCCAACTCCATCACCCTGAACGTAGGAGCCCCGCAGGGCTGTGTCCTGAGTCCCCTGCTCTACTCTCTCTACACACACGACTGTGTGTCCTCTCACAGCTCCACTTCTATTGTTAAATTTGCTGATGATACTGTGGTTCTGGGCCTCATTTCCAACAATGATGAGACCGCATACTTGGGTGAGGTAGAGAGACTTACATCATGGTGCCAGGACAACTGTCTCTCTCTGAACGTGAGCAAAACTAAAGAGCTGATTGTAGACTTCAGGAAGAGACAGCAGCGGCCCTACACTCCTCTTATGATCAGCGGGACCCCTGTGGAGAGGGTGAGTAGCTTCAAGTACCTCGGTGTAAACATCTCCGAGGACCTGACTTGGACTGCACACATTCAAACACAGGTCAAGAAAGCCAGGCAAAGACTGTACCATCTGCGACAGCTGAGGAAATTCAGGGTCTCACCAGCAATCCTGAAAACTTTCTATTCAGGGGCCATAGAAAGTGTATTGACTCAGTGCATCCCAGTGTGGTATAATAACGCCACAAATCAGGACTGCAAAGCTCTGCAGAGAGTCGTGTGCTTAGCTGAGCGCATCTCAGGGTCTGCCCTCCCCTCTCTGCAGGACATCTACCTCAAACGCTGCAAAAGCAGAGCTGCAAAAATAATCAAGGACTCAAATCACCCCGGTAACCGTCTTTTCATCACACTGCCATCTGGCAAGCGCTTCAGGAGCATGATGGCAAAAACTGAGAGACTGAGGAGGAGCTTCTTCCCTCAGGCCATCAGGCTCCTAAACTCAGTCTCATAACATCTACAGGACTCAATTTAATAAACTGTAAAAACATTCATTATTCTCCATCATCCGCATTGCTGCTATGTGTACATACCCGGTACAACCTGTTTGCACATTCCTCTTGCACATCCCTGTTTATATTAATATTTATTAAATCCACAGTAGACTGTATTGCACATTTTATTTTATTTCATTGCACATTTTACTCCTTATTTTTATTTTATTTTATTTTATTTTATCTTACCTATATTTATATATATTCTCTTGTGTTATGTTTCATTTTTTATTTTATTTTTTTGCACTGTCCATTGAGCGGACCTGTCCTGACCTACATTTCACTACTGATTATACCCTGTATGATTGTGTATGTGACGAATAATAAAGAACCTTGAACCTTGAACCTTCCGAAAAACGAAATGTTTTGTGATTGGTTAGCTGTCCCAGTGCATTGTGATTGGCGAACAGCTTAGACGGCGTTTCAGTATTGCCCCGCCCCTTGCCAAAACAGCAAGTTCGTCAATATTGCCATATCAATTCAGACCTCGAGAATATTGAACAAGAGGATCGTGCAGAACCTTTGCACGCACGGATATTGCACGACATATTAAAGTGGTAATGTTATTGTTGTTGTTTTTTTTGTGGCTAAATCACGTTTTAGATAGGATGTCAACAACAGCTTAAAAATAACTGCATTGACTATGTACAGATAAGTGCAACGGTAATATGTATTATGTTTATTGTTCTTTAATTCTAACATTATAACATGAATTGCAGTGAAACTGTTATAGAGTTGAATTTATTTATACCATAGTCCCACAGACTTACACTATTTGTGGCGGCATATATATGCAAAATAATTCTCTGCCAGCGGGAGGCGCTGTTGGAGCGGGAGAGATCGAGGTTTCCCCGGTAACGCTGTACACAAAGCAGAGCTCCGCTCACAAACGTTGCTTTATCAGACATTATATTTTAGATGAAATGAAAATGACATCCAAAATTTTCAAAAAACAGTTGGTTTCCATCAGAAATACAGTGATATAAAAACACCCGCACTGGGTTTCGATTTTGAAACGTGCAGTGCTCAACCAAGCGTTCTCCCCACCTGCCAACCATTTGAATTTCCGTAGGTGGGATTTAAAATTTGTGATGTCACAAATACAGGAAAACAACTTGTAGTCCAAACGAGCCGTTCGTTGTAGTTCTTGAAAAGGGATTTTTTTAAAACGAAATATCTCCCTTTGGAGTGGACTTTGAAATTTGTAACTTTGTAGATCGTTTTATGCCCAAACATATACACTACACACTGACTAAAATTCAAAAAGTGAAAAAGCACAATAGGACGCCTTTAAAATAGAAAATGTTCTAATATTTTAAATTGTAATATTTCATAATATTACTATTTTTACTGTGATTTTAATCAAACAAATACATCCTTGATGAGCATATGAGACTTAAATGAGTTGGGTAGCAGCATACGTTACAGTACCATCCTTTTAAAAACAGCCTTGTTTTTCTTGATTATGTAGTATACATGCCAGGAGACTCATCATTCGGTTTTCAGGTTCCAGTTTGTAAATGTTCATTTTGGTGCCTCATACGTATCTCATACAGCAATTATGAAGTATTGATGTGTTCATTGATTGTCTAGGTAGCACATAGTCTTCCAGTATGATACAGTAATACACAGCTGTTTGGAGCAGGTATAGCAATGATTGCTCGAGCTTTGTTTGAGGCAGTTCTGTTGTCTCTCGGTTCATCACGTTTAGTCTGCCGTGATCAGAAATTCCATTTACCCTCCGACACTTCTGGAAACCTTGTTTTTTCCCCAGAGCACCTCTGCCAGTCACGAAATCTCTTTAGCTTTCCAGAGTGATGACAGGTTCAGAGGACAAAACCACAGCACCTGCCCCCTCCTTTACACACACACACACACACACACCCGCGCTAATATAGGAAAGCCTCACCATGAGCATTGATTTTCAGTCTTCAGTTCGTCATTGCTGTGGTAGAATCGGCGCCAGGTATGTTAAGATTACATGTTTGTGAATGTATGGTGAAGTTATTAGTTTTCAGCATGATGATGAAACTTATTATGCAGTTCTACTTATAGGTATTTAAATAACTTGTAGATTTTTTTTCTTTACTGTTGATACAAAATAATAGGATTCTTTTTATTATTAGTTTTTAGTTTCAGAAAACAGAATTTGTCTTTTATTCCTACTGGCACAAAATCTTGCACAGTCTTATCCTATCTAAATATATTGACAGAGAGAGAAACCTATTTATTTATTTACTTACTCATTCATTCATTCCCCCAAAAAGGAAAATTCTGTAATTAATTACTCACCCTCATTCCAAAACTGTAAGACCTTCATTCATCTTCGGAAAACAAATTAAGATATTTTGACAGCAACCCAACTACCACGTTCAAGGCCTAGAAAGGTAGTAAGGACATCGTTAAAATAGTCCATGTGACATCAGCGGTTCAACCGTAATGCAGCACCACACGGAAGAGAAGAAATTATTGAATAAAGTTATTTTTGTTTTCTTTGCACACTAAAAGTATTCTCGTAGCTTCATAACATTACGGACTATTTTAACGATGGCCTTACTAACTTTCTGGGCCTTGAACGTGTCAGTTGCATTACTGTCTATGGAGGGTCAGAAAGCTCTCGGATTTCATCAAAAATATCTTAATTTGTGTTTTGAAGATGAATGAAGGTCTTATGGGTTTGGAACGACATGAGAGTGAGTAATTGATGACAGAATTACATTTTTTGTGTGAACTATCTCTTTAAATGTGGGTATGACAACTTGAGCACAACTGTATATATTTCAGTTTTGCAGTGTTTTAAACTGATAACCAGCGAGTGGTAGCAGTCCATTGGAATAAAAATAATTGCACAGGTTGTTCTCTTTCGACAGATAATGATCTTCCCTTGAGGCTGCGATTGTGAGAATCTTTTCTCCTGCCTGTGAAATATGCTCATGCGACGATAATTATGGTTTGTTGATTGAAGCTCCCCAAGAGAAATCTGTATGATAGTGCTGGAATATTGCACGAATGGAATAGCGTTCTTGCCTGCATTTTAAA
Source organism: Schizothorax lantsangensis (assembly GCA_027422415.1). Taxonomy (NCBI): domain Eukaryota; kingdom Metazoa; phylum Chordata; class Actinopteri; order Cypriniformes; family Cyprinidae; genus Schizothorax; species Schizothorax lantsangensis. Next base: position 15,037,224 of record CM049859.1, read on the forward strand.
CACAGCACCTTTATAGATATAAAGAATCAAAGGTTGCCAGAACGATTTGTATTGTTTTGCAACTAGATTGCATCACAGCAAAATTGGCCTTTTGTTTTCCTTTTTTTTTCTCATTAACTTTTATTTATGAGAGGACCGTGGCCTGCGACAGGGATTATATTTTTTTCACAGCAAGAGTCCAGATCAAGGGATAACCTATTTGCAAGTCTATATGCTGCATTACAGCAGGAGATGAATTGCTTTGGAGATACGGGGCTTTACCCAGGGTGCTGAGCAAGGCTGCATGTGGAACAAATATTGTGAATGTCTATTGACCGTGCAGGACAAAATGTGAGCGAGAGGGATGTGAATTTACAATTGGGACTTTTATTTATTGCTTTCAGCATAGTTGGTTTTCTGCTAATGAATATTTCTGATGGAAGGCACTTTCCTTAAACAAATGTAATGATTGATTTATTTAAATGGGGAACTGTGTGTTTTCTATTTTAGATTGTGGCTGGCTGATTCTTTAACTGGCATTTTGAAGATATTAAAGTAATGGTTCACCCAAAAATAAAAATAAATTGCTAAGAGGACAACAGGGGATGGACTTTTCACTATGGGTTTTGATTTGATAGTTGAAAGTTAAAACACCTTAATGATGGATTTGACAGACATACAGCTTTTTGCTTCACAAGATGTTAATTGATTGTCTTGGAGTCATGTGGATTACTTGTGGATTGTTGTGATGTTTTTTATCAGCTATTTGGACTCTCAAGGTCCTTGCACACTGAGTCCGAAAATGTCGTATGCGGTTTTTTTATTTGTTTTTTTTTTTTGTATTCGTCATCCTTTCCTATCAAAATGCTTGCTACGAATGCAAAAATGCAGAAAATCGAAACTGATCCAATTTTTTTTATGGCAGACGAAAGTTTTGGAGGCAGTGTGTAAACATATTTGACACAACGTGAGGTCTTATTTATTTTTTAATGTGCGAAAATTTCGGACGACAATTTCGGACTCGGTGTGCAAAGACCTTCATTCTGACGGCACCCATTCAATGCAGAGGATCCATTGGTGAGCAATTGATGTAAAGCTAAATTTCTCCAAATCTGTTCCAATGAAAATAAACTCATCAACATATTGGATGAACTGAGGGTAGGTACATTTTCATTTTTGGGTGAACTATTCCTAAAGATACCTGTGGTTGATTTGTAATACAGGGTTGGGAAAAATTCTAAATTAAAGAATTGGCTTCATTTCAGATCATGAGTTGGAGTTTGATTCAAATTGGCCGCAGCACACAGGATGTTCATTTGGAATGACATAAAAAGGCATTTACGGAATTGCAATCCAAGCTATTTTAAATATTCACTACTTGTTAGACATTTTTTATATTGTACTTCAGTGTAATTTAGTACTGTTGAAACAATAAACACAGCCAGCAATACTAATCTTAATTTTGACATACAACAGCATCAGACTGTTTTTAGGTAACTATAATATAAAATATTAAAACAGTAACATGTTAAAGCAAGTAAATATTTATTTTTTGATAAATATTCTTAATCTAGTCATTTATATCTTGATGCTGAATTCCAATTAAAGAGTTTGGGGTAAAGATCATTTTGGCAATAGAGATGTCCTTGAAATGAAGGTTAAATTAAATGAATTATAAATTTCAATAGGAGACTTTAAATAATAATTAACATAAGATTTATATTATTTTTGGATGAAAATGTGGATGTTCTATGACGTATCCCATATAACATTTTATTTTAATATTTGTGCTGAGAAATAAATGTATAATTTTTTAAATTCTACTCAGATTCTCATTTAAATAAAATAGTTATACATCATTTTTGTTTCAAATTCAGTTCATGTTTAGAAATTGGATTGAAATTTAAAAGACATTTTCAATTCATTTCTGAATAATGCTGAAGTCTGCTGTGATTTTAAACACCAATGTGAGAGACGTTCCCTTCATTGTAGTGTTCACTATGTTTATTTCACACAGTATGAGTTTTTAACAGTTGTTGAAGCCCTTTGATCAGATTGCTGGCAACCGGCTTCAATATGGTGACAGACTGTTTGTATGAAAACTCTTCTCTTTTTCCTCTAAGGACAGATTTTATCTGTGAAATCCAGCAGAGCAAAGCGGCCTGTGGGTGCTTTTAATATTTTAAAGATGAGATTTAATGACACCATAGGGCTAGGGAGGAGAAGACATGTTCAGTAAAGACCAGTGAGTCTCTGCTTTGAGCCTGTTGTCATCTTCCTCTGGGGAAACGTCTGTTAATTTATTTCTGCTCTATTTCTCTCACAAATCAATTAAGTCCATATGCATTCCACGTTGAGCTTGTGCATATACATGCCCTTTATATGAATCTAGATTATGTACACTCACTGCATGTGTGTGTAGGCAGTGCCATTAGGTACACTGTAGAACAAGATTTAATGCTAAACCTCAAATATTACAGTCTGAAGCAAAAGGGGCATGTGGATTTTGAATATAACTTTAAAAAAAGGCATTTATTTACATATATTTACATTGTAATTATGTATATGTATGTATGTATGTATTTATCTATCTGTGTGTAGTGGTCGACCAATATCGTTTTTTTGACAGCCGATACCGATGCCAATATCTTAGAGAGCAGGGTGGCCGATATAAAGCCGATATATATCATTTTATTTATTCTAATTAATATTTATTATATTTGCAAGGTTTGTGAAATTAAATGTTTATTAGACATTCAAAGATCTGTATTATTATATTATGTATTATTATTATTATAGTATTATGTTTGCTGTATTATGTTTAAGATCTATCTATCTATCTATCTATCTATCTAGTTGTATGTTATGTAATACAATTAATAATAATCATCTTGCATGCTATTATTTATTTATTTATTTTAGTTGTTTATTTATTTGTATTTTTTTTATATATATATTTATTTGGTCATGTGTTATGTAATAAAATGAATAGTAATTGATCCAAAGACTACTTGCATGCTAAACAAACAAGAAAGTGTGTGTGTGTGTGTGTGTGTGATTATTTATTTTGTGTATGTTATGTAATACAATTAATAATAGTCCTCTTGCATGCTAAACAGACAAGGAAATATTTATTTATTTATTTGCTTGTTTGTTTTTACATTTTATTTATTTTTACATTCTATTTATTTTTACATTTTATTTATTTATATTTATTTAGTCATGTGTTATATAATAAAACGTTATTGATTTATTTATTGTGTTGTTGATTTATTTATTAATTAATTTGTTTTAGTACTTTTTAATTTGTTTTTAGTTATTCCTGTTTTTAAATGTATATATTTGTTTTTGGTCAGGTGTTATGTTGCCCCCACTGAAAACATCGGTGCTAGTTTTATTGTTGTTGATTTAGTGCTCTTTGAATGCTGGTGTCCCTTGATGCACATTACTGTCATGGTCAGTCTCATCTTCTATCAGCACGCAGGGGGAAATAGCACAGTTAACTCCAGTAGATATGCTTTCCCTTGCTCCTCTCTCGCCCTCTCTCTCTCTCTCATAGCCATGTTTAATCTGCAAAACAAATGGCTTCGGCTGCTGCAGGGCCTTGACTTAATCAGCTGTTGATATTTCTCTCTCACTCTCCACAAGCAGCGGAGACAAACCAACCTGTCAGAAAAAGCGACACATAAACACACCGCTGGAGATGACATTAAAAATGAGTTCTGTGTCGTATTTGTCCCTGTTGTCTCGTCAGAAGCAGTGAGGTTGGAGCGCGTGTGTATCTTTAATTGGACATGTCTGCTTCAGATCCGCACTTTGAGCTCAGCCAGGCAGAGGGAGAGGTCGTGATGAGAGCCTCAGATGCTGCATCCTCGTAAGAGGACACAGTTTGCTGGAATAATAACACTCTCAAGATTGCATTTGGATTGCCATTACTTCCCACTGTGCAGCATTCAGTCGATCTTTACAGTGTGGCCTGTGTCTTCTCTCACATCGGCCGACTGCTTATTTACTGGGACTTTATCATTATTTCAATTGCTTCAATTTTCTTTTTACTTGCTTTATTCTGTTCAACACCCTGTAATAATTTGGCGTACTCCAAATTCTGCAAATACCGCCACCTGTTATTCAGAAACGTACGGTTTCTGTGGGAAAAAGTGTTTGGATTGTAATGTTTGATGGGAATTGTACCTCACGATTAGATTTTGAGGAAGTCGCAATCCGATTTCTGTAACAATTCTAAAATACATTTAAACTGTGACTTAAGTTCCACAGCTATTGACTTTGATTGGTTTTTGGATGTTTTAAAATAAAGCTGTTTGACTCCAAGTTGATTTTTTTGTTGTTGAGTGAAACAAAAACATACAAGCAGTGTAGTCTGATTTCCAAACAAGTTACTTTTATGAGTCAATTATATTGTAGTGATTTAATAACATAAAACACAACTAGTGTAGTTTAAATCCTGAACAAGTGACTCTGAGTGGTTTTATTTATTTTCCTTTTTTGTGATTAAAAAGTAATTGGCATAGCTGTATTGACTAATTTATTTGAGAACAGGTATGTAAAAATACACATGCTTTCTGTAGTAGTTTAGAAATAATGATGCAAACATGTAACATGTAACTAACATGCAAACACACCTTTCAAAAATCTAAAATTATCACATTTATTTATTTGTTTATTTAATTATTTACTCATTTATTTACTGACTTGCAGTACTTACTCTTTATTGCCAGAATATAATTTTTAAGTTCCTATCTACCACCTTCATTTTTGAAAAACAACTAGCTTCATCCATTTCTCTTTTTTTTAAATCAACATTTGAATGTGGGCAAGTTCCATCAAAGAAACAATATTTTGAACCAAAAGAAAATTGCATTTTTGTTGAGGTCTCAATCCATCAAAACCTCCAAATCTTGCACAGCATCAATATTTTTTTCTGTAATGGCTGTTTTGATTCATATGCGGCTGAATGTTGGTGATCATGTTAGCTTACTTGTCCATAAGCAACTTCCCCTAGTGAAAAACTAAAAACTAAAATGTATTTGAAATACATTTATTTTGTGCTAAGTATACTACAAATACATATACATATTTATGTGCTTAATAAAAATAACCTGCAATTGTAATTGTGGTACTTAATGTCTGCTAAACTGGAACAACTAATTTTGTGCTTAATGCACTTAAATTGTGCGGAAGTAGAGCTGAGGTCCAACTAACAACATAATGAAGATTGTGCTAAAGTGGAACTATTGCAAGTATACTTCAGGAACACTTTACATATCTTGTATTTAAAGACTGATATTATACAGAGATCATACAATCCTTATAAACAGTGATATTTAAACACATTTTAGGCATAATATTAAAGGGGACCTATTATGCTCCTTTTTATAAGATGTAAAATAAGTCTCTGATATCCCCAGAGTGTGTATGTGAAGTTTTAGCTCAAAATACCGACAGATAATTTTTTATAGCTTGTTAAAATTGCCACTTTTAGGGTATGAGCCAAAATGCTCTGATTTTGAGTATGTTGCTGTTGAGTCACTAATGAGCAGTTGCTCCCGGAGAAGATGGTGGAGCTTCAAGAGCTCAAGCTCAGGCATTAGCAGTGCTAGCCTTTGCAAATAAACATTCCACGATTAGTACTAGTGAGTCTCATTCAGCAAAATGAACGAATCTTTTTTTGAGTCATTTTGTTCATTTCGTTCACTTTAGCAAAATATAATTAAAATGTTACGTGTTACTTCCCTAACACATCTACTACTTGATCGCTGATCACACTACAAACAATAAAAAATATAATGGTATAAGAAACAGAAAAAAAATATTCATTGTTTACCTGGGTCTTTAGTCTATGATTAGCTCACCTCACCTCTTATCTGACAAGTGTTCGGGTTTGAGTCGTTCGTTCATCACGTTACAACACCATAAACTAAACCAATGCAGTCAGAGCCGGAAAGAGAATTGATTAGTTCATCTCTGGAGTCTTTCAAGTCGTTCGTTCTTTTGTCACGTGACGTGACAGCATTGGATAGAGAAATTAGTTAATTTACAACCTTCCTTACAAACGGGTGCATAGTTATTATTATTATTATTATTTACTCTTACAGTTATGTGATGCGTTTCTGGTCTCAAATTGTAGCTTTTTATTTCTTACAGTTTATAAATGTGTGAATTTCTGTCATGATGGTTCTTTTCCATAACACTGAATGTGGCAACAAAGGTAATAAAACTAAAGAGTTGGTTATTATTATTATTAAGTCTTTTTCCCTCAGACTGCATAGGTTTAGCTTATGAGGCTGTCACGTGATGAACGAACGACTCGAAAAACCCAAAGACTCGAAACAGGTGAACTAATTCAGTGCAGAACCTATAGGATGTTGCGCATGCGCGACTGAACAAATCACTCCGCGAGACGACTCGTTCTTCCCGAGTCACATTAAAGGTTTGTTCAAAACGAACAAATTGTTCAAGAACGACCCATCACTAATTAGTACAAGCCTGTTATCTTTACAGAAAACGTACTCTGTTTAAAAGTCAGTCATCTGATTGTACTGTGCATAATACATTCGCGTTTATGAATTACACGCACTGGAGCACGGCGGGAAAAAAATAACAACATAGCTGGTCTAATGGTGCATGGCATGCTATCACAAACAAAGTCCCACTCGTGATTATGAGCTAAACAAACTCAAGCGATCGACTCACATTGATTTCATATGGAACTTTTAACCACCACATTCCTATTCACGATCATTCATGAATACAGCACCAGTGAACACAGACAGAGACAATGGTAGCTTTAGCATCATTAGCCTTACAGAGTGCTAAGAAGCTCTTTCAGAAGGGCAATTTGGAAAACAAACGCGTGATACTTACTTTGTCTGGAGCTGACGTTCGCACACAAAGCGTTGGTATTGATCCCTACATGTATTGGGGACTTTATAGATTTTTTTCCGGGACATTTCCCTAGACAATTAAACTTAACCACAGTGTCCTCAGCGGCTCAGATGGAGGGAGTCTATGGAGACTCCTATGTTTGTTAGTGCATCCCAAAACACAACACTTGAAAAGCCTCTTTGGCGCTGACAGTATATATCTCCAGCAGCTACAGCAAGTAATCAGTAATGGCGGAGGCAGACCACAGCTTCTCACTCAGGGCTGTGTCTATGCTTATAGGGCAGCGTCACAAATGGGCGGGACTTTTCCCCCTCGGTGACGTGAACAGAGGGAGAATCTGAAACGGCTCGTTCTGAGAGACTGTTTATGATTTTTTTAGATTATAAATAAATGAGTGGGTGGATTTTTACCATTATAGGCTGGTTGTTTTCACACACTGCGGCCACACAACTGTGTTCAAACACCTTATAAAAGTGATTTTAAAAGTGAATAGGTCCCCTTTAAGAAATGTGCATTGTGCAATAAATACTCCAAACAAACTTTAATTATAATTTTATATGTCAATAAATATGTTAATGGGTTTGAAGCGTACTTGGTATTAAATAAATGTATTTTAATGAAATTATGGCATAGGTTTTTTGTTAATGGCAGAGAAAGAGTTAAAATACCATACAACATACTATAAATCATTATGTAGAACTGGAACCAAAATTGCTACATTGTTCATGATTCCAACGCTTGTTAACCGATACACAAAAATAGTTTTTTTTTGTTTTTTTTTCAGATTCAGCCTGACTCCATCCTCAGTCACTAATGCCCTCAATGCCATTTTTGCAGCATTGCACACTAAATTGCACTTTGCATCTGTAATGTTTTGTCCTTCAAATGCTTTTTCAATAAACAGAATTATTAATAATTATTTTATAATTCTGATTCTGAATTTTTTTTGTGAGCCAGAATCGTTTGAGAACGACTCCGTGAATGGATTTATTTCCCTCCCACCCTTAGTTTAATCATAAGTCCCCGCAATCCATGTCATGTCCTCCCTCTCTGTCTTTCTCTCCAGCTCATAACCTCGTTGCCTTTCTTTTCCCTCTCCCAGTCTGTCGCTGTTGATTTCACACCCCCTCTCATTTAGTGTTAGTGTTTTCATATCTGAGACATGGACATTAGTGCGTAATGACAGTAAGTCTTGACGCCTAAAGAACTGATTGCTCCAGTCCTGTCATATCAAAGACACAAAGGAGTCTTAAGTAAATAAATCAGGCTATTCTGCTCTAGCCTACACAGAGAGCATCCCGTCAGTGCGCTCTGAAGGTCTGGGGTGAACGCTGTTTATGTGTCTCATCTCTTTTGAAGTTAGAGATCGGAGGCTGGACATGAAGATTTTGACATCTCATCAGCAACACCACATATCTGCACATAAATAAAGCTGGCTTTACAGGCACTGTACAGTGTAAAGGGGTGATTCCAGTGGTTGTTGTTTTGCTCAGTTTTCCTCTGGCTTGGCCTGAAGGAGAGTGTCATTAATGCTCTAACAGTGGAGTGTGTTTATTTCGGCGCGTTTAGCGGAACTTTCCCCATTTACTCAAATGCTGACTGTGGTGAATGTAAATAGCCATTATTCAGAACTAGTAGACACGCTACTTGTCAAATTAATGCTAAACCTGCTTTTTTAGACCATTTTTGGACTATTAGGCTCAACAGTAAAGATGGCCGGATGGCCCAGGGCCAGTGTGAGAGAGTGTCAGGCCAGTTTACAAAACTGTCACTCGCCCTGTTGGGTCATGTACTGTACATGTACTTGTTTGTATAAATATCGAACTGGTTTAAGAAATGCATTTAAATCTCACTAAGGTAAAAATGCCCCCCCACCCACATATAAACCTGTTGAGAGGGAAAGGGAAAAAAAAGATTACACAGGCTTGCTTGCTTTATTTATTTATTTATTTTCCCTTTGGGAAGATTGTATTGTATAACTTTATTGTCCACCTGAGTGGAAAATTGTCTTTGGCTCACCAGCACAACAAAATTAGTAACAACATACATAGTAAAATGAAAACACAATCATTAATCACGTTACATATATTGCATAAAAGAGGATAGTAAGATACAGTTCATGCCTTACATACTGTTTGATTAAACACTTGCTGAATTAATGATTTTAATTGCATTAGGGATAAAAGACCTCTTAAACACATTTTTAAGTACTAGTGGAACTCTATAACGTCTACCTGACTTCAAGGGCTCAAACTGTCCGAAAAGAGGATGAGAACTATCTGCGAGAATAACTCTCGCCTCCTTCTTTGTCCTTTCAACATAAAGTTGTTTTAATAGGTTCTGAGGCCTGCCAATTATTTTATTTGCCATGGATACAATTCTGGAAAGCTTATTTTTAAGTCTACAATTTAGATGCTCATACCAGGCAGAAAGATTAAAGGTTAAAACACTTTCAACAATGGATTTATACACAAGTTCCAAGATGTTGGCAGGGCAAATAAAACACATAAAAAAATCCTTATTGACAGACTGCTATTTATGTGTCAAAATAAATAGCAGAAACTACTCTCAATCGATCAATCAATCAACAAACAAACAAATAAATACATTTCTTACTTGACTACTAAAAGACAACATGAAATCAAATTTGACCCTATTAACTTTGATAATGTCCCTAGTGTTTAGCATGATTCTTCACTGCATGTTAAAAAAGGTTTACATTCATAATGTTTCATCAAAATGTATTCACATTCTCTGTTATTAAGAACTTCTAATATTGACCAATAATATCATGTAATAACTATAATATTTATAACTTGATTTCAGCTCCTACCAACCAATTTCCTGATGAAATCAAGTCACAGGATGCTGTTAAATGCATCACATTATGAATGTTAAATGTGTGTTGCATGCATTTCTGAGGTTCCATGTGAAAAAATATTCTATTCTATTCTATTCTCTCCCACTTTATATTAGGTGGCCTTAACTATGTACTAGCGGTGAGTCATTTTATTTCATGGTAATGGTATATCACAGCAGGGCCGTCGCTAGTGGGGTGAAAGGTGGTGACGATTATAGGGGCCCATGGCTGAGGGGGCCCCCCGGTGATCTCAACCGACTGGCTTGTCCATAAGCAACTTCCCCTAGTGAAAAAAATACTAAAATGTATTTGAAATACATTTATTTTGTGCTAAGTATACTATAAATACATGTACATATTTATGTGCTTAATACAAATACCCTGCAATTGTACTTGTGGTACTTAATGTCTGCTAAACTGGAACAACTAATTTTGTTCTTAATGCACTTAAATTGTGCGGAAGTAGAGCTGAGGTCCAACTAACAACATAATGAAGATTGTGCTAAAGTGGAACTATTGCAAGTGTACTTTAGGAACACTTTACATATCTTGTATTTAAAGACTGATATTATACAGAGATCTTACAATCCTTATTAACAGTAATATTTAAACTAATTTTAGGCATAATATTAAGACATGTGCATTGTGCAATAAATACTCCAAATAAACTTTAATTATAATTTTATGTCAATAAACATACCTCTCTATCAAAGTTATCTGACATTATCAAGATTAATTTGTTCTGACACAGTCACAAAGATACAGTTGTATTCAACATGTTGAAGTTGTCAAAAACAGCAGTTATAATTACTGCATGACAAACAAACAACTATCAACTGCTTATGAACCTGAATTTGCTGCTTTTACTTGAATGATCCGCTCCTGTCACGCTCTCAGCTTCCTGCTGCCCATATACAGTTGGGCTTCCCTATAAACATGTAAAATGATCGACAGGCAGAAAGCACCTCACAGTCTTCTGTGAATAGGAACAAATCTGACTGTGGTATGGATATTTTATATTCCATAAAAATATTAAACACTGCACCTTTAATGCAAACAAAGCTTTCTGTTTGCTAATATATTTGAGTCACAATTCATTTGTCAGAAGCATTGTTACTATCTGAGAACATTTGCTGCTGCAGCGGTAACATTTGAGGCACTTTCAGGATGCACTTTTGAAAAGTTGAAAGCTTCTGTGATATTGTCGAGTCCCATCATGTCACGTCGGTTTATTGTTAGAAACATTACCTTATACTTAGTCATAGCCCTGTGTTTTGTGGGTCATATTCTCTTTGCGTCACCCGGTAGTCAGTGAGAAATTGAAAAGAAAAAACTCTTAACATGGCTCAGCAGGGGCTTGGTTTCTGTCATCTCTTAAAGAGTTCCTCTCTACTTGATAGGTCTGCTTGTTGTGGAACACGCTCTGGCTGCTTATTCTCCACTGAACCAAGTGGCACTGTGATAAGATTCTGCCGCTGTAATTTTGCAAGGTCACATTTCCTTGGTGAAGATGTCTGGTTGGTTGATTCGTGCCCAATCGTTTCTTTCCTAACTGATGGTCTGAGCCTTCTTGCTTGATGAAATATCACAAGTCTTCAAATTAATGTTATGCTCTGCTGGTTAAACCTGGAATGGAATATTTCATACTATTTTTAGCAGCTGAGCAGGTTATGTATGCATATCTGAAGGACGAATATTGCTGTTCCGGCGCTGTAAAACAAGATTGTCTGAGATGTGTTGGCAGAAACTTGATAGATTTTGTAGACGTGTATCAATTAGATGAAAAATTACTTCATCTTGTGTCATAAACAATTTGGTCTGCCTCTTGAATTGAGTACATCTAGGACCCCAGGAGGCTATTTGTAATGCCTGATTGAAAGTGTGGTAGAAATTCCCCTACACACCTGACTTAAGCTAAATTGTGTCTCCCGACACCGAAATTATCCTCAGGTGACTTTTCTGACCGCAAACCGTGATAGCTCTGACCGCACTGGGGAACCAGGCCTAAGACAATTCAGTTAAGAATTACAGCTACATCTAAGAGAGTCTCACTCTGAATCAGGCGACGTCTCGCCCCCTATGAACATTATCACTTGGGACTAAGATCTCTAATGTTCGACTAACCTGCTGTGCAGCAGTAACCAGACTCCAAACTATGCCTTTGAAAAATGCTTTAATCACGGCCGGGAGAATCTCTTCTCAATCACAGAGAATCCCCCGACAACAAGGATACAACTGTTTTTATAGGAAAGGTACATAGCATAGGTAACATGTCACATTACATAATTTTCCTCTGATCTGATTGGTTCTCTTAATGTGAAAAATCAAAAACTCCTTCTACTTGGTTACTGATTACCTGAGCTCATTCCTTAAATCTTGTATCATTATTAGTAGTCTTAACAGACATCATATTTCATTATTACAATGCTACTTAAGACTAGAACATTTCTCTGTTCCCTAGCACATACTCAAAAGTTAGGCCTGCAAGAAAAGAAGTGTTAGACATTATTTGTGACAACTGATTTTATGATTCATTTAAAATGATTAAATGTAAAATTTCCTTCACAAAAGCCATAAGAACTGGTGTGGTTATGTGTATGGTATAAGCTAAGTTAGCATTCTATGCTATGCTAGTGGTACTATATCTTTAATTTAGTCAATATTTTGTCAAGTCATATTCATTAATTTTAGTAAATTAAAGTTAGCATGTGAGTTTAGTCAAAATAAATAACATTGTAGTATGCAATTTTTTTCACTTTGTGCAGAATTAAAGTTGCATTTACACTATCGTTCAAATGTTTGGGGTCAGTAATGTTTTTTTTTTTTTTTTTTTTTTTAAAGAAATTAATACTTTTGTTTAGCAGGGGCATTGTAAACTATTGAAGCCTATTTCCGCCACTGAATAAAAAATAAAAAAGGTAACTGTGACTTTTCATCTCACAATTCTGACTTTTTTTCTTGCAATTGCGAGTTTACATCTCGCAGTTCTTACTTGCATGATATAAACTCACAATGGCAAGTTATAAAGTCTGAATAGTGGTATATAAACTTGCAACTGTGAGAAATAGTCAGAATTGCGAGAAGTTAATTTTTTTCTCACAATTGCGAGTTTATATCTCAGTTCTGAAGAAAAAAGTCACAATTGCGAGTTTATATCACGCAATTCTGAGAAAAGTCACAATTGTGAGGGATAAACTCGCAATTCTGAGAAAAAAGTCAGAATTATGAGTTTATATCTTTCTCAGAATTGCGAGAATTTTTTTTTTCTCGCAATTATGAGTTTATATCACGCAATACTGACTTTATAACTCACAATTGCTAGTTTATATCACACAATTCTAAGAAAAAAGTTTGTATCACGCAAATAAAAATAAATGAACCTGTTAGGGTTTCAGTTTACCAATGTTCATTCACTGTTTAGCTTCAGCTCAAGCTGATCAGTCTCTGACAGACTATGATTTGGAATATTTGAAACAAATTCTTTCCAAATTTATTTGTGATTGTTAATATCTTGCCATCTGTTTTTTTTTTCTTGTCATTTTCTTCAGCAGTATGTTTAAATGACCGTCATTTAATTATCACCATGATTTAACAGTAATTTTGTTGACTAGATTAAAACTGCCTGAGACTTCACCACTTTCCGCTGTGCTGTCTAGCTGCTTTGAACACATCTTATGTAAACACTTGGGGTCAGACTAACCCGAAACTAGGCTAATTATACAGGGCTTCCCTTTACATCACACAGGCAACCCATCGAATGTTCAAGTTTGAAAATCTGTAGTATTGCACATCCCAAAAGATTAACAGGTGGTGTGGTCTAGACATAAGGCCAGAAAATAAGGGCAGAACTAACGAGCTGTCTGTGAAAGTGATGATTTTTAACGACCTAAAATAACGAAGATGAGATATTTTGACAAGCTGCCTCCTCAGTCGCCTATTTTCTTAATGACTGTATTTTGAAACTCTACCTCGTTCATCAAAGCTTTCACATCTTACAGTGGCGTTCACAAATCAAACCGTTATTTAAATGTGCGGCTGTGTTTTATTTCAGATTATTCCTGACAGCCCGTTTTCAGCTCGTTTAATTGCGCACTCGCGGTTTAATTTCAGGACGGCAAGCTTTACATGCATAAATGACCTTCACGATTAGCTGATGCGAACGGCGCTGGGGGAGATTACGCTCATTTACATGTGACATCACTCACCTCTGCGGTTCATGTCCACGGGAAGCGCGAATAAGGAAACGTGTGGTAATCCAGTGAGATTTTCTCATGTCAAAGACATGTACAATGATTCATGCTTGCAGCTGTCTTGTACTGTTAATTTCTGGTTCGTTTATGCTTCATTTGAGCCAGTGGCCTTAAACCACTCATTAGCCAAAATCACATCAAGGCTCAAGTCCTGCCTGAACATTTCTGGGTTGTAAAACCCGCTATGAGTATTTTACAAGCATTGCCATTTCATTAATTCTTTGTTTCCACTTGTTCATCCTTAAATGTTTGGTTGGTTCTGTGCGAGTCTATAAAACACAGAGAATATAAGGAGAAGTCAGTTCTCATACCCTTGGTCCACATCCATCCCAGCTCTAACGACCTTCCCTTGCCTTTTTCTATCTCCCTTCAACAAGGCCAAGTGGAGTCAGTGGCCACGTTCAAGGGTAATGAGTTCTTCAGCTACGACCTGTCCCAAAAGCCTATCCAGAGCAGCACAGATGAAATCACCCTGTCCTTCCGAACGCTGCAGCGAAACGGTCTCCTGCTGCACACCGGCAAGTCTGCCGACTACGTCAACCTGTCTCTGAAAAGCGGGGCCGTGTGCCTGGTCATCAACCTGGGCTCCGGTGCCTTCGAGGCTCTGGTGGAGCCGTCTGATGGCAAGTTCAACGACGATGCCTGGCATGCAGTCCGTGTGTCCCGCAACCTACGTCAGGTAACGTTCACCTTTGCGCATCGTGGCTCCACAGGGTGCTTCATTTGATTTTTCTCATTTTTTTGATGACTATACTTTGGTTAACTTGCGTTATGGTATAAAGTAAATGTATAAATGCATAATTGCAGTATTAACTTTTTAAAACTGCTTTTAGCGATTTCTCTGATTGGCTAACAACTGGAGGTCACAATGTGATTGTATTTTGATGTTCATAAATGTGATGCTCACGACAGGTATTTCAATGAATTTGAAGTGTGCTAGTGTGAAAAAATTCACTAGAGTTTTAAGTCAATGTAATAATTTTATTTAGCTATAAAATGTTTCTTCTGAAATAACTGTTATTTCGCATATGATTTTAGCTTTAAATCCTGCAATACCAAGAGCATATTGGTTGTAATAAAAGGTGAATTTTAGACTGCAAGTTTGCACACTGAGGGAAGGGATCGTTTTAAAGCGAGCTGCCAAATTTACCCTTTAATTAGGCTGTTAGCAAAGGGAACTTCATGGAAGTAATTTATTTTTTAAACCCAACAGGATGTGTTGTTTATATATTTACAGATTTTGTAGAAATGAGTCCTAAAACCTATAAATAAATTTATGAAATCAGTGGGTTTTTTCAACGAGTTTATGATTAAATGCCTGATATAAGGTCTGTGGTTTAACACAAGCTCATAATATTTTCACATTTTATTCTATGACATTAAAATGGGTCAGTAATATGATTTTATATGTCTTGCTCATTTGCTAACAAGTAGCCAAATGGGACTACAAAAGAAGTTGGGAATATTAAACATCATAATGTCGATTAGGAAAGATAATTTGCTCACTAGTTCACTTTTACAGCTTTGTTGTGTTAATACTTGTGCTCCTTCAAACTATTCTAACTCAGACTTTGCAATTTGTGGATTTTAAATAGAAATTAAAAGAGTTGTGGAAATTCATGTTGGTGATGTTATAGTCATGCGGCCTATGCTTACCTTTGTACTTCTGATGATTGTATTTAGGCTTCAAAATTTCATCATGAACTTTTGTTGCTCCCAGAGCTTGTTTTCTGCAAAAATCCACAAGACAATGGAAAAATCCTAAGAAAAAAATCCAGATAACAGTCTGGTTCAAAATAAAGTGCTCACTTCTGAATGGAATTTACCTTGAGATGAACTGCACAAAGCCCAGACTTAATTGGAATCAGATGGTCTCACAGGTGCTTTAGTGGCCCAGGCAGTTGTTTTGGAGCTTGTCCCCCTAACAATGCTAGCCATCAGAGTCTTAATAAGGTAATATGTAACTCTGATAGCGAAATAGATTTACGTTTTAGCAAAATATTTCTGTTGTTGGATTCTTGGAGGGCTTTCAGGAATCTTCTTCACTGCAGGATTGAAGCACCATTAAGCCACAGGCTCTTCCAGACAGATGGCGGCGATAATTACCTTCCAGTTGTTAGTAACCAGTATGGATGTGTGTGTGTGTGTGTGTGTGTGTGTGTGTGTGTGTGTGTGTGTGTCCCTGTTGAAGAGGAGTGTTTTGATTTGGCGACTCCATTCAAGTCCAGACTGCACCGCTCTGTTTTGCCTGTGATTAAATCCACAACGGTGAATATGCTTCAATTACACCGGCAAAATAATCTATCCGCATTCAGCAAGCTTTCCATCTTGTGGAGAAGGGGGAATGTTTACTATTTATCATGTAACTAAGAGAAAAGGGGTCCCTCTATCACATCCTTCAAAAAAGCAGCGTTCATAGTTGAGGCTGTTCTTTTTTTCCGGTGCCATTATCCTGATTGTTTTCAATCCGTTAATGCTGAAATATGATTATATGATAGGGCGCCTCGTACAGAAACACACTATGCCTGCTCTCTTCTGCCGCCGCTGATTATTTCTTCATTTGACTGCTGTAACCTTTAGCTCAAGTGTTGCTTACAGAGCCGAGGGCGCACCTTGCGTCTGTTAACGAACGAGCTGTGTTTTTGTTCTGCCACGACAAATTATGGAAGTACCAGGCTCGGCAACGCCAAGCAGGCATAAACGAACGCATATCGGGTGTTGACATTTTTGCTTTTGTCATTAATTTACCTTAAATAACGAGTGAGTCGCTACTGCTGCTGTCATTCTTTACTCTAACACTGCTGCCTCTGCAAGATCCCTCCTTCAAAACCCTCCCTGAACCATCTTGTTTGACAGATTAGATGAATTCTCTCTCTTTTTCTCTCTTTTACTAACACTGAAGCCTCTAAGTGGATTTGTCATTGTTTATCTTCTGCCTTTACCCCTTCAAATACTAACATGAAAACCTCCATGGAATGTGAGCCATCTGTTTGCCGTTGACAGTGTCCAAAGAAATTAGGTATAAACTAACAGATTTTAACAGCTATTTTTTTTCTCATTCTTCCTGGGAAGATATATTCTAATGGAGGGCGGAGAAATTAAGTATCATTTCGTGGTATGGTTAAATTTGCTTTAAAATTGCTAGTAAGTCATTTTCAATCCTTTTAAAGCTTCTGTGGAGTTTATGGTATGTAATTTTACTCTCCCTCCTTGTTTTTTTCTTTTTTTGAAGCGCGCAGGGGTTGGACTCCCTACGGTAAACAAACTGCATTATATGGTAGATATCACATTCTAATTTATCTAGTTTGGTTTGGCCCTTTCTTTTTATCTCTTTTTGCTTTTACTGTGCAGAAACGACTAAAGAAAAGTTTAAAAATGGCATCAATCCCCAGGTGCCATGCAAAAGTTCATTTTTTTGCCATTTGCAGTTTATGTACATTGTTTATTTTTTTTTATAGCACTCACAATCCCCTCACCCATATTCTTATTAAAATGCTTTTTGTTGTATGAGTTCTACCATCAATAACACATCCTATTTGGCTGAGAGTTTTTACGGTGGGCATAAATGATGCTGTAAGCTGCTGACTTCAGTCTGGGCCACACTATAGCTGACACTGAATTTGTTTTCTCAGACAGAAAACATATTTTTATGCTTAATGTAAATTCTGATGTATTGCTCAAACCATATCCTCAAACTTGGCATTTACATTAAATTGCATGTTAATCTTAAATATAAACTGCCCAGTGTCAGTCAATGTAAAAGGACAGAAGGTGCCCTCTCAAAGCATTTTATAATTTCTCAGATAAAAGAAACGATAAAAAACAAACATTTGACTGCAGCTCTTGTGCAGCGTTTCTGTCCACCTGCTCCATTTTCCCTCATTCTCCCTCTTTGATGTTGGCTTTTATTAAATGTTGCAGCATCTCATACAGAGATTTTGGTGCACTGTATGATGTAGCATTTAAAAATACTGATTTTTGCTTGGAAACGTCTCTTAATATGCAATGTTCTCAAACATTGTATTCATATCTGCCAAGTTAATCTAGAACAACAGGAGAAAAGGGTAATGGAGGCTTTTATTTGCAGATGCAACTACATTAACTTTATCGTTAATAGCACAATGTATGCCCAATGCATTTAAAAAATGCAGAAAACTCTACTCTTCAAACTTTGTTGCAGACAGATGATTTCAGTGTGAAGCTTAGTTGATTATAATGGTAGCGATTTAGTTTTGACACGTCATGAAGGTACGATCTAACTGTGGGTTGCTTATGGTTGCCAAGCAACATCTTAACTCCAATTAATATGGAATTCTGCATGATATGGAATAATATGGAATAACTGCATGAATCTGTTCTATTTCAGTGGCTTCAAACTAGTCATAAATTGTCATATTTGTAATGTATTATTCTTTTCAGTCTTGTTTTTAATGTATAATGTAAAATAATAATTTTTAAATATGAGTAATAATGTGAATGATCTTCCTTTTTGATTTGCATCCTCCACATTGCAGTAAATACATATCATGTATTCATTTTGAAAGTATTTATTAAAGTTACTAAATTAAATATTCTCTGACTATGAATATTGAAAAAAAAATACTTTAAGTGATATAAAATTTATCTGTGCATATCACCCCATAAATACAATCAGATATAATTAGTTGGTAACACTTTAGTATAGTAACTAGTTGCTAATTAGCATGCCTATTATTCTTTATCTCTAATCCTACCCTATACCTAAACTTAACGACTACTTTATTAAAGATTAAAATTAGGAATTTATTGAGACAAAAGTTGTAGTTATTGGTTTATTGATGGCGAGAATTGGACCTTAAAGAAAGTGTGACCAATATGAATATGTTTAGATGTTTACACTTGTTAATGTTAAAATATACAAGCCCTTCTGTTTCTGCAAATAACATGTTATTGACAGTTCTTTCTAATTTCCAGTTGCCTCACACTTTAATCTGAAAAGAATGACCTTTGGCAGACAGACTAAGGTGTTCTGCTTGAGCACAAACACTCACTGTTTATATGAATTGAAAGTGGGAAATGACAGAATTGGATAAAAATGATTGCGGCTGCCATACAGCTGTTATTAACCCTCTGTCTAGGGAACAGAGAAAAAACTGACCTCCCTTACCCTTCTCTTCCTGTAGCAAAAGAGTACATCTTGTTTTCCTCATGTGTTTCGCGATTTTTGTCATTCATTTCTTTAAGTAGCTGATGACGTGTGGCACTTTTTATCCAGTATGTGCAACATGTTGTTTTGCATCACTGGTCTTGCGCTTTGTATACCGTGTTTTTTTAATATAATACGCAGCTTATATGCCATTATGCACCTGCATAATTTGCTTCCACTGCAATGTGTGGGTAACTATTTTTGTTGATGTTGTGTGTTGCTGTACATTGATTTATTTTTATTTTTTTGGCTTTCTTTTCCCCTCCATGTCTTGCTTTCTCTGCTCTTTCTCTCTTATAAAGGTTCAGACAAATACTGGGTTTCAATTTCAGGACAGTGCACACCATCTACAATTTCCAGCAAACAAGCTGCATTTTTTTCCAGCTTTGCCTACTTGTCTGCAGTAATAATAATGTTCACAGAATATTTGACGATATTAGAGATGGAATCTGAATCCTTTCTGTCTGTCGGCATGGAAACGCCTCAACCCCCAAGCATTTATTAAGACTGCAAGAAAACCACCTGTTTTGAATGTCTGCCAGTGTTTCCATGCTTCAACATTAACATATGATTGTGCTCTAAATGCATTTAATTCATCATAAATGACTCTTTCTAATGAGTCTAACTACATCAAGTCCTGAAATCGCAGCCCGAGATGTCTTAACCGTCATGCACGGCTTGTGTATTAACAAACTGAAAGCTATCGCTACCCAAACACCTCCAAAGTATTTCTTTTCAAGACATCTCTTACGAAATGTGTGCAGTTAATCCAGTAGTTGATCAGAACTGACCACCAACATAGTTAAATGCAACCTCTGTTATACTAACAACCATTTTTGTGTCTGAATCCCCCCTTTTATACTAATCTCGCACAGTCACCCTTAACATCACTTGCTAACCCACTCAACATATAGTGATTAATCTTAGTTCCTGTAGCCATACACCTCTCCTTCCTGTCTCTCCTGACTAGTCCAGCACACAAGACAGCATTCTCTCATTCAGAAAGCAGCAATAGCAGACATAAAAATGGGTTGCCCCCTCGCTAACGTATGCATACAGAACCAGAGGAACCCCCACGTGAAACAGAGTTTTTTTTAGTAGAGGAACTTGTTGAAGCCAACAAGGATTTCAGCTTGTGCATAATCAAAAGATTTCCCACGTTCCCTCTCTTGTTTCTTCCCTCTCTCTCTCTCTCTCTCTGTTTCTATCCCTCCATGGCCTTTATGCAAACACAGGTGACGATATCGGTGGACGGCTTGCTGACAACCACCGGCTACACCCAGGAGGACTACACCATGCTGGGCTCAGATGATTTCTTCTATGTGGGCGGCAGTCCAAACACGGCAGATCTGCCCGGCTCCCCTGTGAGCAACAACTTCATGGGCTGCCTTAAAGATGTAAGAAGCGTTTTGTTCTTTTCTTTGAATTCAGGCAAGACGGTCGGGACCTTCTCAAAGAAGTCCTGGTTTCTCGAGTTCCATTGATGTTCTTTTTGTTTGGCGAGCGATCTGTCCTCTTTTACCTCTTCCTTATCTGTCCTTTCTCTTTCTCTTTCGCACCCCTCCGAGCATGTCCCATAATTTATGTCATGTCTATACCGTTGAAGTTCCAGCTTTACTATCCTGACAGCCAAATTAAAAATTGATTTCCTCTATGGATCCCCATTCGACTGTCCCAGACTCTCCATCTCTGTCTCGTTGACCCCGGACTCTATTAATCACCACTCTCTACCTGCTCAACCGTACAGTTAGTATCAGTGGCCCTCTTCAGCAGGCGCTTGAGCACTCCCGTATCGCGCCTCTGATAGATACGTATACACATCTACAATGCTGTTAAGCTTTTGGGAATCTGTGTTTTGTCTTGTTTTTGTCTTGTCGCTCTTTCATTTTCATTTGGTCTTTTGCTGCGCAGGTTCTGTGCGTCATGTTTGTTGTTGGATGTTCATGTTTTCCCCTATGTCGACTGCATCCACCTGTGTAGCATTTAATTAGGCTAGTTTGTCAAGGTATATATATATACACTCTCTTGAGTCATTTGTCAGGTCCTTGTTAGGCTGTAATGTTTGGTGAGCCTTTTTTTTTTTTTGTTTCTCTTGGTTCTTGTTTTGTTCTTGTATCTTGTCGATCCTCCATTGAGGCCACTGGGAACAAATCCCATTTTTTGTTGAGAACTATTTGATACATTTAATAAAATATTCAAGTAAAATTAGCATGAAAAGTAGCTATTTTTTAGTGATCAAATGTCTGTAGAGTCACACCTCAGATATGTTTAAATGTATCCAACAATTAAAACCACACTTTAATTTTAATTGTACTTTTTATTTGTAATTTTTAGTTCATTGTAGTAAATACTCTTTTTATTGATTAGATAATTTTCATGACTGAATTACTAATTTTTAATGAACCAGTTTAGACCCTTTCTATGGCAGGGTATGCAGACAAATAATTTTTTCTTAATCTGTTTTTATTTTGTCCCTTTTATATGTGCAGTTTTTATGTTCATTGAATGTTTATCACCAGAGAATTTTCAAGCCACTTAAACCTTGGTTCCAGGAAAAGGGAAAAAAAAAAATGCTTAAGAAATAAAATGGTTTACAGTGTTTAGTTTGACCTCCTGAGGTTGACATTTTCTAAAGGTTTAGAATCTTTTGTCTGATAATTGGAAAAAAAGACTTTCAGACCCTGTTTTGTACCCCATTTTGAAAAGTTCCTGTTCCAAGAAGAAAATGAAAGTAGTGCTTGCCTTTGAAAAAGTGTCCATGGCAATAATTAGATGTTGTTGTTTAGAGTGTTTTTAGTACTTTATCATGCAGTTGCTATGGTGTTGTGTATGGTTGCTAAGGTGGCCCAAGTACAGAAAGAGTCTCCCTCTTCTAAGCATGTTTTGGTCACACTTTGTTTTAAGGTCCAATTCTCGCTATTAACAAACCATTAACTACAACTTTTGCCACAATAAGCTACTAATTTGCTGCTTATTAATATTTAGTAAGGTAGTTGTTAAGTTTAAGTATTGGCTAGGATTAGGGATGTGAATATGGTTATGCAGACTATGTGCTTTATAAGTACTAATAAACAGTCAATATTGTTATTAATAGGCATGCTAATAAGCAACTAGTTAATAGTGAGAATTGGTCCCTATACTTAAGTGTTACCCAGGGTTTGAAAACTCCCTAACCCCAAGTATGAGTGATCGTTATAGTGACCTCCAATTACATAAATGTGAGGTAGGAAACAAGTAACAGACGTTTTATAGAAGCAAATGCTTAAGAAACATTGAGATTATAGACCGTATCTTAATCTGATAGCGAATCAGGAAGATTAGGATGTTTAGGTTGTGCAGTCGGAGATGGTTTGAAAGGGTCTCATTGATAGATCCCTCCGATTTTTTTTTTTTTTGTCCACGCTCTCAGGCAATAATTGCATTTTTCATGTTCCTTCGCTCAGAGCTGGCACCTCTTGTTTTGCTCCTACCTCTCCCTTTATTTTTCTGTCATGAGGGTTGACAAGAAACATGGCTGTCTTGTGTTATTTTCAGAGACACTCAAGTTCACACCCAGCAACAAAGCATCAGTCATCATCTTCGGACAGAGAGAGCGGCTGGTGTAAAAATGAAAAGCATGTTTGCTGTGCAGGGCTGATTCGCCCATCTGGCTGTAGAGACACATGTGACTGAGACAAAAAATAAAAAGCAACCCCAGGGGACACATTCACCATGCATGTGCTGTAAGAATGTTATTTTAGGAGCAGTTTTGCTTCGCGTCTTACCGTGTGGGCTAGACATCATACCCTAGATCAAGATTTCTCAGTTGACGTCACTTAATGAATGCGCTGTTTATGCGTGCGATTCAGAAAACCACTTAGCTTTGGCATCGTCGGAGCTAATGTTAGCGTAGGATGATTCATCATATTAATGAAACAGAATATCGATTAGACGAGGGTTTCTGTAGCGCTCTAGATGAGGTCGCTAGGTTTATGTGATCCACTCGTGCTTCGAGTATTTAAAGAGACTGCTGTGTTTACTGACATGAAAACCGTGCCCCGAGGTACACGCATCAGCTGCGGTTTGTTTGTACCAGTGGGCAGCGGGCTACTCCATTCCACTCTGTTAGCATTCAAGCACTTTTTTTTCCCTCTCTCCCCATCCCAGGTGGTCTACTCCAATAATGAGTTCAGACTAGAGCTCTCCCGCCTGGCTGAATTGCGCGACCCCAAGGTCACCCTCCACGGTGACCTGACCTTCCGCTGCGAGGATGTCGCCGCGTTAGACCCCGTCAGTTTCGACACGCCGACCGCTTACGTAACCCTTCCGCGCTGGAATGCCAAGAAAACCGGTTCTGTGTCCTTCGACTTCCGAACCACTGAACCCAATGGCCTCCTGCTGTTCAGCCACGGCCGGCCACAGGGTTCCAAAGATCTCAGACCGAAGGTTGACTTCTTCGCCGTGGAGCTGCTTGAAGGCTTCCTCTACCTGCTCATGGACATGGGCTCCGGGAGCATCAAGATGAAAGTCGGGACCAAAAAGGTCAATGACGGAGAATGGTGCCATGTGGATTTCCAGAGAGAGGGCAGGAAAGGTCAGGATACTGCAAGATCCGCACACACATTATTCACCTGTTTAAAACGGTGTTTTTAACCTGCTTGCTTGTGAGACTAAAGGGACGTTTCCTCTAAATCTCTGCCGTTAAAGCACTTCCTCGTTCTGCCCGCTTAGGGTCCATCTGATATGCATAATTCACAAACTGCTAAATCACTGTACTCCATTTCTTCTACTTCTCATTACCTCTCATTACTGTAAGAGCTCAACTCAAATACACTTTCCACAGTTTCAAAGCAGCAGGCCCGGCGTGGGATTTAGCAAATCCCGGGGGAAGAGGTTGAAGACCTTTCCACTAGCTGAGCTCTGGAAAAAAAAGGAAGCACAGTGGATTGTTAATGCTAAATTAATGAAACTTCCTCTTTTTTTAACTTGTGACAGACATTGTACAGAAGCTACACTGATTTCATGAGTTACTAAAATTATAGTCTTCGGGGATCAGTAGTAGCAGCATTAATTAAATTAGTTTTAGTTAATTATTAACTAGGGCTGTCAATTAAACATATTTATTAACTGCGACTACAAGCATCCAGGGTTGTGCTGTTCAAGAGTTTGAATTTGAATTGGCCACATCCCACAGGAAGTTGAATGGGAATGACAGGAAAAGGAATTTATAATTTACAATAAATATCTATCTATCCATCTATCCATCTATCCATCTATCCGTCTATCTGTCTATCTGTCTGTCTGTCTGTCTGTCTGTCTGTCTGTCAATCTATTGTCCTATCTGATCTGTCATTGTTATTCTCTTTGTTGTTTTCTATCTGTCATTCTGTCTGTTGTTCTATCTGTCTTTCTATATATTTATTGTTTTGTCTTTCATTCTATCTGTTGTTCTGTCAGTAATTTGATCTATCTATTGTTCTATCTACATTATATATTGTCTGTCGTTCTGTCTGTTTTTCATTTGTTTTGTCTGTCATTCCCTGTCAATCAGTCTATTGTTGTTCTTTCATTGTTTTTTTTTTTTTTTTTTGAAACTTTGCTTTTCTAGTTAAAATTAATAATTTATTTGAATTCCAATTCATTTTTAATTCTGCTTCCTTAACATCAAAATTCAAAATGTGTACTGCCTCAGTTCAAATTAAGCAATTGAATTGCATTCTCAGTGCAATTCTAAATAGTGCACAGCCTTGCAGGCAAAATTCTGCAAATGATTTTGATTATTTACAGTTTACAATTTAATTAATCAAAGTATCATTTCACCGTTATTTATTATTATTATTATTATTATTATTATTTATTTATTTTAATTGCAGTAACACTTTTTGGACCAATTCTCACTATTAACTAGTTGCTTATTAGCATGCATGTGACTATCATATTGGCTTTTTATTAGTACTTATAAAGAACATACAGTATTAATGCCTTAATTCTACCCCATACCTAAACTTAACTACTACCTTTACCCAGGAACTAGGGACTCTGGGCCGGTACTCTGTGCCTGCGTCCCAATGTGCATACTATCCATCCTAAATTCTATGTGATAGTAGTAATTTTGAATACTATTTAGGGCAGATAGGGTGGATAGTATGCACATTGGGACGCAGGGTGAGTGCTTACACCGCAGGAACCAGGATCTACTAAATAAAGTTAAGGGTTAAAATGTGCCCCTCAGAAAGTCCCTGCTCAGGGGGGTAGTACTTTTTCAAAGGTCTGGAATTTTCGGGGGTGGGACTTGGGCACTGAGCACGCTGATTGGTTGAGTTCACGCAACATTGTATTTCAACCACCATTTATTTGCATATATATTTTTTAAAATATTAAGTCAAGTCAAGTCACCTTTATTTATATAGCGCTTTTAACAATACAGATTGTGTCAAAGCACTTAACAGTATCAAGTTGGAGGATAGAGTGTCAGTAATGTATAATAATAAGATTAAACACTCAATTTTCAGTTAAGGGCATTTCATTATTGAATTCGGAGATGTCATTGTCTAGCTCAGTATAGTTTAAATAGTATCTGTGAAATCCAATTGACGATAATCGCTAGAAATTAAGTGTCCCCAACTGAGCAAGCCAGAGGCGACAGCGGCAAGGAACCAAAACTCCCTCTGAGACAGTATGGAGAAAAAAAACCTTGGGAGAAACCAGGCTCAGTCGGGGGGCCAGTTCTCCTCTGGCCAGGATATTATTGTTTATTTATTGTTTACTTATTGTTTTAATTAAAATTTTAAATGTATAAATGTATTCTATTTCTATTTTTATATTGTTGCAATTTCCAACAATAATAGTATTATGTAGTTAGGTATTTTATTATTATATTTTTAGTTTATCTAAAATCTGCGGTTTATTTAAAAAGACAATTTATAAAAAAAGGCACTTTGCTGATTTCGGAGACGTGAGCTCCACGCGATCAGCGGACGGTCAGTGCTCATGTATCCTGACGAGAGTAGCCTCACCTCGGCTAGTCCTTCTGACATTTGCCGCTGGCTCCGATGTCTCTGTAGTGGTTAAACATGATATATAATTTGTTTTGGGTAAATCTAACATGTAATCTTTGGTCTTTATTATATTATTCTGTTAATCTATTAAAATGTTAAATGAAAATAAAAAGAGGTAATGCTGTTTGATATCATATTTCATCTTATTGTATATACAATGAGGGAAATTGCAGTAGCCAAGGCGAGCTGACTGACTTATCAAGTATCTGTTTGCAGAATTACCGGACTTGCGTCGTCCCGTAATTTGCCCGTAATTTAATCCGAAATTTGCGTACTTGGTATTGAGAAACGTGTGCAGACCTACGTCACCAGACTATTAGCCTTTTCTTCTCGGTACTTTAGACCGCGATGGAAACGCAGACAGCAACAGGTCTGGGTGATAAAAGTTCCTGGTACAAATTGTTCCAGGTAATTTCGGTGGAAAAGCGTCTTAACTATTATTAAGCAGCAAATTAGGAGTTTATTGAGACAAAAGTCTTAGTTAACCCTTAAATGCATACCTCGGGTCTTTAGCGACCCAGGACATCATTCTCTGGCCTCTCCCTCCTTCATTTTTTTTTTATTAGACATCAACTTTCTTAGTATTCCTCAATCTATTCATTATAAACAATATAACAAGAAAAAATTGTAAAATATAAAAGAATGCCTGTTTTCTGATTAATTATTTGTTAAAAGTGTATAGGGTCGCTAGAGACCCTAGATATGTAAATGTAAAAGTATTTTTTCCTGCACAACTATATTTACATATCTGATGACTCAATATGTGCAATGCATCTTTATTCCTCGAGGTGGCACTGTTTGATACACAATGATGACATGATGCTTCACTCATAATTACTGCAGGCATAAAACAAACAAATATCATCAGCAAAAATTGAATGGCTTTACTGCAGAGCAATTACTATACGAAATGAAATATAAATGTCACTATCATTTGATGTTGAATGTGGTGAATAAGCTGCCAGTGATCAAATTGATATTGAATATGAAGTCATTGAAAACAATAGTTTTGAGAATATAGTTGAGCTCGTGAATATGAGGCAGATGCTGAATGTACTGTGGAAGTGCGCTCTGACGATGACAGCGATGGTAAAATCATCTGCTCAAATTGAACCCTTTTAAGTTTCAAAAGGTAACGAAATATGCTTTATTTTATTACTCTGTAATTGTTCTTAAAATATCAAGAGAGTTTTTTTGCTATTGCAGCAGTTAAAGATCCATCCGTGCTGGATATAGAGGTCCGGGTCGCTAAAGACCCGAATATGTAAATGATTGGCGAAACATTCATGCATTTAAGGGTTAATAGTTAGTTAATAGTGAGAATTGGTCCCTAAACTAAAGTGTGACCTACATTTCTAAATCAAATTACAGTCCTTTTATAAAAAAAATGGACTAAAACCGCTCTAAATGTTGTGGCGCATGGGTTCACAAGTAGATTATCACTGATCTCCACTATCTCCTAGGCTCCATCTCCGTTAACGGCCGTAGCATGCCCTTCTCCACCAACGAGGGCAGTGAGATTCTGGATCTCGATGGTGAAATGTATCTGGGGGGTCTGCCAGAGGACAGCGGCAGTCTTCCTCTCCCCCCAGAGGTGTGGACCGCCCGCCTCAGGCTGGGCTTTGTGGGTTGCGTGCGGGATCTCTTTATAGACGGGCGCAGCAAAGACCTGCGGCGGCTGGCGGAGCTTCAGAGTGCTCCGGGTGTCAGCAGCTTCTGTACGAGAGAGACCCATCGGAGGTGCAGCTCTGAGCCCTGCGCCCACGGAGGCCGCTGCCGTGAGGGCTGGAATCGACACGTCTGCGACTGCACTGGAACTGGATATCTGGGACCCAACTGTGAGATGGGTGAGGAAAGTAGAGCTTAAAGCAGTGGGGAGGGAGGATTAAACATGGGATTACTTCTCACCGATGAGACACGTTCTCATGAAGAAGAGCAAGGCTTCAGTGCTTCACTTGTATACTTTTATATCGATATACAGCTGCACTTCAGCTCTATTCATCAGATCGCACCTGCCTAGACTTTTGTTTGCTATTGCTGTATCGTTTCTAACTCTCTCCTGCCCTCTGCTGTCTGTCGCTAAGAATAGCAGTGTGACCACTCTTGTCCAGTACAGACATGTCACGGGTGACTCAGCAAGGGTGCACATACACCCTGTACTCTTTAAGCAATATTTGACAGTTTTTCTCAATCGCTTTGGCTCAGTTCTCAAATGAGAGTTTTTTTTGTTTTTTTCTCAAAAAAAATAAGTTCAGATGTTTGAACAGTTAGTTTCTTGTTCACATCAGATTTGAATTTCTTATTAATTTAAGCAAATTGCGTGTGTTTTGGCACGTGTACAAATGAGTAAGTGCAATTGTCTAAAATTTGCACAATAGCTTAAATGCACATGGCTTGTTGATCAAAACTGATAAGTTGATTCACAGTGAAATTGTCAAACTCTTCACAACTTCTAAATGTTCTTTCATCGTGAAAAGAAATTAGAAATGGTCCTTATTTTTGAGACCTGTGTTTTCTGATTTACTCTTTTTTTTCTGCTCTCTCAGAGTCCACAGTGCTGAGTTATGACGGCAGCATGTTTCTGAAGATCCTGATGCCTCACGCCGTTCACACTGAGGCTGAGGACGTGTCTCTGCGCTTCATTTCGCAGAGAGCTTACGGTCTGCTCATGGCCACCACCTCCAAAGAGTCCGCTGACACCCTGCGCCTGGAGCTTGACGGTGGAAGGGTCAGACTCACCGTCAACCTAGGTAACCTTCCACCGCTGACCTCCGAACTCGAGGCACTCATAGAACAAGTCTGGGGTCCCTCCCAGAATGCATTTCACCTTCATTCCTCCATCTTTATCTCTTTCTTGTCTTCCTCTCTCACTATCTTTCTTTCTTTCTTTCTTTCTTTCTTTCTTTCTTTCTTTCTCTCTCTCTCACCTGTGCAGCCTTCAATGGCTATATTTTCTGCAGCTTTCAGAGCAGACAGCCAGAGAGACCAACCCATGTAGTTTGTTCTCAGAAGGCACATTAAGTTATAATAGGGGAGAGAGAGGGGAAATTACATAATTTTCCATTTTCCTACATTTTTCTACCTGCTGTCTTTAGGTACAAGAAACATAATATAATAAAATAAAATATAATATAATATAAGGAAAATAATTAATAAAAATGTATATAATTTAAAACATAATATATATATATATATATATATATATATATATATTACAGAATATTTTTTTTTTCTACTTGCTGTCTTTAGGTACAAGAAACAATAATATAAACTATAATATAATAAAGGAAGATAAGATAATTAATAATGAATAAATATAATCTAATTAATTTAAAATATAACATAATAAAATTGAATAATAATTAATATAAAATAATAATATAAATTAAATTAAATAATAATATAAAATAATTGATTTTAATATTAACCACTATATTTTAAAGAAGTGCACATATCAAAGCAATAATATTACTGCTTTTTAATAATTATTAATATTATTTAATTGCTCACACCTTGATATAATAATTATTTTAGTCATCAGGGAATATATATCCAATTTTTATATATGCATCGAAAGTAAAAGTCATAAAAGGATATATATATATATATCACCTGATGTAACAAAATATTTTTGTAAACATAAATATAGATTTTCTTAGATATTTGAAAGTTGCAGGCTATTAATTCAGTCCTGTAGTTTTTATTTTATACTGTACTAGTGTAATATTTGCCTATCAACCTCACAGCCATAATGAAATCTTCCACGGTGGCTGTCATCTGATGTTAATATTAACTTAAAAAGAACAGCCGTTCTAGATAAAATGCTGGAGATACAAGAAATAATAGATAGAAGTTTAATTTCAAAGGCTGTCGAACTTAAGATGGGAGGAAAATCACAGGGGGTTCAGGAAATACTTTAAACCTCAAGTATAGTGATAAAAAAAAAATAGAATCACATTTCATTTTTCAAACAGAGAGAGAACTTTACAAAGCATAAGCTGAATGAGTGTTAGACGTCTAGCTTGTTTGTGACTGAAGAAATGTAATTGCCCCCGATCTCTCCCACCATAAGAACCAAACAGTAATTCTTCTGAAGTCTCTCACTGCCCTCTCAGCTCAGCCTCCTGCTCTGACGGCAGACTGTGTCTGTTTGTACAGAAGATTACAGACAGTTCCAGTCCACAGGAGAGTGGAGTCTGAGCTAGTCTTTCTGTCTTCGAGCAGTGTGACAGTGAGACAGGTCCCTGGCTGTCTGTGGTCACTCTTCTGTAGCGGTTGACAGCTTGAGAGTTCACCACAGCCAAGAGTGCTCCGTAGGATCAATTACTTCTCGTCATTAACGGTCGTTCGTTAGTCGTATCGTCAGCCTGTGCAGTGGGCACATTAGGACTTTATCTCACCAATTCCAATTTAATCTCACCAATATAACAAACAAATGTCAAATTATATGTGACCCTGTGTTTTAAAACCTGACTAGAGTTGCATAATCTAATTTTGAGATAAAGAGCATCAAAGTAGTCATAGCCATGGGTCATTTGTGTTCATTGCTGTAAATGATTGGTTTTATCAAGGTATTCCACATACAGCACTCACATTTCAATTATAACATTGTAAATACCGAAATCAATAATTTTATTGACATTACGTTCATTACATTTCAGAATACCAGAGGTTGACTTCCTAAACACTGATTTCAGTCATCTCTGGATTTATCTTCCAAACAGAAATACCTGCTTATTCTCATATAATTTGGTTGAGAAACTTATTTTTTACCATTAGAAAGTGTTGAAATAATTTGGTCTTTGGACACTGATCATGATGCTGATGCTTTTATGTAGAAAACAGTGAATCACAGAAAAATGACTTTACCTGGCTTTTCATAGACAGGGTCACATATTTTCAGAGATTCTTCTATAAGGCAAAATATTTATTTAAACAAAGAGATCAAGTAATCATGATGGATGTTGTGATGGTTGTAATGTGCTTTAAGCAGCACGTTTTCTAATGAATGTTTGATTATAATTATTTGCATTCTGTCTTTGTTTCTTGATTTAACTTAATTTAAACTTCATATAAACTAACTAATATAAACTTTACACACACAAAAAAATGTGTTGGAGTTTCTAAGTCTAATTTATTACTGTGAATCAATGGAAAATGGCCATGAACAATTGTCATTCAGAAATGTATATGGATATTTTATTGGAAAAAGTATATGCGGGTACACTACCTTTCAGAAGTTTGGGTCTTTTTTTAAATTAATAAATTTGTTCGGCATGGATGCATTTAAATGATCAAATGTGACAGTAAAGACATTTATAATGTCACAAAAGATTTTGGTTTCAAATAAATGTTGTACTTTTAGAACATTTCATACATCAAAGCATTCGAAAAGAATGTACTGTATGACAGTTTTCAGAAAAATAATAAGCAGCGCAACCGTTTTCTACAGTGATAATAATAAGAAATGTTTTTTGAGCACCAAATCAGCCATCCCGATCTCACAGCAATTCGTACATATTTTACGAGGTGGCTAATTCATACGAATTCATATGATTTTTGCTAAATCATACGTATTTTACGAGTTGCCAATTCGTATGAATTAGTACGAATGACCTACACCTGACCCCGCCTCTAAACCTACCCGTCACTGGGGTTTAGACAAATCGTACGAGTGAGGTCGTACGAATTCATACGAATTAGCCACCTCGTAAAATACGTACGAATTGCCGTGAGATAGCGTTGAATCAGCATATCAGAATGATTTCTGAAGGATCATAGAAGGTAAGGAAAAAAGGTTGCATCACAAGAAATGCATTACATTTTAAAATCTATTAAAATAGAAAACAGTTATTTCATATTGTAATGATATGTCACGATATATTACTGTTATTTTTGTGTTTTCTGATCAAAATAAATGCAGCCTTGGTGAGCATATTAGACTTCTTTCAAAAACATAAAAAAAAAAAATCTTACCAACCCCAAACTTTCGAGCAGTATGTGCTTTGTTATATTAGTTCATTAAATTTAAAAGTTTTTTTTTTTTTTTGTTCCTCTGATTTAAGGCATTTCAAAAGGGGCACATCGAGATATACACACGTGGTCAGAATTGTTGGTACCCTTGGTAAATATGATCAAAGAAGGCTGTGGAAATAAATCTGCATTGTTATTCCTTTTGATCTTTTATTTAAAAGATTCACAAATATCTAACCTTTCATTGGAGAATAAGAATTTAAAATGGGGGGAAATATCATTATGAAATAAATGCTTTTCTCTAATACACACTGGACACAATTAACGGTACCCTTTTATTCAATACTTTTTGAAACCTCCATTTGCCAAAATAATATAGGAGTTTTCTCCTATAATGCCTGATGAGGTTAGAGAACACCTGACAAGAGATCAGAGACCATTCCTTCATCCAGAATCTCTCCAGATCCTTCAGATTCACAGCTCCATGATGGTGCTTCTTCTCTTCAGTTCACCTCACTCATTTTCTACAGGGTTCAGGTCAGAGGACTGGACTGGCCATAGCAGAAGCTTGGTTTTGTGCTCAGTGACCCATTTTTGTGTTGTTTTTAAGGTTTGTTTTTGGATTATTGTCCGGTTGTAAGATCCAAACATGGCCCATTATAAGATTTCTAACAGAGTCAGTCACTTATTGATTTTTTATCTGTTGGTATTTGATAGAATCCATGATGCCATGTATCTAAACAAGATGTTCAGGACCTCCAGCAGAAATATAGGCCCACAACATCAAAAATACAGCAGTATATTTCATTGTACACATGGGGTACTTTTCATCCCTGTTTTCACCAAACCCATCTTGAGTGTTTGCTGCTAAAAAGCTCATTTTTTTAGTTTCATCTGAACATAGAAGCCAGTCCCATTTGAAGTTCCAGTCGTGTCTGATAACTGAATATGCTGGAGATTGTTTTTTGGGGAAAGCATTTTCTTTTCTTGATTTTTTTCTTGAAGTCCTCCCAAACAACATGTGGTGATGTAGGTGCTGTTTGATAATTTTTTTTGAAGGTTTTCTGACCCCGAGACTCAACTATTTTCTGCAATTCTCCAGCTGTGGTCCTTGAAGAGTCTTTAGCCACTCAAACTCTCCTCCTCACCGTGCATTAGGACGATATAGACACACGTCCTCTTCCAGGCAGTTTCATAACATTTTCTGTTGATTGGAAATTCTTAATTATTGTCCTGATGATGGAAATGGGAATTTTCACTGCTCTAGCTCTTTTCTTAAAGCCACTTCACTAATTTGTGAAGCTCAATTATCTTTTGCTGCACATCAGAAATATATTATTTCATTTTTCTCATTGTGCTGGATGATTAATTTGGAATTTGGCTTTTGTTTTCCCTCCTATTTATATTTCTGTGAAACAGGGAGCCATGGCTGGATAATTTCATGTTCATAATCACGCTGGAGTGCTCAAAATTTTGAATATGAATGGGAATACATTTCAGATATATTTCATTTCTAGGGGTATCAGTAATTGTGTCCAACATGTATTTGAGAAAAAACATTTATTTCATAATGATATTTCTCCCCATTTTAAATTTTTATTCTCCAATGAAAGCTTAGATTTTTGTGATTTAAAAAAAAAATAAAAGATCAAAATGATTAACAATGCACATTTATTTTCACAGCCTTCTTTGATCATATTTACCAAGGTTACCAACAATTCTGACCACGTGTGTATATCTAAATATATCTCAAACATTTTCAAAAGGCTGAGAAATATTGCGGTGTGTATTTGTTTAGCTCTGCCGCCCAGTCTATAGGTGACCTGTTTTGTAAGCAAGAGCTCTTGGCTGATGGTGCAGACTGCCCTTCCCTACAGTCATACTGGCAGCACCCACATACAGGGAGGAGGCAAAGCACAGGCTAAATCCAATATTTTCTCTGTATATTTATAAATTGCCAAATGCCACATATCTGGTCTTGGCATTTCACTTCTTCTCAGTTGTGCTGTCTCTCGTCCTGTGATTGTGGGGTGCGGGCCCTTGTAGAGGGGGCCATTCTGACTCTCACATTGTCCCCGGATGGTTGACTCTATGCAAGAATTGTTTGTTTGTCTGCAGATTGAACCTTGAAGGATGTGGTTTTAAATTTTAGTTTATTTTCCTTTAAATCTCACCATCTCACTCTCTTTCCCACCAGATTGTATCGGGATAGACTGTAACCTTAGTAAGTGATTCTTTTATCTGCAATGCTATTTTTATCTCTTCTCTCTCTCATACTCAGCCCCAATTCATCCAAAGTTTCTTCTCCTCCCTCGTAATCCTGTCTTCCTGCACCGTTAACACAGATTTTCTTTTGAACATGTTCCCAGTTTGCATCCCTCTCTCTTTTTTTCTCTCACTCTCTCTCCCTAACATCCCCCTCTCTCCCGCGTTCCCTCAATCTCAATCTCTTTTGTTCCGCAAAATATGACAATTTGCTGCGGTGTTTGAAATTAAGCATAACCATACCAACAGTTTCCATTTACACACCATATGTTTCTCACTGCTCCTCCAATGCTCTAGTCTGTTTCATGTCCCTGTGGGACTCCGTTACATAAGGAAAATACGGCAATAAACCATTTAATAAAAGCAGAAATCTTCATTTGCCAAATCAGGCGTGAGGTTGAACATTGCCTGTATTTGAGCTGTGTGACATCCATACGTACAGTATGTGTTGGGAAACGATGCAATCCTCAGTGCAGTGATGCTGAAGGTAAGTAGTATAAATCAGAAGTATGAGACGAAAGGAACACAGGTTGTGTTTGTGTGTGTGTGTGTGTGTGTGTGTGTGTGTGTGTGTATTTACAGTAACTATGGTTTTTGATCAAACTTTTGGGGAAATTTAGGAGGTCCTCATTTGGAAAAAACAATTCATATAATAAAAAAATATTAGGTGACACTTTATTTTAAGGTGTCCTTGTTACTCCTGTTACATGTACTTACTATTATAATAACAATAAATTATGCATAATTACATGCAAGTAACCCTAAACCAAACCCTAATCTTAACCCTAACTATATAGTAAGTACATGTAGTTAATTAATATTACGTAGTACTTAAATGTATAATTACACTGTAACAATGTCACCTTAAAATACAGTGTTTCCAAATAACATTACATTTAGATTTATATGTATTCAACTTCATTCTGTACACTCCCATAAAAAAGAAAAATAGTAAAATATTTTACAGTTAATTACAAAGAACCAGCAAGTAACGCATTTAATTAAATGCGAAATGTTTAATTACAAAGACTAAAATAGTATTTTCTTGTAAAACATACTCCAGTAATCTGTTTTATTTACAGCAAAATCATTTTTGTAGTGTCTATCTGTTTATCTTTTATTTTTATTTATTAATTTGGGTTTATTGACCCTACTTGCAGATTAGAAACAATCTAAAAATCTAATTTGGTAACACTTTGCTTTATAGTGTCATTGTTACACGTTGCATGAACTTACTTGCATAATTACATGCAATAACACTTTTGTAAGTACGTTATTAATTAATATTGCTCAGTACTTAAATTAATAATTACACTGTAACAAGGGCACAATAAAATAGTGTAAACTAAGGAATTTCTAGTTTAATACATTTTAAAATGTCATTTATTCTAATGTCATTTATATTATTATAATGTAGAAGCTAAATTTATAGCATCATTACTTCAGTCTTCAGTGTCACATGATCCTTAAGAAATCATTCTAATATTCTGAAACATTTCTTTTTGTCAGTATTGAAAACAGTTGTGCTGCCTTAATATTTTTTCATGGACACTGTGACAGTGATTAATGCATGATTTGTGCATCCTTGCTGAAAATATAAAATTCTTTAAAATGTTATTGTATATATTTGGTTAGTTGCTTTGGTATGTCAGAGGGACAAAAATAGATATATAAATTAAAAATATAAATTAAATTATCTGGAATATGATGTAACTGGTAACCAAACACTAAGTAGCCAGATATTTCATGAACATAATGTAGGATATTAGTATGTAGTAGTATGATGTCTTGTAGTAATATTCTGTACTTGGCTTTATACAGTAAGCAGTAGTATGCCCTCATTTCAATAACAGCATAAATGTGTGTGGATGTGCATTGTGTCTATTTCATCAGGGACAAAACAATTACAAGGCTACAGTAGGTGACTTCATCGTCTTTCCTTTGTTTGAGGATTTAAGCTTTTTCCATTTGCTTATGATATTCTACACTACTAAAATGCACGCCACGTACAGTATTTACATTTCAATTGTGAGCTTTGTCTCTCTAGTACTTCATTAGTCATGAGGCAGTAGGTGTTTGTGCTTCAGGACACGCTTCCCAAAAAGCCATGAAAATCTTTTGTGCATTGGAAATTTTGACATGTTCACCATTCAAATGCGTCATCACAGATTTATTCATCTGTTTTAATGACTCAACAAATTTGGATTTGTAGAATGTTTTCATTATAAATGTTAAATTATTCCAATGCCAAACACATGTATCAGACTATGACGCACCATGTGCTGGTTTAAATAGACTGTAGAGGCATTAGGCAGAGCTTTTAAGCAGTAAGTAGGCCCACACAGATGTTTTTTTTTTATAGATAAGTTATACACATCCTGAGTTATACACATCCCGAGCTCCTTTGTATTTGTTTATGAAATATTTGGCTACTTATATTATGTGTTAAGCTACCAGTCACAGATTTCCCCAAATTAAGCTCAGTTCACTGCACTTGTGGCATAATGTTAATTTGCACAGGAAGGTTTTCCGCTTGTCCCTCCTTTTCTTCAAAAAAGAGAAAAAAAAAATCTGGGTTATACTGCGAGCACTTATAATAGAAACAATTGGGGGAATGGGCAATTTGTAAATATTGCAATTTTTTAATAGTATAGCCACAGTTCGTAGAAAATGTTTTAACATGATTTTAGTGTGAAAAATAAATAGATAAATAGATAACATAGAAGATAAATAGAACATAGATTAATTAAATGCAGTGTAATGATGTGAATTTTATTAAATTTGCACATAGTGCGGGAATTGAAGATTTGATTTATATTCGTTTTTTTTATTTGTCATTTTAACAAATCATAGCTATCTGATCTGAGAAAATGTAAATAGGCCCCATGTAAAGATATTTTATTTATTGGAAAAACAAATCTAAATGATGTAATATGTATTTTAAGGCTTGGCTATTACTATATTTTAGCCCGGCTGAAGCACTGTATTGACCATGCAGGACTGAAACTTTCCTTATTTTAAAGAACATAATGAATTCCACCACCAGGTGGCAACAAACACCATATATTACAGCCTCAGATTTAGTTTTACCCGAGTCTCAGGCTCTGCAAATGCTCAAGTGCCTTTTGAAGAACTGAATCTACAAATCATCCCTGTTTAGGGAGTGTAACATCCTTGTCATCAAATACATTACAAAATAAGGTTTTGATGACACATATTGAGTTTTATTGCACGCCTGCTATTTAGGATCTAAGAAACGATTTATCGTGCGTAATGATGAATCTCTGCTTGGTCATATGTGGATAAGTACATTCATAATCAGATGAGCATGACCATTTGATATGTTAACCTGTGGAAGTGTTTCACAGTCCCCTCTACACTCTCAATATTAACTCGATGGGTATGTCAAACATATTTAGACTGATGGAAGTTTTAATGACAGTAAAATGTTAATTGACTTTTAAATAGACAGAAATGCTGGTAGTTAAAGTAAATTATACCCAATTAGGGCCCTCTGCCATCTGTTGGAAGTCTCCTCACCATGATGTGCATTTTAAACAGTTTAGCACAGAGTAGTCATGAATGCAAAACACATCCAGATGACATTACCTTGCAAAAATCACACATTAATGTTAAGTTAACATTAGGTTTTGATGAATAATTGACAACGCCTGAAGCTGTTCATCAAAGTTTGATATGAAGTTCTGCATTATAAAGAACGTTGCTTGATATCTAGTGCTGTTCTAAGTCGTATTTGCTTACACGCACAGGTTTTATTTGTACTTGAATTAGTTTATGCTGTCGCAGTTTCATCCGAAATGCTGAGTAATACTAGGCTGAGCCGAAGCGACGTGTACGCTCTTAGATTTAAAAGCAGGGATGGGCAACGATTTAAATTTAATTAACAAGCTGCCAGAAGGTGTAGGACGACAACTCCCCCTCTCTCTGCCTCCTGCTCGCTTATTCTGGGTTTTTCAGAGCCAGAAGAGCTAATTAGAGGGATGATATGACACCGACTCACTTCAATGCAAAGAATGTCACACATACCTGGTCGTTACGAGTTTTACTCACAGGTATGTAATCTATAGTGCGATTCTGAGCAGCAAACAGATTGCCTACCAGATTAATACCAGCTGTTTTGCTTATACGAAGTCATCCGTGGAAGGTTCATCAGATTTCGAGTGCTACAACACTCCTACAAATAGGCTGACGTTGTTCCTCGGAGGGTCTGTTGACTCCAGCAGAGCCAATTAGAGAAGCCAGCAGCGCAGTCTGAGGGGCTTTGAACCACCATGTCAGGCGCTAGCCGCTCCGCACGATGAAGGCTGAGGCAGCTGCATCGGCCTGACCCATTTTTCCACAAGCACCCCAGGCGCCTCTGAGCACGCGCCAACCGGGGCCGCAGCGGGCGCTTCTCAAAACCGTTACTTTAGCATATTATCGGCGAACATTCACTGCTGCTGATTGGTTTTGTGTCGCCTGTTGGACTCTTGAGGTCTGTGAGGGATTCGGTGTGTGTGTACTGTCACTTTAAACCTGTGTACCGAGGCACAGTACAGTTTTGTTCCTCGGCCATAAAACTCCTGAGCCTGTAAGATGATTATACACATGCCAGGGGCCAATTCAATTTCATTTCAATTCAGTTTAAGTATAATGCGTTTGTCTCGTGTTACACACAAATGCTCAGACATCACCAGTCACTCTCTGTTATAATGAGCAGAACTGCTGCAATTGTGTTATTTTTGCTTTTTGCTTTTAAAGCAATGATTTTAAGACACCGAATCAATGCGCTTTGTATCTGTAAATGACACATGTAAAGGAGAATGCAAGAGTGTTTTATACAGTAGTTTAGACAATAGCAGAACTAAACTGGCAGCTGGAGATGAAAAATAGCTTTTAGCAATCACACATACTGTAGGCGGTGATGTGATGATGGTTTAGGTTCAGCTGTTGGGGAAATCCATACGAATCAACGAAGAAAACAGAGGTTAGTTAAGAGGATAGGAAATGGATGTTTAGATGAGCTGTTTTGATGAAACCAAACATGCATAAACATACATAACATTGCTTTTGAGTTTAGTTGTTAGATGAATTAGCTTCTAGTTGCAGGTATTTCCCAATAGATTGTACTGTATATTGTGTGTGGAATCTTTCTTAAATAACTGTTGTCTGCTGAAAGAAATTAGAAGTATGTCCAAGGGTATTCATAATGGCTGTATAACACGCATTAAAATTAAACTGCGTATATAATCGTTTAGTACCGTTGCATTCAATTACACACACACATATACTATGGAAGCCCATTTCCACCACTGAATAAAAAATAAAAAAGGTAGTTGCGACTTTTTATCTCACAAATGATACAAACTCAATTCTGACTTATTTTTTTAGAATTGTGAGATATAAATGTGCAGCTGCGAGATATAAACTCACAATTATGAGAAAAAAAACACAATTGTGAGTTAAGTCAGAATTATAAGATATAAACTCGCAGTTCTGAGAAAATATCAGTCTTTTTCCCCCCTCAGAATTGGACATTGTAACTTGCAATTGAGTTTCTGACTTTTTTTCTCAGAATTGTGAGATAAAACTTGCAATTCTGACTTTATAACTCGCAATTGTGGGTTTATATCTCACAATTCTGACTTTTATGTAAACTCGCAATTGTGAGAAAAAAGTTTTTCAAAATTACGAGATAAGTCGCAATTACCTTTTTTATTATTTATTCAGTGGTGGAAATATACAACAATAGAACAACAGAAGCAATCAAATCAACAAAAGAGCAATATTATGTAAGTGTTGTGACAACTCCCGGTTCGTCTAGTGTTAGAGGGTCAATTTTTATAAATAAATAAAAAGAAAACAAGTAGTTAGAATATAAATAGAATAGAGAGTGTAAGTGTTAGAAGGTCAAGTTATTTTTTTATATATATATATAGGCTACAACAAGTAAGGAATAATCAATGGTTTGCCGTGGAGGCCAAGAACCACCCGACGTGAAATGCATTTAAAATCCTTTAATGCATGGCAAACCGTTGATTATCCCGCTTATTTCATGGTCATTTGCCAAGTTATAGACAAGTTAAAACTAGTATTGCTCTTTGCAGCGCAATATTTGACCGGAAGGGTAAAAATGACAGTTATTTTCGTCAGTTACGGTTCGTTAGCTCTAGCATTCTGCCGCTTCAAATCAGACACAGAGATGAAATAGTGCGGTAAGATCACATTTATTTGACTGAATTATAGCATTTATTTAAATTAATTATCGATCGAGAGAGAGATAGAGAGAGAGAGAGATGACAGTTGTGTGTGCGTTACCTGCATCTGTGCGTCTCTCTCTACAAACAATTAATTAGACTACTTCAAAAACAGCGATTTTACACCTCGTTGCTCAGGAATATAATGTAGAGATCCAGTATCTAGGCTATTTTATTAATAAAAATCGTGGGGAAGCCTTGACAACAAGTTTATGTGCAATCTCCGACTCTCTCTCTTGCTCTCTCTCTGTGTGTGTGTGTGTGTGTGTGTGTGTGTGGGTGGGGGTGGGGGTTGTGTGCATCAATTAAAACAGTGCATTAATATAGAACGGTGATTAAACTGACTTGGAACTACCTGTGCATTAAACGATTTTACTGCATACCTGCCAGCCAATCAGAATCCAGTATTCAGACAGACAATGGAATAATAGAATATATACAACAATAGATCAACATATATACAATATAGAACAACAGAAGCAATCAAATCAACAAAAAAGCAATATTATGTAAGTGCTGTGACAATTTCCGGTTCATCTAACACAGTACACATATTCAAGTGTTCTAGTGTTAGAGGGTCTTTTTTTTAATAAATAAAAAGAAAACAAGTAGTTAGAATAGAAACAGAATAGAGAGTGTAAGTGTTAGAGGGTCAAGTTTTTTTTTTTCTTCCAATAAATAAAAAGAAAACAAGTTGATAGAATAGAGAGTGCTAGTGTTAGAGGGTCAAGTGTAGGTGGAAGAGATCTTTCTTCAGCCATTTCTTGAAGATGGCTAAAGCCTCAGCTGCTCGGATCGAGTTGGACAGGTCATTCCACCAGCAGGGAACAGTATATACTGTACATGTACACTACAGTTCAAATGTGTGGAGTCAGTAAGTATTATTTTTCTTTTATTTAGCAAGGATGCATTAAATAAATCAGTAAAGAGACAGTAAAGACATTTTTATTTCAAATAAATGCTATTCTTTTAAACTATATTTTCATCAAAGAATCTTGAAAAAATTACACAGTACACAGTTACCTTAAAATATTGAAATATTAAAAATACTGTTTTCATCATCGATAATAATATGAACTGTTGTTTGAGCACCAAATCAGAAGATTAGAATGATTTCTGAAGGATTATGTGACACTAAAGATCTATGTATGCATGCATGTATGAGTATACAATAACAATATGGATCATTTATTTAATATACCTGTTACTTGGTGGAGAAGAGATGAAAAGTATTCTGAACTGAGTTGGTCACATTTACATGTTCCGTTAAAATAACTAAAAAGAGAAAAAGACATGATTGATAGGAAACAGTTACCAGTTACATTTAAAAGTTAACATTTATAGACATTTTAGGAATGAAATCATTTATCTGTTGAGAGTGTGTGTAGTTGGATGGTTGAGCTGCAAAAAATCATTGAGTTTTGACAGTTACAGATTTGAAAAACAAAAAGGCGGGAATAAAGAACCCTAAACTCAACACACAGAACCATTTCAGCACAAAAGGGTTCTTCAGGATGATAATACTGTAACTGTTACTAATGTGAAAAAACTTTTAAAGAACCATATTTTTTCAAAGGTAGAATGTCAATACTGGACCATATGTCTTAAATAATACATTATATTTACACTATAGAGGCTCACAGAAAGAGTTAGCAGAACAGCATATGTACGTGTCACGATTCTCCTCAAGGAGCGTGTCGGTATGTATGTTTTGTGTGGGCGCCTGGTTGTGTGAAATGTAAATGAGCGCGTTTGAATGTGTAGGTATGCTCATGAGTGTCTGTATGCGTCTGTGTGCTCTCTCTGGAAATGTTTGAGTTTGTAGATATGTCCTGTCAGTTCTGTATTTGTATGTGTGTGTGTGTGAGGTGAGAGCAGCAGGCCTGTGAGGTAGACTGTGCTGTATTGATAAGACAGGAAGCTTGCAGCGGTGTGTGACTTTGGCCCTCTCTATCTGCAGGTAAAGGACCGGAGACTCTGTTCGCAGGGCAGAAGCTGAATGACAATGAGTGGCACTCTGTG
The DNA here is from genome assembly GCA_027422415.1 of Schizothorax lantsangensis. NCBI lineage: Eukaryota > Metazoa > Chordata > Actinopteri > Cypriniformes > Cyprinidae > Schizothorax > Schizothorax lantsangensis. The sequence continues at coordinate 15,079,955 of CM049859.1, forward strand.
AAGGTGGTGCGCCGTGGGAAGAGCCTGCAGCTCTCTGTTGACAATGTGACCGTGGAGGGTGAGAGGAAGACCTCACACACACTGTATATGTACTGTATATGGACACATGGACAGTTATTACAGTTATAATCAAGCTTCAGTGTGCTTTTGCATAGGCAATACAGTCCGTATGTCCAAGTATACTCAAAGTTTGGGGTTAGTAAGATTTTATTTTTTAAATAAGTACTTTATTATTAATCAGTAGTGACAGTAAAGACATTTCTAATGATACAAAGGATCATTTAAAATACAAAAGATTTATATTTCAAATAAAAACTGTTCTTTTTAACTTTGTTCATCAAATAATCTTAAAAAAAGTAAGATTCTTTTTGAAGAAAATTAATACTTTTTTCATACATTAATCAATAGTGAGAGTAGAGACATTTAAAAAAAAGATTCATATTTCAAATTAAAGCTGTTCTTCTAAACTTTTTATTCTTCAAAGAATCCTGAAAAAAAAGTTTTTTTTGTTTTTTTTGAAAGACATTAATACTTTTATTCAGCAAGGGTACATTACATTGATCAAAGGTCACAGTAAAGACCTTTACATTGTTATAAAAATAAATATTTCTAATAAAAGCTGTTCTTTTGAACTTTCATCAAAGACATTGATAATAATAAGAAATGTTTCTTAAGCATCAAATTAGCATATTAAAATGATTTCTGAAGTGATCATGTAACACTGAAGACTGGAGTAATGATGCTGAAAGCTGTGCCATCACAGAAATAAATTACATTTAAAAAATATAATAGAAAAATATTTTTTATTTTATCAAATAAATCCAGCTTTGGTGAGCATGAGAGACTTTTTTCATAAACATTAAACTATTTTACCAACCCCAAACTTTTGGTAGGTAGTACACACAAGGGCTTTTCACACATGAAATAGTTAAAAAGTGGTGTTTAGAGCGACGATAACCCAGGGTTAAGCACAGTGCACATTACATGACATTTAGAAATATTTTTGCTTTGGTCTGACCAAAATTAATCATTTAAAGTACGTGTAAACACATTTACTGTATCCTAATCAGATGTGATCTATTAAAGTGACTAAATGAGAAGAGGCATTTCAGACATTTTGTTGACATCTTGTTAATTGCTGGGTAGCAACTCCCACTGTGAAACAATGAAATCTAATTGGTCTACAAATTGATTTTTGAATCAATCTTTTCAGGCTGTTTTTGTGAAATGATTCATCCAGTCCCCCAATACATTTGACTCAGAAGAATAGTAAGCTCAGAAATCGCTATTTCTATAATGACTCACGATTTTCAGTGAATAACGGCTTAAATTTTAATACAATTCTCACAGAAAGTTACCATATGAATTTTTACGTTCTGTGTATACAGACTTGCTTGACTCTTGCCACATCATGCCTTATGGCAGAGTGTTTCTCATTTATCGTTGTGGTGACAACTGAAAGATTATATATAGTACAGTTTTTCAGGTTTAGATTCATCTTGCACATTGCAAGTTCAGCGTTGCCGCACATCCAACTCTGAATTGAACATCAAAAGCTGTACTTGCCTTGGGATGGGCTCAGGCAGCACGCCATTCCCTCATATCATCAGCTCCCAGACCTGACTAATCGAGCATGTTTGGTTCCGCCACAGGCCAGATGAGCGGAGCACACACGCAGCTGGAGTTCCACAACATAGAGACGGGCATCATGACCGAGCGGCGCTTTATCTCAGTCATGCCTTCCAACTTCATCGGCCACCTGCAGGGCCTCTCTTTCAACGGCATGCCGTACCTAGACCAGTGCAAGAATGGTGACATCTCCTACTGTGAGCTCAACGCACGCTTCGGCATGCGCCGCATCGTGGCAGATCCAGTCAGCTTCCGGAATCGAGCCAGCTATGTGGCGCTGTCCACCCTGCAGGCCTATGCGTCCATGCACCTCTTCTTCCAGTTCAAGACCACCAGCCCTGATGGTCTGATGCTGTTTAACTCTGGAGACGGCAGTGACTTTATCGTGGTCGAGCTTGTGAAGGGGTGAGTGAGTGAAAAACAAAAAGAAAGATTATATTCCAGCACCAAAGTTTGAATGACTTGCCCTACAGCCCCATGAAATTAAAATTCAAATGTTGTTACTTTTAGTGCATCTACAAAAAAATAAAATAAAAATCCCTTTTAACAGATATACACATTTAAAATTGGCAGCAGAGGTATTTTTTGCATTATTTATATAATATTATTTATTAATATTTTATGTGATAAACTTTTATTTTTGTATTTTCAGATTTCATTTTAATTTTAGTATGTTTTATATTTTTGTTAGCTTTATTTTTCATTTCAATTTTGGTAATATTATCACTTCAACTTAAACTTTTTTATCTCGGTTTGTTGCAAAGGCAACATTTTAAATTTTTTCATTTTTTTAAGCTTACATTTTCATCTAACATTAATTTTTTTATTTCAATTTTCAGTTGACAAAAATGGTTTTTAATAGTTTGTTTAACAGTAACAACACTTATTCACAGCATTTCTCTTCTGTGAAAACATACCAAATATATGTATGTATGTATATATATATATATAAAAAAAAAATCCTATTCAAATATTAATCTTAAAATACACATTTCTGTCCAATCAAATGCTCTCAAGTGAAAAAAAGCCCCTCCTACTTCATTAAAAAACAAATGTTCTGCCCAAATGTCCAATAAGAAATGTGCTTAGAAAAGAAAAATGTGATCAACTGATTTCATGGGATATTTAAATATTGTATGCTGAATTGTATGATTCAGCGCTTGACTCCGCCTTCTGCTGTTTCAAACCAATCAGAGCAAAAGCTAACTGAACAAAATTTGTTCATTATTATAGGACTTTTTGGCTTAGTCAGAGGAGCGTGTCACTATTAGCCATGCTCATATTACTAAAAACAGCATTAAGCATTAAAATCCTATTAATAAAAGCCATTTAATTAAAGTGTGAAGTTGAGATGGGAACTATAAAGAAGAGATGGGAATAGGAGATTTCTTAACATTACTGCACAAATAAGGAACTAGAAATTTCTGAAATAGGCAGGGTATTATGAAATGATAATAACGTTGAGATCTACCTGATTGAGAAAAGAGAGAGAGATGAAATTAGAATGCAATATAAAGTTAAGCCTTAGCTATATGTGATGGAAAGCCTGAGGCCTGAGAGACAGAGAGAAAGACACCTTAGCAGAAAGTGAAGTTTCCTGAACTATTCTACGGCGCTACAGCAAAGGAAATGATATTATTCTCTAAATCGTTCGCTTGCCATCTCATTTGAAAGTGATGAAAAAGACTGTGTATTATGAAATAATTCTAAGACAATACTTTCTCATATTGTGTGATATTTGTTGGCTGCATTTAAAAATATACAGCTTATCTAGTGTAGTCCGCTTCATTAACAAATTTGTTTTGTTTAATGAATTTCGCAAAAAAACTTACAGGATTTATTCCAAAGTCTAGCGACCTGCCTTTAAATCTTAATTATGCCTACTAAGACTTCATGATTTGGCCACTTCATGTTTTGTGTTGAAAACAAACTCTGTTGAAATTAAGTTGAGTTTTGAGTGTGGAGTGTTCCAAATCAATCACTTAAAAGGTTTCATTTCAGTTAGCATTAGTGCTGTCAAACGATTAATCGCGATTAATCGCATCAAAAATAAAAGGTTTTGTTTATATTATATATGTATGTGTACTGTGTATATTTATTATGTATAAATAAACACATACAGTATATATTTTGAAAATATTTGCACGTTTATACATGTGTATATATATTCATATTCTTATATTTTATATCATATATAAATATATTTAATATATAAACATAACATATTTTTCTTAAATATATACATGCATGTGTTTGTATTTATATATACATAATAAATATACACAGTATACACACATATATTATGTAAGCAAAAACGTTTATTTTGGATGCGATTAATCGCGATTAATAGTTTGACAGCACTAGTTAGCATGTTTTCTTACAAGTTAGCTGTTTGTGTAGGCAGTATTTAGCAAGATTCAATATGTTTTGGAACAGCTTGATGAATCCTTTGCTGAATGAACTCACTGAATATGACTCACAATACTCTTCATTTATACATTTGCAGTTTTTTTGGAATAAATATTTTATTAGGAATAGTTAACCTAATAAATCAGTCTTTAAAACATTGCAATATTTTACCAAATTAGCATTGTAACTTTTAGATCAGTTATAGGTTTGAACCGGGGTGGGTGGGATTCTGTAGGAACCACTGAGAGGAAGAAAAAGCCCTTGAGATTGAAAACAAGTCTTTTCTTATTCTCTTCCACCCATGTGAAATTATAAATCCAGATATTGAGACATTCCCACTGACAGCTCAAAGTTCATCTTCAGTACATTACACAGATTGTTGGTGATCTCATCCTTCAGCATACAAACATCAGTCCCGAGAGAGTTAGAGCTCAAAGGCCTTTTCCGACAGAACTAACGCACAGTTGTTTCTGTAGGTGAGCGAGATGCAGATATTATTGCAGAACCTCCCAGAAGACACTGCAGATATTCGAGGGATCACATGCAAGCAGCTAGGTACACACTTCAGAACATGAGAGACATCCAGATGAAGTTAAGCCGCCACACTAAACAGCGCGTTTAAGTTTTAGTTAAGAGACATTACTTGGATGTGAATCATAGCCGTGGGAGGGTGAGTCAAGTCGCATTATAAGATTCGCACATTTGTCTCCTTGGCATTTAGTTAAAGGTACAAGGAGGAGGAGAATCGCTTGATGAATCATCACAGGATAGGGGCCATATTTAAATTTAAACAAATTTTGCATGAGTTGCTTTTGGTTATGCGTAAATGCTGATCTATATCTGCTAGGAAGGAGCTCACCCTGAGTTATTCTTTGACGTTCAAGCGTACGCCCGATGACTGTGTCTGCTCGTCAATCAAGAGCAATTTCAGAGGAATGATTGCGTGGATTGCTATTCTAAGCCTCAGATACTGTAATCGGCTCACAAGAAACGTGCAAATCCATTTCGAAAAGATAAAGTAAGCACTGGTGACCTTGATGAAAAAAGAGCAGCTTTTAATCACATGTAATGTAAGTGTTATTTGATTAACGGTATTCTATTTATTGACAGCCCACTCTGTTCCCAACCCACATGCCAAAGCCGTCACGTGGGAGAGCCGCAGTCTCGGATCAGATATTTTTTCCCACCAGCCTAGTAAAAGATTTTTCAGTTCAATCATGCTGCTTATGCCAAATATAGCAGGTACAACAACCTGAATTGCTGATAGATTTTTATTCCATTGGGCAAAAACGAATAGTGAAAAGGGGAAGGTGCCTCAGATGTTTAACTTCCTCAGCCGCAGTGGTCCAGAAAGTCAGTCATTCAGTAAGCAATTAGACAGCAGGTGGCCTTGCCTCTCACCGGAGTCTGCACAAGCATGTGAAAGAGAGAGCGCTAATGAGCACACTTTCTTTCTTTCTCTCTCTCTTTCTTTCTTTCTCTGCAGTATCTTGATGTATGAACTTAGATCAACTTCCAGCATTTGCAAATTCGGTAACACTTTACAATAAGGTGTCATTTGTTAACATTAGTTAATGTAATAACTAACATGAGCAAACAATGAACAATGCATTTATTACACTATTTATTAATCTTTGTTAATGTTAGTTAATGAAAATACAGTTGTTCATTGTTTGTTCATGTTAGTTCACAGTGCATTAACTAATGTTAACAAACACAACTTGTGATTTTAATAAAGCATTAGTAAATGCTGAAATTAACTAAGATTAATAAATGCTGTAGAAATATTGTTCATTCTTAGTTCATGTTTACTAATGTTGTTAACTAATGTTAACTAATGAACCTTATTGTAACGTGTTACCGCAAATTCTAATGTTTATACAGTAGTTTGAATAAATATTAGCAGTGCACTGTATATCTCCATGACCTTGTTGGTATCGAACACTGATTTTTTTTGGCATTGGTTTTGAATACAGCGCTGGAAGTATTTTTCACATTTAGGCATTTCAGACAATTCTACAATAAAGAGTTATAAGCCACAGAAACAGCTCGGAGATGAATCACAGTATTATAACATTCAATTGAAAGCAAAAACGTATTTGAAAAGCATAGAAAATGTACAAGACAGTGTATTCAATGTCTTATGAGGGATTGAACTACTGCTGCAGTTACTTTTGAGCTCTATTGCTGAAATTCCCCATTCTATGAGGAAAGATGATTTCTCTCATAAGGCATATTTCACTGCATAACAACCCGAAACTCACGGTAAGTCTTTCTTGAAAGATTTGGAAATTATCCAACCTGGGCTCATTGGAAAAACTTGCCTGTGGTGACATTTCTGCAAAATGGCATTGCTATGCTTTACGTTTCGCGACACTTTCAAAGCGAAATGTCCAATGGTGCTTAGATTTAAACAGATGAACATTTTATTATGTTGGTGTTTGTACGTATCATGGCAGTTTGTAATAGGTTAATCTTCTATTGCATTTGAAAATACACTACCACCTACACTAAACGCTACCGTAACCCTAACAGATAGTGTTAACACAAGCAAACGTGATATACAAATACATTGCTGAAGCAACCATACTGTTTTAGCTTGCTTCAAGCCTTTTTATCTTGACTTGCGTTACACGAGCACTGTGCATCACAAGTGCAAAGCTGTACCAGGTGAGCTCCCGAGCAATTTTACTAATCAGAAGAGCTAATGGAACTGGTTATGTGATGCAAATGTCAGAATGTGTTAGTTTACAAATGGTGAACTTTTTTTGAGGTCATAACATATTTTTGTGCAAGGAAATGTGCAAAAACAAGTCTTTATTAATTGATAATCGTAATCACTATTAGTGTGAAAAGGAATAAAAGTTATTAGCGTTTTAGTGCCTCTAGTGTTAATTCAATAAGGAAACTTCAGTGATTTGTATGTATGTTTTTTTGTGTTTGTTTTTTGGGAGTTCTACAGAAACTGTAAATAAATGTATTCAAAAAATCAAATACTAGATGCTAACTGATATTGTAGCATATCTTATGCATGACTAATATTGGCATATTAGTTATCAGCCAAAGCACATTTATTACTTACAAACGTGTGTATAAATCTTCAAATTATACCAGATAAATATGTGAAGTGAAATATACGCAAACGATTTCAAAGCATCAAAATAATTGCCTATATAATATGTGACCCTGGACCTCAAATTTTTCAATTTTTGATTGGTCAATTTTTTTAAATTGAGATTTATGCATCATCTGAAAGCTGGTTTGTTAGGGTATGATAATATTTGGCTGAGATACAACTATTTGAAAATTTGGAATCTGAGGTTGCAACAACAAAAAAATCAAGATATTGAGAAAATCGCCTTGAAAGTTGTCCAAATGAAGTTCTTAGCAATGCATTTTACTAATCAAAAATTACGTTTTCATATAAGTACGGTAGGAAATTTACAAAATATCTTCATGGAACATGATCTTAATATCCTAATGATTTTTGGCAAAAAAGAAAAATCGATAATTTTGACCTATACAATGTATTGTTGGCTATTGCTACAAATATACCCGTGCTACTTATGACTGGTTTTAACATATATGGAGCCACAGTGCGTTAAAGTTGAAGGGATACTTTGCTAAAGACTGTAAGCTGTTTACTGTGGCTGCACACTGAGCATCTAACAGAATGGAAGTCTGTCTGTGCCAGTATTTCAAGCCTTGTTACAGATATTGATTTGGAAGCAAAAAGGCAGTATTGTCATCCTAAAGAGGGTTGCCTGAATCCACTGGGCTGTTTGATTGACAGGGGAACTGATGTATTGCAGGTACATCCATTATGTTTTTGACTTGGGCAATGGGCCGTCGCTCATGAAGGGCAACTCCGACAAGCCGCTCAATGACAACCAGTGGCACAACGTGATGGTGTCCCGCGATGACAGCAACGTGCACACGCTCAAGATCGACTCCCGCACGGTCACGCAACACTCCAATGGAGCCCGCAACCTGGACCTCAAAGGTACTTTCTTTCATCCACACTTTTCAGAATACTTTACCATACATCTTAGAGTCAATGCATATTCATATTTGAGATGCCTTGATTGTTTTGACTTAGTAAAATGTCCACTTTTTTGGTTTCATGAGCTGAGTGATATTGCATACATGTAATTGTACGTCTTAAAAGAATAGTTCACACAGAAATTAGAATTTTCTGAAAATTTACTCACCCTCAGGCCTTCCAAGATGTAGATGAGTTTATTCATTAGAACAAATTTGGAGAAATTTAGCATTACATCATTTTCTCACCAATGGATCCTCTGTAGTGAATGGGTGCCGTCAGAATGAGCTTTCAAACAGCTGATAAAAACATTACAATAATCCACAAGTAATTCACATATCTTCAGTTCATAATAACACTTCCTCCAGTGAAAAAGTTAATCTCCTTTTGTCCTCTCATATCAAAATCTACGGTGCTTGAGCTGTACATACTGTTTTCCTCTCCTGATTTAGACGAGACAACTTTTTCACTGGAGAAAGAAATTTTATGGATAGAGGACTCTGTTTGAAATTAAAAATATCTTAATGATGGATTTGTTTTCTACAAACACACAGCTTTTCGCTTTTTTTTGTCCACACAATGTAAGTCAATGGTAATCAATTGGGTTTGTTTACCAAGATTCTTTAAAAAATCATACAGGTTTGAAACGACATGAATTGAATGATAACAACATTTTCTATTTCTTCTAACAGCCGTTAAGAGCCACACTTCTGATTTTCAGTTTAATAGATCTTTCTTCCATCATTACACCTTCTATGGTTGTTTAGGCTGAGGTTTTATGACTGTTATCAACTGTTATCATTCTTAGGTACGCTTAGATACATATTTGCTGTTTTACACTCGTCTTGGGTTTGATTTCAAACTCTTGCATTCAACATTAATGAGTATCTTTCCTGATGGGTATTTACACAGCTTCCAGCTCCTTGTTTAAATCATGTTGCTTCTGAAATCTACCTTCCAGTACTTCTTACCGTTGCTATCGTTTTTCGCTGTTTCGGCTGTAATTAGAAGAACAAAGAGCAGTGCCCACAGGGAAAGACAAAAAAAACAACAACAACACGACACTGACTTTTGCATAATTCTTAGTGCTTCCAAACCTGCTTTTGCTATCTTAAGCAGGTGTTGCTTGACTCTGGGCACAAAAATTAACTTTTACTTCATATGAAATGTAGAAACATGAATCTCATGTATATTTAGTTATTTTCTTGTGTGTTGGAATGAAATATTTTGATTGAAAAGACATCAGCAGCTATTGCCATAGCAATATCTTAGGCTTTTCTCTATTCTGAGTTTTCACTGGCATCTTAGTATAAATCTTGGCAGTCAGTCCTTAGGTTTGTGTTTTAGTCGACACTAGAAGAAAGCTGAGACAAGTTCACAAAAAGAAAACAGAAACCACTTTGTTTGTCAAGACCACATAATCTAACCACAGAAGTGGATGTAAGGAGAATTTGTCAAGGATTTTACAGTGTCCGCTGCCTTTCTGAAAATGCTGATTGTCTAGTAATGTGGTAGATTGGAACTATTCCTAAAGTGAAAAAAAAAATAGACGTTTTATTGTTGGATTTATGTGTTGTGTCAGCAGAAGGAAAACAATAGTTGGCAAGACTCTCAAGACTGTGTCTAGATGAACAAGTCTATTAAAAATATCAGACGATTTGTCCTTTTGAACATTTAATGACGTGCTCTGTTGAGGTTATAAAATGTTGTTTTGCAACTGCACAAAAATATTATATTTATTAATTAAGTCATACATATTAATTAATAATAATTATGAATTAACGTAGTAATTAGTGTCAATTGTTAAAGAAAAAAAAACCTATATAATATAATAAGTAAGGAATAATGGTAACACTTTAGATTAGGGAACACATATTTACTGTTAATTAAGAAATTTCCCTCAATAAACTCCTAATTTGCTGTTTATTAATAGTTAGTAAGGTAGTTAAGTTTAGGTATTGGGTAGAATTAGGGATTTAGAATAAGGCATTAATATGTGCTTAATTACTACTAATAAATGGCTAATATTCTAGTAATATGCATGCTAATAAGCAACTAAGAGGGTTAAGAGACTCTAAAATAAAGTGTTACCTACCTGAATAATAGACGATGGGCAGTTGAATGATTAGAAAATATAACACCATCATATATCATGGATCCCCACCGCAGGTGTGCATTATTTTCAAATAATTCAATGGTCAGTTATTCTGCTTATACTATCGTCACTACGGTTGAGTATAGTGAACTCATTGTCATGTTCAGGAAACCAGTTGGAGATGATTTGAGCTTTGTGACATGGCGCGTTATCCAGCTGGAAGTAGCCATGACAAGATGGGTACACATAGGATGGACATGGTCAGTAACAGTGCTCAGGTAGGCTGTGGCATTTAAATGATGATCAGTTGGTACTAAAAAGCCCAAAGTGTTCCAAGAAAATATCCCCAACACCATTACTCCATCACCAGCCTGAACCATTAATACAAAGCAGGATGGATCCATGCTTTATGCCAAATTCTGCCACTACCATCTAAATGTCGCAGCAGAAAGACTCATCAGACCAGACAAGTTTTTACCAATCTTCTACTGTCCAATTTTGGTGAGCTAGTGTGAACTGTAGCATCATTTTTCTGTTCTTACAGGTAGCTGACAGGAGTGGTATCTGGTGTGGTCTTCTGTTGTTGTTGCCCATCGGCTTCAAGGTTCAACGTGTGTTGTGTGTGTTCAGTTGCTCTTCTGCGTAAATTGGTTGTAACAAGTGTTTAGTTGCGTTTCTATCAGCTCAAACCAGTCTGGCCATTCTCCTCGGACCTCTGGCATCAACAAAGTATTTTCACAGACTGAACTGCCGCTCAGTGAATATCTTCTCTATTTCGGATCATTCCCTATAAACTCTAGAGATGCTTGTGCGTGAAAATCTCAGTTGATCAGCAGTTTTAGAAATACTCAGACCAGCCTGTCTGGAACCAACAACCATGTTCAAAGTGACTTTTAGTGATAATTTTTCTTCCTCATTCTGATACTCGGTTCAGCACATTGTCTCGACAACGTATACATGCCTAAATGCTTTGAGTTGATGCCATGTGATTGGCTGATTGGATATTTGTGTTAACAAGCAGTTGAAGAGGTGTGCCTAATGGAACTAGTAGCTGGGATTGTGTGTGTGTGTGTGTGTGTTTATATATATATATATATACACACACACACACACACACACCCATATGTATATACATAAGTATATACATGAGTACATTTCTACACTATGCACTCTAAAAGTAATTTTTTGACAAAGTGCTCATGGTTCGCTAACCATGATGCTTAGATAAAGAATGTGAGAAAGGAACAGTTTTAAAGCTTAGCAAAAAATCTAATTGTACGTCAACATGTTGCTTTAAGTACAAGAGTAATAAAGGCCAAATCAAATAAGGCTATAAAGTACAAACTCCTTCTGTCAGGCTCCAAGGTCTTTTTTTATTTGGCTGCCCCAGAACAAGTCCTTTAAACATCAAAAGAGCAACTTCGCAGTACGTGTCAGTTGTAATTGTTCAAGCAATTATGCCGGAGAGAATGGAGAGTGGCGTAACAATCCCCAGGGTCCAGTGCTCTTCTGTGAAGTGTAAAATGAACATCCTCAGACGGGAAGGTGCTGAGATGTGGTGTTGTTTTCCGTGAGGGAGCCAGTGGAAAGTGATGCTTGACCTGTTATGTGTGTTGAAATGAGCATATGTGGAGAGCGCTCGTGACAAGCCACTTTCCACGCTGTCCGATAATTGAGTTTTTTTTCCGTCCTCAAGGAACTGCTATCCAGCCCCTGTAAATGTTTTCAGAAATTTGTTTTATTGACTTGAAATCAAATGTGTGTTGAAATGAAGTCATGATGGTGGAGAGGCGCTCGTGTGATGGAAAAGTCTGCACTTTTCGAGTCGCTAAAGTCTTGACGATTTGAGTTTTTTTCGTCCGTCTGGCTGTCATTCAGAACTAGCTATCCAACACCTGTAATTCAAAGACTAGTTTTATTGACTTGAAACCAAATTGCTTTCCTGTTCCCCCTGGCGTGAGGAAAATCCAGGTGTTGCTATAAAATGTGAATGTCAATGAGTTTATTAATGAGCTGTTGGTGGCCAATTCAGTCGAGGCAAAGTTCTCCTTAACACACAGACTTTTTATGTCATGGTGAGAATCTAGCATCATTTCTCACATTTTCTTTAGAAAATCTCAACAACTATTTCTATACCTAACTCAAATTTTTTAAATACTTTTATAATAATTATAACATATTTTTTTATTTAATTAAATTTTTTAGAATGCAGCAGATAATCACAATATCTATCTATCTATCTATCTATCATGTATTCGTTTTTTATTTATTTATTATTATTATATTTATTTATTTTTTAACCTCTTAACACACAAATATCAGCCTCACATTTTTGTTGTAATTTAGTCATTTTAAATTAGTAAATTAATAATTAAAGACTCCAGCTTCGATATTTGACCACTCTTTATTATACAACTTGGTTGCAGTGACTGTAATTTCTTAATTTAAGTCAGAAGTGCAAAATAATCAATCTGAAATTTATGATGTGTTGAATAGAAAAACAACACATGTTCATATTCAGTCAGGTCAGCTGCGGTTTATTTAAGTTCACATAGCTGCACTGAACAGCATCCATTAGGGCATATAGTCCAAAAGTGTGCATACTTTGAGAAATATTTTGTGCAGATATTTGGTCCCCAAAAATATAGCTGAAATTGTTACAAATTCACTATTATAAGTAACTACAAACCAACATTTGACCCTAAACTATTGTGTACTTCAACAAGTAGTTTAACCTATTCAAGAAATGTGTAACCTATTCCACAGTAGTTTATTTATTAGGTTTTAGATAGTTTTTTTGTTTTATTTTTTTTGAGTCATTTAGTCCTTAAAACTATAGCTGAAGCTGACACAAATACACAGACATTACTATTAGTAAAGTTATTGTGGAGGTCAAGGGTTAATAAATACAACATTAATCAAGTCAATTTTAACATTTTAGTAGGTTTTTAAGGGTGGTTGTCAGAGCATTTTATTAGCTTGCTATGTGTTCTACATGGTAACCTTTGTGTTTTAAATGGTTGCTCCCTTAGTCTCAATTATACTCTGGTTCCTAAATATGTCTTGCTGCAACTCGTCCACCAACTGGAAATTGGAAGTATGATCGCTTAGGTATTGTGTCTGTAGCAAAATGGTGCAGAATTTACATGCCAAAGCTGAATACTTCAGGTGATAGTGATCTGTCCCTTAACACACCGTTTATGATCAACTGCTACTAGTGATACTATAGTGACACCTTTCCCTAGATCCCCAACACGTGGAGATGCTGATGGCATGATGGGATACTTTTATAGGAGCTTTAATCCGGTCTGTCCGCCGGTTATGGAGCACAGCCAAAGGTGTTTCTTTTTTGCTTTCCCCCCGTCTTCCATTTTTATCCAGCAGGGATATTGCTTCGTCATTACTCAACAGAGACGCATGACTGGAGATGTCATTTTTACAATCTCCCTGCAGTTCCTTCATATGAAAGCAATTGATTTTCCTCCCTCTCGCCCACAAAAGAAGCTCCGCTCTCCCGCTGCCCAGCCATCCATTGAATGACTAATGAAAAAAACTATTGGGTGTATAATTGAATATTGTGATTGAAGTCTGCTTAATAGTCTTTGCATAACAGTGAGACATACAGAGCTAATAACCATGCATGGGCTATTCTTTGTGAAGCAGACTGTGCTTTTCTTCTCTGAGCGCAGCGCCGGATTCTGAACTGTGAGCTGGGATTTATTGTGAGGATGAGCTGGCATAGACACAACATCTGTAAATGTAAGACAAGTTTATTTTTTTGTTGCTATTATTTATATTTCATTTATTTATTTGTTATTTTTTGTGGTTAGCCCAGACATTGAGCCTTGGTGCTCATGTGAGTTCAGATCCAGCCTGTGTTTTTTCCCCCTCGGTGAACGTTTCCTCTCTGTTCTCTACTTTGGGGAAAAAACTGACAAAAGAACAAGAATATTATTGATAAAAAAATTACTATTGTGTTTTGCTTTCTAATAGATTGTAGCATGTATGTAGCGTGTATGATTGTATTTCTGTGTAGCATTTTCCTGTTTTTCAAATATGTTTTACAAGAAAATACTATTTCTGTCTTTCCGCTTCAGAATTTTACAATTGATTTTATGTGTTACTTGCCACTTCTGAAATTTCTGAGTGAAAATTATTTCTACACAATTTGTTCCCCACTGTAACCATCTTTAAAGCACTGGAGTCAAGTCAGATCAATATAATCAAATAATAGTTATATATATAATTTGTCATGTATTTGTTACCAATTCTTTATTTCTTACCAATCAGCAGTTTTCATTCATTTATTTATTTATTTAGAATAATAATAATAATTATTATTATTACTATTATTATTATTATTTATTCAAGGAAGTCTGTTGTCCCTGTAGGTTTCTATCTGTTAGTATTCTCATTCATATCAACCGAAATTTTGGTAGCAAGGCTGCAAAAATCGCAAACCTCATATAAAATGAATAAAATATGAATGAATAGATTGAAATACCTCATATATTATTTAGTTTGACCTCTAGAGGTTGACTATGAACATTTTCTGAAGGTTAAGCACCTCCATTCACAGACCATTTGTTTCAAAAAGAAAAAAAAGTCTTAGTTTTTCTGAGTTTCAGGCCTTATTTTGTATGCTCTACATGAAATGCACCGCATGCAGCGCATCAATTGTAGATTAGTCCTCTTGAAGTCTTGATTAGGAGTTGAAGCTTGGACTCACTGGAAGAATAATATTAATAGACATTTTATGAAAAACTAATCGAGGAACATGTTTCTGTGGTGCTGAATGCACTTTGACGTTCAGTGCTTTTAGAAGCTCGATTAAGATTCAGCCAGTAACACCTGTTGTATTGAATTGAATAATGGCTATGATTATGTAATCTGTATCCTAAGGGGCGGAGCTATAGCCAGTCAGGATTCCATTGAAGAGGCACGAGGGCAATTACAGGTAGTTAGTTGAAGTGAGTCAGGTTGAGGGGCTCTTAATGGAAGGGAAAAGTTAGAACGAAAGAATGCAACTTATCTCTAGGTAAAATTAAAGAGTGCAGAGGTTTAGATGAACGGGGCTTTTAATGGTGGTCTAATTGGGCTTATTCAGTTGGAGTGGAAAAAGAGCATATTTCAGCAAACAATCAGTGAGAGAGTGCACTCTTTGACCGTAGGATGAAAATTGCCATATGTGTTCTTGCTTGTCAGTTTTAATGCATAATTGCCTGTCTTGCCGGCAGAGCTCAGTTGGAAATTGCATTTCACTGGCAAACAATGCCCTCTAAACATGGTCTGCTGCTGAATGTTTATCTGAAGGTCCCCAAATATCTTTGATGCTTTCCGCAAAGTATGTTTGCAAAATGAAAAAAAATGAAATAATAAGAGTCAAAGAGCAGTGTGAACCTTAAACAACACAATGACTAAGTATAACATGAGCACACTTATGTTATAATTGTGGGTCTGTTTATATTGGCATAAGCAGTTGTGTAATTTCTCCTAACCACACAGCAATGGAGTATAATATTTAATGTATGAGGACAATATTTTAGTTGATTTTATTAGCAGTCATCACCCTGATTACTTCATGTCATATGATAAACATAGTAATATTAGTAGTACTACTAGTAAATCCAAAAAATATATTATTTCATAATATAATATATGACCAAAAAAAAAAAAACTTTCCAGTGTAGTATATGGTAACATAGCATATTGTATAATGATGATGATGATGATGATTATTATTATTATATTTTTTGTATATCCAAAATATTACATTGTTATATTATTTCATTATTTTAAAAATGACTGGACAATATAGAAATTAGCATATAGTAATATAACATTATTATTATTATATGCTATATTGCTATTACTACGTGCTGTTGCCCAGTTTTGTCAATAAGCATTTAAGTGCATTCCTATTAAATAGGAATACACTGCATTTACAATATAAGCTCATTATATTATATTCAATCCAGGGATTTAGATAGACTCTCCCTTTTTTTTTTTTTTTTTTTATATTCTAAATAGCCTCGTCTGAACAGTGTTTCGTCAGTCTGCTTTTAAGAGCCAGACGCAGGGACATGTTGTACTGTGTTCAAGAGCCAAGTCATTTCAATTCTCCACCTCTCTTTTCCATTCCTAAATCTCTGTCTGAGCACAATCCCTCACTCAAACACCACCGATGAGCATCGTAACAGAGCCTATAGTGAGAAACATGTCTATATATCGTACTGGGGTTCCCGTCTCCTTCATCTTCACATATGCTTATCCTCATGTTCTCTTCCTCAAAGTTGCTCAAGGGCAACTTTGATGTTACGTAATTATATGCCGTTTTATGACAAGCCTGTTTTTCTTTTTGTTCTGCACATCAAAGGTTCATTGGAATTAGCCTTCATCAGCAGGGAATTGGTTGAAAGAGAACCACACATATTCAGCTCATCATAGAGTACCAAAGGATCACACCTTATGAAGCACCAATTAACATGAAGAACATAATTTAAATGCAACACTATCATCATTGATTCTGCCTTATTGTAAAGACAGATATACAACCCCAGACGGAGAATCAGCTGACTTTAAAGAAGAAATCCGCTGAATGAACCTTATGGTGTTATGTGTTGATAATGATATGATTTTCTCTGTGTGTGTTGTGTAGGAGAGCTGTACATTGGAGGTGTTGGGAAGAGCATGTACAACAGTCTGCCCAAGCTCATAGCATCGCGGGATGGCTATCAGGGCTGCCTGGCCTCAGTTGACCTGAATGGCAGGCTTCCTGACCTGATCGCAGATGCTCTACACCGTGTGGGTCAAGTGGAGCGAGGCTGTGAAGGTTAGTGTACTGCTGCTCCGAGCCGTTCAGAGGCAATCATAACAACATATGACCCTAAACTCAAAATACACCACTTCCACATGTAATTAAAGACTACACAGGACACGAGTGGCACGACATTCTGTCAGTTTTGGACTTTCCTGTCAGTCTAATTTTATTTTATTATAAAATTATTGTTATTTTTACATTGTATTATTACTATTATAGTTTTTTTGTAATAACATTTTTTCATATTATTATTATTATTATTAATATGTCAAGAGTTCAAATCCCCAAAATAAGAGCTTCTCCATTTAAAGGGTAATTTTTGCAATCTGGTAACTATGCACATATGCTCACTCTTCATTATGGAAATGCCAACGATGATCTTAAAACATGACAAACAAGTAAGTTGGAGTTTAGCGATCTCCATGTGAGATGTTCAGCTTAAATGAAAGTGTCATTCAGACAGTCTATGTTCTGTTTGCGGTTAATAAATACACTTACTCAACCGCTGTTGTTTTAATAGAGAAGCTATTTGGAATTATTGGAATTACTCTTAGGAATTTCACTGTTATCAATTATTATTATTATTTTTTTTACCAATTTTCATAATGTAGACAGAGAGAGTGCATAAGTCTTTGATATGAATGTGTATAATAAGTAGACTATAATATAGCAGTACACTAGATGAGGTCAAATAAACCATGTGTATATGAGTTAACATTCTATTGATTTGTGATTATTGGTGAAAGTGCAATTTTGTGAAAGTGCAAATTTCTCAAACGACGATAACCATTAAGATTATAATTATGAGCAAAAATCAGCATGATGAAAATGTGACTAAGATTTGCATTGACTAAAACTAGACTAAAATGCTCAGACATTTATTCGACTAAAACTTGACTAAAAAAATGGACAAGGTTGACTAAATATGATAACTAAAACATAAATTTGAGGCAGGACTAAGATTAATTTAAAGACTAAGACTAATAAAAATTAATGCTACAATCATAAACATTAAAAAAAATTAGACCAAAAAAAAAAAAAAAATCGTATTCCTCTTGTACAAAAGATTAAAAACCTTATTATTGTTTTAGTTGATCACATTAAAATTGTAAGAAAAAAAAACTGTTTTTGTAAAAAAAAAAAAAAAAAAATGATTTATTATAATTAATTATAATATAAATATTATAATTTATAATTAATTTAATTAATCTAAATGAATTCAAATTAAAACACTACAAACTAAAATTGATTTGACAAGGCTCACAAGGCATCACAACATTGCAATGAAAAGCATCAAATGTAAATATTCATTTCATAATTTGCTAAATATTACATTCAACATTGTTATTAAATTGTTAGTGTTTTGCCTATACATTATAAATAACAATATACATAACTATAATCAATTCATTCTATGGATTTCTGTTGACAAAGTTGGCTGCCAAATTGTTCGCCCCTTGCCGTGTTTCTGTCACCACGCTCACAGCTGATGTTAGTGACCGTTGTGAGATGTAGACATGATGAACGTCTATGTGATTTATAATAATTATAACTTGTTTCAGCCGGCCCTGGCACAACCTGCACGGAGGACTCGTGCTCCAATCAGGGAGTGTGTCTTCAACAGTGGGAGGGGTTTACCTGCGACTGCACCATGACGACATACGGAGGTCCCCTCTGCAGTGACCGTGAGTACCGTTTTGCTCTTTAGTAGGGATTAAACAGCTTTATTAAAGAGGCTTGTTTGGCCACATTAATAAGCCGTTCAAGGCTTCTCCTTTGATAATCTCAGAGCTGAGTGTTTGAAGTACTAAACGAGTGGTGCGCCGCAATGCAGTCTTTTTAATGTGCAGATAAGGCAGAACTCTGTAATTAGTGAGGGCCGCAAGATAATGTTCATAAAGAGCTAGTAATGGTTCAAGTGACCCCTGAACTGAAGGCAGGAAGATATGCAATTTGGTTTGCATCTAAAATGTTTAATTACACCAAAGCTCGGAGGTGGAACAGTGGGTTTTTAATGTCTGCGATGCTATATAATAAAAAATCCGACTGTGCTTTGCTTGCAAACAGAAACTGGCCTTTTGCACAAGGCAGATTGTGTTTGCTTTAACGTCCCCATATTTTTGACAATAATGTTCTGGAGACTGGCCTAATGAGCTAAATGAAGATAAATAGGGTTAGCTGCTCTAAACATTAAAAAAGAGCAGATAACCACGTTGGAGTGTTTGAAACAACATCTTCATTAAGAACCTGGAGAGATTTAAATAAGCTGTTTAATATAGTTCAATTAATTTGCAAAGTTTCTATTATGGAGTTTTAGAAAGGATACATGGAACAATGAAATTACATGCATAGATCATGTCTGCCTTTGATTCGATTATGCATTTGTGTTATGTTATGTGTGATTCGATTATGCATCAGCTCTGGAATATATGGAGAATATTATTTGTGTTGTATACATTGATCCAACTGTAAATTAGGAATATTAACTCTGTCTCATATTTCCCTTGGGTGGGATGTCTATATATTGGGAACAGGGTTCAAAATTAGCATTCGCCAAATGCCAATGGCAGGTAAATAAAATTGTAACTTCATTAGGAACTGCAACATGGTGATTATATTATATTATATTAATATATCATTAATATATCACTTATGTTATTAATATATCATTTAAAATGGTAATATAAATGCAGAATACACCATTGAAGGGTTCAACCAAAAAAATATATAAAATCTGTCATTAATTACTCAGCCAAATGTTGTTCCAAATCCATAAGACCTTTGTTCATCTTCAGAACACAAATGCAGCGTGGTGTTCTTGTGAAAGCGCATCGAAGACTGGCACGGAAGAGGAGAAACTGTAGAATAAAGTCATTTTTAATTTTTTTATTTGCACACAAAAAGTGTTCTCGTACCTTTCTGGGCCTTGAACGTGTCAGTTGCGTTGCGGTCTATGCAGGGTCAGAAAGCTCTCGGATTTCATCAAAATATCTTAATTTGTGTTCCTAAGATGAACGAAGGTCTTATAGGTTTGGGACAATATGAGGGTGAGTAATTATTGACAGAATTTTCATTTTTTGGGTGAACTATCCCTTTAAATCATTAACTATTTATTGCAGGTAAATTTTCTCAGTTTACCCTACATTGGCTGGTACAGCAAGTTCATTTTGGACCCTGATTGGAAATAACGCTGATTATGTACAGATTTAATTTCTCCAGCTGCGTGTTTTCAGTTTTGTCAGCCAGAAGCTATTCTACGAAGAATCGGTGTGAATAAAGCTTTAAATATTTACTTTGCTTATTTATCAGTACCAGAATTAAAAGTGACCAGTATACAAGCAGCATATGTAAACATTTGCAAAATGTATTATGCATGAACTATGAAGCCGTGGAGTTTGTCGATGCAGCAGATCTGTGAGTACAAAACAACTTCTGCACCGCTAACTCGATTAACACTTCAGACAATTGTTTCACAGCACCGCATACCTGCAACACCATAAAGACTCTCCATCTCTGTTGTAAAAGTGATAATGACTTGAAATGATCTTGTATCGACATAATGCAGATTTTGAAGAGCACTGTACATTCTCAGGCTCAAGTATTAGCTCAAACATAGTGAAGGCTGTTCTACATTCACACACTAGCAGAACGAGATTAATAAACATGCTTAATCTCATTATTTTTAAACCTACAAACATCTGGCAGAAAAGAAAGAGGAGGCCAGTATTTAACGGTGAAGGGATTTCAAGCACTTTAGTGTGGGATTAGGTGATTCCAATGTGATTTAGTCTGTCTGCTAATACTCGATACACCTATATAGCCGTAAATCAATAAACACAATTATTCTTTCTTCAAAAGTGGTTTAAACTGAGAAAATACGAGGCATTTCCACATCGTTCATGTTCTTCATTTCTCGTCATCAGATTGGATTTCCATAGTAGAGTTTTCATGGAAGTGTTGTGGCTTTTTGGTTCATCGACAGACGATTTGAATTAACTAAGCTTCTTTTATACCAAAAGCAGCAGTAGCACACCTGTTCACCCTCGTCCGCATGAAAGACTATGGAACAGGCTGCAGGTGTGAAGAGAAAAACAATCCTTCAAAAGTCATTTTCACACGATCAACACAAAATCTGTTGGGCAGCCACAGAGCTGGAGCAGCTTCACTAATGCATGACTCATTCCCTTCCTCAAATAGTGTGACAAAGACAGTCAGTCATCTTTTTACCTTGTCCGCTACAACACACACACATTTGCCCATGTATTTTATTTTTTTCTCAGAGGGAGATTTTCCAGACAGCAGACATATGGAGAGAATAATTTTGGTTGACCTCGGTAATTAGCGTAGATTATTTAGGAATATCATTAGCACAAATTACGCCTGCTGCTTGTGTGACATCTCGCACATTTTCAACGACTTCCGAGCGCCTTTATTCGCACGCTTGCTTTTAGTAACAGGGAATGTGAGAGCCGCAGACAGTCATCTGATCCCTCCCAGACTTCTTCCACATACACGTCAAATCCCACCGGAATATCCTGGGTTGTATTGCATGTGTCTTGTGTTGTAGAACAGCATATTCAAGTGACTGGATCTATGTTTCATGCTTTGATTTCCTGCAAACAGTCATATCCATCAGCCGAGGTCTAATTAAATGGCTTGTAATGTGTTACCTGTCCTGAGCCCTGTCCAAGGACACAGCAGGCTGGTCCCTGCGAGTCTTAAGGGATTGCTCTTTCCTACTTCCTTTGTTCATTCAGGATTCACTTCATCCCTCTGTACCGTACATCAGACCCTCCAGCAGTGACCATTAAATTAAATAGATGCTGCACTTTCATGTCTGCTGTTTTGCCTCGCAGCCTTGGACTCTACTCTCACCTTTCTCTGCAAGCATCTGCTCAGCCAAC
Organism: Schizothorax lantsangensis; assembly: GCA_027422415.1. Lineage (NCBI taxonomy): Eukaryota > Metazoa > Chordata > Actinopteri > Cypriniformes > Cyprinidae > Schizothorax > Schizothorax lantsangensis. The sequence continues at coordinate 15,101,854 of CM049859.1, forward strand.
CTTACATTTTACATAGACTTTTCTGTCGTGCCCTGCACATAAAATGGGCTACATTTCCTTACAGGAGTAATTGTTTTTGTTGGGCAAAACTTTAAACAAAGCTCTTTCTTTTTAAAGGTGCACTAAGTGTTTTTTCTACTTGAAATGTTTTTACACAGACTTGTTGAAAAGTACTTTAGGGTTTAGGTTTTGGGTTTAGGGTTGGGTTAGGGGATAGCAAATATCTTTTGGTTAGTATTAAATTAATAGGTCTATAAACTATAACTATAAACAGTTCTGATGTTTCATATTTTTGGTAACCATTATATGTTTTTAAGGATTCTTATTTTATATTTTAAAAGAACAGCATTTTAAATATATATACTTTTGTGAAATCATACATGTCTTTGTCACTTTTGATCAGTTGAATATGTCCGTGATAAATACGTTTATAGACTTCAATTTTACTGAAAATTTAATTTATAGCATAAAATGAATAAAAAATTGATTCAAAATATTCAGTGAATAATATTCATAAAATGATTAAAATAAAAATATTAAAAACAATCTGACTTTTGAATAAAATATTCACAGTCAGCAGTTATTTCAAGTCTTTTAAAATATCTTAGAAATGTTAGATTCAAAATATTCAGTGAATAATATTCATGAAATGATTAAAATAAAAATAAAAACTTAAAACAAAATCTTAATTTTGAATAAAATATTCACAGTCAGCAGTTATTTTATGCCTTTTGAAATATCTTAAAATTGTTACATTCAAAATTAATAGATTTAAAATATTCAGTGAATAATATTCATAAAAATCTGACTTTCGAACAAAATATTCAGTCAGCTTTTATTTTATGCCTTTAAAAATATCATAGAAATTTTAGATTCAAAATGTATAGATTCAAAATATTTAATGGATCATTTTCATACAATTATTAAAATAAAAACTTTTATTTTTAATCTGACTCTTGACAAAAAAAATATTTACAATCAGCAGTTATTTTTATGCCTTTAGAAATATCTTAGAAATACCTATTTTACTGGAAAAAGTAAAAAAAAAAAAAAAAAAAAAAGATTGACTTGATGGAAAAACTTGTGTGTTTAAAATGAAATAAAATGAAATAAATATATTACAAATAATAGAAATATATTTAAAATATTCATAAAATTATTCAAATAAAAACAATAAAAATAAATATTCAGACTTTTGAATAAAATATTCACAGTCAGCTGTGTTTTTTTTTTTTGCTTTTTAAAACATCTTAGATCAGTAAGTTCATACAATGGTTTTGTCATGCCATCAATAAACTATATTAGTTTACTTGTGATTGATTACACTGATACTCTTTTTTTGATTTATTGGTATTTTAAGTGTCTGTGTTCTGTATTGTGTTGCGTTGAAGGAGAAAAATTAACAGTGTTGGGGTCACCTTACAAATTAATCCTTCATGCTGACATTTTCTGAAAGCCAATAGGATACCAGGGTCAATTGATCCATACATCCCTCAGATTCCTTCTGGAAGGTTCCTTGTATGAAATGGAGGTTTTTACCAATTGGACATGCTCCAATGGAACAGGATATGGAATTGACATATATAGGTCACCAAAAGCGAGACCTGACCTGGGAAGTAAAATCCAATAAGTATGTCATCAGTGTTTCAAGCCGATGATTGACATGAGCCATTTCTATTGTTTAATATTGAATATGGTTTCATGAATGATGAACGTCTGTCTTACCTGTGCTTTATGAGCTCATGTTGTGTAAGTATTGTTGTCGTGTAAGTATTTTGAGCTGCATAAAACTTTTGAAAATACAGTGTTCTGAGCTGATGTGGAAGGATGATGTCTTTAACCGCAGAGCTGATCTAAGGTGTCTTGAGTTCTGCAGTGACATCTGGAAACAAAGCCGTCTCGCTAGGTATTGAGTGAGTGGAATGAAATCGGATTGTTTTCCAAGAAGCGGTGAAGTGAATGACAACACACACACATCCAAATAAAAAAGTAAATAACACATCTGAGTGATCTGGTTCATTAGATATGCTTAGTTTCAGGGTATGTCTATATCAACAGCATTTGTGGCATAATGCCGAATTGCTACAAGAAAAAGTCAAAATGGGCAAAGCAGATTGTTAATTAATTATTTATTTGGGATTAATTACAACAAAGTTAAAAGATGGATTTTTTATATAGACAAGATCAGAGACCAATTATTTTGCGATAGTCTCATATCAACATGTATAATACTTACATGTTATGTTTTAATTTATAATGCTATATTTAAAATAAATACATAAAACGTCAAAACAAATTATTGTGTGACTATATATATATGTGACCCTGGACCACAAAACCAGTCATAAGGGTCAATTTTTTTAAATTGAGATTTATAACCGCTGTGCAAAGGCAAAAGATCGTAACTTCGATTTTTGTCGAAAATGAGTTATTGATATTTTTGGGACATTCAAGACATCTTTTATCATGTACATAAGTATCTTGAATCAATTTCGTTGTTTTTCCGAGAAAATAATGGGTCGTCTCAACGTAACTTCGAAAAGCCCGGAGAAACCAAGGCAGAACACCATATAACACCAGTTACCACTCTTTCACTTTGTTTGGAACGCTCAAAATGAGTTACGGCATTCTGCCTTTGTTTAACTGTGCGGCAAAATGAAGTTACGGTGCCAGCTTGGAGTTATACGGTGTTCTGCCTTTTTTTTACTGTCCATTAAAGTCTGCCGCATTTTAATTACGGTGTACAAACTAATTAGATCGCGATCTGCAAACAGCTCCATATAACAAAGCATTGTAAAGACTAGACACCTTGGCAGCAATACATAATCATGAATAACCTTTAAAGATTTTTTTTTTTTTTTTGTAATGCAGATTATTCACCAGGCTGGCACTTCTAGTTGGACGTGTGTGGACTCGAATGCCGTAGCATGTAACATGATCAATCATAAAATCAATAGCCTAACAGTTCACAATTAAATCCATATCCTACCTTTTCTTGTAACCCGATAAAATCAATCCATGGTGCTGAACGTCGTCGGAGATGTTTAATCAACATGCATTTCTGAGCATGCCTGCTTGCTGGCGTTCACATAAATCCACAAGTCGTTCTTTTAGGTTTGGCTATTTCATTCAAGTCAATATAAGCAATTATGCTATGTCCAGCATTCTTTTACGTTACTGAACATAGCAAATAAATTGATTGCAAAATGGTATCCATTCACGTTTAACTTTTAGTCTGCTTATTACGGTCAAAATAAAATAATTAATAGTAATAATACAGTCACATTACTATATACAATAGCCTATATGAGATAGCCCATGATCACTAGATTTTTTTACAGGTGTTACTATAATGATTTTGTAAATGGTGATCAGCAACAAAATATTGATAATGTGGAAGTTATTGTCTTTTGCCTTGGTGTGACTTCTCACTTTTTGCAGAAAATGCAAAGGAAGAGTACACATATTTTTAAAAATCAACTTTGAGCTCACAATTTTTTTTATGTAGATAATTTTCATTACTAAAACATCTAATTGCCAAATTTCCAGTGTCCTACCTATAATTCATTTGGCTGGACAAGTAAAAAACTTTAAAGTCATTTTTCTCAGTTTCACACTCTAGCGAGTTAAGGTCTTTTGCCTTTGTAGGGCAGTATACATCTGAAAGCTGAATAAATAAATAAATAAGCTTTCCATTGATGTATGGTTTGTTATGATATGATAATATTTGGCTGAGATCTGAGGGTGCAAAAAAAAAAAATGTTGAGAAAATCGTCTTCAAAGTTGTCCAAATGAAGTTCTTAGCAATGCATATTGCTAATCAAGAATTAAGTTTTGATATATTTATTGTAGGAAATTTACAAAATATCTTCATGGAACATGATCTAAAGAACCTTTAAAGGGGCTTAACAGGTTCTTTGTATGGTAGCGGTGCTATATAGCCCCTCAGTCATGCCAAAGAACCGGCGAAGAACCACTGAAGCACAAAGATTTGGTGCTATACAGCAGGGGTTCCCAACCGGGGGGTCGCGGCCCACTAGGGGGCCTCAGTGATCCTCCAAGGGGGCCGCGAGATGGCTTAAAATGAATTTAAATATTATCCTATAATTGTTTAATTTCATTATTAATGTGTTAAATTAAAATGATCAAAGCACGGCCTCTCTCGTGTTCTGTGATTGATTGCTTCGGACTCGGCGCAGCAAGCCTCATCGCACTGTTAAATACAGACTGAACATCGGCTCAAAACTTCCAACCGCTGCACGCAAACTACATCTCTGGGCTGTATGAAGCAAACCGTCGCGCTAATGTAAAGGTAAAGACGATTAGAGTAATAATAACGAACTTGCGCATGCCTAATGTAGCCTATGACACTCCTGTGTATCAGAGTCGTACATTAGGCATGCATATGATTCACAAACTGCGCGCTCTCTGGGCTCTGATCCCTTTGTGTGAAATTTCAATATTTGCATAGTTGTCTAAATTAATATCCTGTGCATGTTTTATAATGGATGCTCACCCATAAAAGAGAATCTTGTGAGGCTTGTTATAGACATGTGAGCATCAGACGCGCTCTGACGGAGGAACTGCTGATCTCTTCTTCAGATCGATGTGTTTCAACAGATTTAAAATTTATTTGCTGTATTTTTCATTTGTATGTTTATTTTTTTTAATGGATACAAACAGTAGGCTATATTTTCAGTCAGTCCAGTTCAATGGGACAGGTGTAGTGAGTGGTCTTTTGGCATCTCCCTGTTGTCCTGTTTGGTATGGCAGGTTTATATTATTTTATATAGGTTTATAGCATTTATATTATTTTAAAAAGTTAGAATTGAGCAGAGGGTTTCCTTTTAATTTATGAAGTATAGCTTTAATTTAAAGTTTGTTTGAATTTTGAGGGTTTTTTTATGACATGCAGTAGAAGAATAATAAGGCAAAACAAATGTTTTGGTTAATAAAAAAAGTTTAAAAATAAACACTTTTCTCTCTGCTGCAGAAGTACAGTATAAGAGGAATGTCAGGGGGGCCTTGCAAAATTGACCGGAGAATGAGGGGGGCCCCGGAGTAAAAAAGGTTGGGAACCCCTGCTATACAGCACCAAAAGTGGTTCCCCTATGATTACGAGCCAAAGAACCACTTTTAGTGCTATATAGCCCCATTTTTTAGAGTATATATATATATATATATATATATATATAATATAATGGTGCTGTCAAATCGATTAATCGGGATTAATTACATCCAAATTAAAAGTCTATCTATCTATCTATATGTCTATCTGTCTATCTAGCTATCTAGCTATAAATACATATATATTAATGAGAATGTATTATAATTATAGAATAATATACTGTATATATAATAAATGACTGAATATTAAAATAAATTTAAAATAATATTTAGTTTATCTTCTCAGTTTATCTTCACTATTTTATGCTTTAATGTTTTTGGGGGTTTAAGGTCAGTTGTACTCGTCTATAAGTCAAGTCTTTGACCGTTATTTTTTCTCATTCTGCATTATCTCCTTCTCTCTGTGTGGCCCATTCTTCCATTAGTGTCCAGACTTTAACAGCCACTCGCCTGCAGTCCTGGCAGCCACTCCCTCAATGTGACATGGTGGCAGGCCCTAAGGTGCTGGCTGCCGGTCCGACTCCTGATCGCTTCATTAGAGAGCAAACAAAGCGTGAATGTCTTGTAATTGTATAGCAGGTCCTGCCAGGCCTAAAAAAAGCAGAGACACCATATAATAAGATATTTAGAGGAGATTGAAAGGTCACCCCCTGTCCAGAAGCAGGAAGAGATGGAGTAATTGGAGGGGAGAAGGACGGTGCTCTGCGGTGAAATGTCAACACGAAGGAAGCCGAGGAGGAATCGTAATCAGCGGCCTCCGTCTCGTGCGCTTCCACATCCTTTAGACAACCACAGACTGAGACGTCACCCTGTTCTAGCTGCCGCTTTGGAGGATGTCACTCAGCTGGTGACACGGGAGAGTAGATGCTGACAGAATTAGGACGAATTTAAGGCGGGTTTCCAACAGCTCATTGCAACTCATTCTCCTGCTTTTAGTTCACTGGCATTGATTGAGACTCACTGAGGGAAGGATGGAATCGAGCCTGCATGTTCAGTTCATCCCTGTGGGATGTTTGCATACATACTCAAACTTAGGGAGTTTACACAACACCATTTTCAACTAAAAACAGACAACAACTTTTTATGCATTTTTGCTGTTCATGAAAACAGCATTTTGGGTGCCTGTAAACTTTTGAAAGCAGATTTAAAAGTGCAAGTTTTTGACATTGATAGTTAGCATGTAAACTACAAGAACGTGAATTTGTGAAAATGGTGACATCATGCGCATTATGTGTTCGGTCTATAGGTATGTGTGCAGGTGCCTAACAAAGTTTCTTAACAAAGAGGCATCGCCATCTACTGGCCTGGCATGCATAATATAACATTTTAGTCGTTATATCACTGTCACTTTTTAGTCAGCCTCCAATCAGAGAGGAGGAGGGGCGGGACCAATTCCACACCAACAAACCGTCTCACCCTGCTTTTACAACAGCAACAGACGACAACAGGAAGCAAAACAACCGGAAAAAATCATCTAAACAAGCACCGGAGCAAGTATTTTACAGTGTCAAAATGTTTATATTCATAAAAAAAACTATCTGCAAAATCAGATACTAGTTACATTTCCGCGGATATTCCACATAATAGCAGCCAAAGGGACAGATTTACTAAACAGGGCAAATTAGAGTTAGAGCACAATTCCATAAAAGCGCCGAGTGGGGAAAATTCTGCAGGTGATTTACTGACAATTGCACATTAAAGGACACAGACGCAGCCAGATCATCTCCATAATGACCAGTGCGATCTACCAAGAGCAGCGCAAATTACCGCCTGCTTTAAGACATGCTGTTTTTGGGCATTAAATAATGGCGCAAATACCAGTAAAGCGCAAACGTTAGTAAATCGCATTGTGTGATTCATTTTAATACTCTCCTCCCATAAATTTTGCATCTGAAAGGGAAACTACTACAAATGCATATTTGCAATATGCATTTACTACTACATCAGCAATAATTCTTTACTGCGCAGCTTTAGTAAATCCTGACAGTACTATTTTAACGCCAAAAGACGGTTTGCACTGGCGCAAACTTAATAAATCTGGCCCAAAGCATCTTAAAAAAAACAAAAAAAAAAACAACGCTGCGCCGCAGAAGCACTCACAGCTAGGCGTTTTAAAAACTAAACTCTTAAATTGCAGCATATGTTATATAATTTTTAACAATATATTGTTCTTAATAGTACTATTTTTTAATATATATATTTTTATTATAATATATACTTAATAGTACTATATTAATATACAAATATTATTCTGAAATTTATATTACTCATATAAATTCTAATATTTTATTTTAATAATGTATTAGCTCATTATAATCCATATAATATATCAGTACTACTCATACGATACTATGTCAGTGTTTGTTACCCAGACAAGGGATGACTGGAGGATGATGTGATCATCCTTCATAACGTTCGCTCCAATGTTTACTACAATATCATGCTGTCACCAAATCTAGTCCTGATTTCATAGCACCACAAAGACAACTGGCCCGGATCGGCGCCAAATGTTGTGATTTCACAACTAGAACCGTTCGGTCCCCTTGGTGGAAAAGAGTCTTTAGTCACTAACCACCCTCAATCAAGTTTAACCAGGTGTTAAATGCGCTGAAATTACGCAATTGTTATTCTTTTCACGCATCCTTTCTGTGTGACTTAGGATCACTCTGGTGCAGTTGTTGTTGCGCTATTACCACCTGTGCAAAACATTTCTTTTACTAGATATATTGTGTATGTTTTCTATTGATCTTGGCAGTGGTAACTCATCAAAGATGGAGAAAGGTGCTATAATTCACCATACACACAGGCCATGTAGACAAGCGCATTTTTGGCATTTTAAAGAGCTGATTCAAGAGTGGATCACAGTAGTGGAGTGATGCTGTAAAGTTCGCCAGAACGCAGCTACCTTATTTGCATAATTCCTTTAATGAAAGGGCCGTAGACAGTGCATGCAAGTAAATGGCATCAAAAATAAGTGAGAGGTTATTTGCAGTGTTTTTTTTTTCTTTTTAGTTTTAGCTTCATTTCACTCTGTAAATATTAGAAATCTAGAATTGTCTTATGTTTCTGTGTGTGTAATAGCACTATTAAGTTATTTCTGACAAAAATGCAGGATGGCTTCAGGTAATATTTTATATTTTCAAAGTGACATGCGCAGCCACAATAAACAGCTTTGTTTAGGCTTTTCTGTTTTTGTAGGTTTGTGTAAATTGGAAGACTGCTGAAGATCAGTCTGACATGCCACACATTAAAGACAGCCGCTTTTTTCTATACCACACACACTTGTGACAAAAAATAACAGCCAGCAAACAAGAGCAATGATTACCCAGTTTGCAAAGGCAAAAAGCAGACTGAGCGACAACCAAATGAATGATATTTTTATACAGAGCACTAAAGTCCGACTGCTTTCATTTATTTGTTTCTTCGCAGCTAGTACCGGAAGGCAAGTAATTACACAGAGTGTCTGAAAACATCCAAAAGCCCCTTAGTGAGCCGCCTTTCAGAACGCCTGATTTTCTGAAGGAGGTTTGGCTTGTGTACAACATTAGTTATGCGGCAGAGAGTTCAGAGGTAGTAATGGAGCACTTTAGTAGGCTGAAAAATGAATTATGTTTCTAATACAAATATCACATTGTGAATCAGTGTCTGTAAGGTTCAAATTTATTCATTGTTTTTTGTTTTTTTTAAATATATATTAATATTTTTAATTTCAGTAGGTCTGCATTATTAGTCTAATGGATAGAAAATAACAGGAACTTCTACACAGCTGTTTTCAACATTGATAGACTCCAATATTGATAATAATAAATGTTTCTTGAGCAGCAAATCAGCATATTAGAATGCTTTTTGAAGGATCATGTGACACGCAGGACTGGAGTAATGATGCTGAAAATCCAGCTTTGCATCACAGGAATAAATTGCATTTTAAAAATATATTCAGATAGAAAACAGTTGTTTTGTATTGTAAAAATATTGCACAGTATGAGTGTTTTTGCTGTATTTTAGATCAAGTAAATGCAGCTTTGGTAAGCAAAAGAGTCTACTTCAAAAACATGAAAAAATATTACCATTCTAAAAATTGTGTGTGTAGATTACTTGCAAGACTACTTTTAGATTACTTTTGCCTTAACACGTTCATCACATTTATTTAAATAGAATACTCTTTTACCATATTGATATAAAAATACAAAGAGAAAATATATTCCATTTGTTGTTATTAACATGAAGTACATTGAATATTACATTATGTCAGGATTTCCCAAAATGGGGTTCGTGAAGGAACTGCAGGGAGTTTGTGTTTAACAAAAAAGAATTAGGGAGAATCAATAAATTATGAATAATTTATGTCTATTGTGTGAATAATAATCATGTAATCATTAAAAAAGTCTGATTTCAAGTATTTTAAAATGTAATATAATCTAATTACAAGTATTTAATTTTCAGAATCTGATTACGTAATCCAGATTACATGTAATCAGTTACTACCCAGCACTATAAACACACATAAAGGAGAAATAATTTATTAATTTTGTTTTTCAATTTTATTTATTTTGCTGCGAACACTGTTTTGATTTGTTGTGAAAGCCTGCTGTGAAGGTTCGTGTGTAAATTCCTTGTATTGAGCGGCTATATTTGACACAAGCACTCCCGCCTCGCCAATTATCAGATTTGGCGTCTGCATTTGCCTTGGCCTTTAATGACCTTTGGGTGACCTGTCATGAGCGTGAGTAGTCTGATGTAGGGAGATGATTTCTCCCTCATTAAATCACACAGACGGAAATGTTCCCGAGGCACAACCCAGCATTTGGGACTTTAAACCGTTACATGTTCAAATACGGTGCTTTCCTGTTCAAAATGCAATGTTGCTAAGGAGTGTGTTGTGTATATTAGTACATTGCTATGCGAGTCTAGCTGGGTTCTTACTGGCCCAAGTCAACTGAGCCAGTTCCCAAGTCTCTATAGGGCTTTTCACACTGCATTTAACCCTGGGTGATGTCTTTCTCAACCCTGGTCCAAGGCCACTTTTAAACTTTGAAGCAATTTTTCACACTTGTAATTTTAAAAAAGGGTTTGCACCACTTATACCCTGGGTTATAAATCTCAGCTCCAGAGCAACAGTGTTTACCACATTAAATATTCATATGCTTTGTACAGAGACTTTCATGTGCTGTTTTTGGTGTCAGCAGCCTGAGAGAAAAATGAAAATGTTGGTGGCGGGAAAACACTTTAACTGGTTAGGTCTCTCTTTCAGTGTAAGTTTATAGGATTTTTTGCATGTTTCATCATCCACCAGGTGAAAATCACAAGTCCGATTGCGTAGAAAACAAACAAACAAACATCTGTTGTATCTACACCATCTGGATCCAAAAAAGCATCCCTCTGTATTGACGGCCATTCAAAATTGATAGTTTATTCTGACGGAATGAAATGTTTATGATTTATATGTCGATTTCAAATAAATGTATGACAGTATGTTGCTTTAACGGCAACAGTTCTTTTTTCGGAGGGCTCTTAAAGGGGTTAAAGTTTCTTTGCATTAGAAGATATTTTGAAGAATAATGGTAACCAAACAGTTGACAGTAGCCATTGATTTCCAGTAGCCATTGACTTCCATAGTATATATAATATGGAAGTCAATGGATTCTGTGCTAACCGTCAGCTGTTTGGTTCACCAACGTCAAGTCATTCTTCAAGAATATTTTTGATGAAATGTCCTTACTACGTTTCTGGGCCTTGAATATGGTATACCATATATATATATATATATATATATATATATGAAGAGTTCAGATGCAAAAGCCTCTAAGTGCCGTCTGAAATTTTCTTCTAAAATGTGCATTTTTCTCACGCTCCTATATTTATGTTCAGTTATTTCACTGTAGTGTGAGAAAAATGCTCATTTTAGATGAAAATTTCAGGCGGCACTTAGAGGCTTTTGCATCTGAACTCTTCATATATATATACAGGTATATATGGTATAGATGCTGGCTATGTAGGTTCAGAAAGCTCTCGGATTTCATCAAAAAAAATCTCAGTTTGTGTTATTAAGGTGTCCTTCTCCAGATATTATAAATCTTTACAACTGTTCAATGCTGGAAAAGCCACATAAAGCCAACAGAAAAGTGCACATCAGTCTCAATCCTAGGTTCTTTAGTTTTCACACATTGAATAGTCCACCACTGTGCAGGTCACCACTGTGAGGAGAAGAGGTGATGAACAGGCATCACTCATAAAAAACCGTACGTTTGCGTGGGGGTGGTTTTCACAGAATCTTTTTTTTTTTTTTTCATGTGGTCTTCTTCCATTTTTGCTTGTTTTACTCTTTCTCTCTGTCTCTCTTATTCAGCCCATAGCCATATTTGTTGAGTGCTGGCACACCAGATAAATTAGGTTCCACAGGCAAAACACACTGTATGAGCGTGTGCTGGATTTTTTTAACAGATTGGTCCTACCCTGCTGCTCAGTTTGGAGGTGTTAGAGCACCATACGTGGTTCATTCATAGAATTACATGCTTAATTTCTCATGAATTCACAGTAAGGACTTTTCATTCGATTTCATGATTGAAACTTGTTAACGGTAACAGTCTTTTTCCAAGGGAGTGAATTCATTTGCTTTTTTCCCCACTCTCTCACTCTCTTTATTCTGATATGTACACTAATGTAGTACGTCTCATTTTTTATATTCTGTCCCTTGGCTTAGAGTGTTTATTTTCTCATGAACAATTCACCAGCTGTTTTTTTATTTTTTTATTTATTGAGCTGGCTCAATCAAGAGAAGATAAATACATAAAAAAATATTTTGTAGGTCAATGCAAATTTTATTATTTTTGCTCATGTGTTTGTAGTTATCAAGCTCAGAATTAAAGTAGAACATGCTTTCATCAGTTGTGCTTCTAGGTCACAAAGACTGTCATTTTTATTAGTTTTTTGTTAAATATTCTATGCAAATAAACAGCTAATCCTTTTTCAGTGTTGTTTTCATAGTTCATTTAATGTGTTAATTTAGCACAATTAAATAAAAATTAACGTGTTTACTTAAACATTTAGTTACCTTGACAAAATACCGCCTCTGAAAAATAGTAACATATTAACCTCAGTTTTTTTTTTCCCTTGTACAGTCATAAAATTACATCAAATCATATGTAAATTTACCAGGATTTCTGCTTAAACTGGTCATTAATTGTGATCTGACCTTCAACTAATTTATGATAATAGACACCGCTGCTTAAGCAAATAACATTCAAACAATTATATATATTTATGGTTTTATTGTGCATTGTAAACATTCACAGTGCAGGGTAGGGAAAAATATGTGAATTTGTGGCCGCTGGTATCAGGGTATTTTTTTTAAACTTAAGGGTTTGTTGCAACTGCTTGCTGACCTCAACCCAATTGAGATGCTGTGGCATGACCTCAAGAGAGCGATTCACACCAGACACCCTAAAAATACTGCAGAACTGGAGCTTTTGTGTAAAGAGGAACAGTGCAAACATTCTCTTGACCGTTCTGGAGATCTCATCCCCAATTACTGGAATACTTGGAGGTTATTGTTGCCAAAGATGTGTCAAGTTATTAAGCCACCCTGCAGTTTGATTTAATTCAGATCAAATAACCAATTTATGCAGGCAAGCAGTACCATTTTTTGTTTCTTGATATTGAAGAAGAGACAGAACTAAAAGCAAACATACAATATACTAACGTTCAAAAGTTTGAGGTCGGTAAGATTTTATTTATATATATATACTGTATATATATATATATATATATATATATATACACGTGTGCATTTATTTGATAGAATAAAAACACAAAATACAGTTTAAAAAAGTAATATTGTGAAATATTATTGCAATTTTAAAATAAAGTTGAATATATTTTAAAATGTAATTTATTCCTGTGATGCAAAGCTGTATTTTCAAAATCATTACTTCAGTCTTCAGTGTCACATGATCCTTCAGAAATCATTCTAATATGCTGTCTTGGTGCTCAAGAAACATTTTATTATTATTATTATTATTATTATTATAAATGTTGAAAGCGGTTTTAATATTTTTGTGGAAACAGTACATAATCTTTCATGAATAGAAAGATCATATAACAACCTTGATTTGAAATAGAAATCTTATGTAACATTATATATGTCTTTGCTGTCACTTTTGATCAATTTATTGCATCTTTGCTGAATAAAAAGGCCAACAATGTATTTTACAAACCGTTGACCTTTTTTTTAGCTTTTTGACTGCTGTTTTTTGAAGTCACCTATACCCTTGACATTCACCAGTCAGCCTCCAATGTCATCTGGTGAGCGGCAGTTCTATAATGTGCTGCTCTGCTGGCTACGCATCATTTCCTCCTACAAAAACATGATAATGAGGCACACGCGTGCCCGCTCTCGCATACACCTAACGACCCACTCCCTGAGCGAGTCACATTGACTACAGTGCTGCTGATGGCACCAAGTCAAACCTTTGGAAATGTGATAAAGCCTCCAAAACGGCACGTCAGCACAGCAGCAGTGGATCTGATGTTTGCCGAAGGGCTTTTATTATGAGCACATTTACAGCCCAAGAGCAAAAGGTTCGTTCTGATTTCATGGAATGCTCGCCCTTGCCCAGTTTTTAGAAAAATATGTTACAGTGAAATGCTCCTGGAATGACAAGAGGGTGAGTAAACAATGAAACAATGACATGGCTTTCATTTTTAGCTCAAGTGTTTTTTTTTGTCAAAATTGTCAACCTTTTACCTCTTATTTCAACCTGTGCCTCTCTCTTTCCCAGAAACACTTGGGCAAATTCAAACCCCCTAATTCAGTTCTCTCTCTTCCCCCATGCATGAATTTTCCTGCAGGCTGTGTGAGAGAAAAAGAGACAACTCACACGCGCTTCTCACCTACAGACGTTCATTTGCTGTAAAGCAGGTGCTTTATTGGTGTGAATCAACCACAGATTGTGTGCAGACACTCCAAAGAGCTATAAAACTCATTCGTTGGCTTTCGTTCATTTCTTATCTCCCCCCTCTGAAGTAGAGGCAAACATAAGCACGCCATTCGTTCCCTTTCTATTAAATGTCACTATCATTAATAGCTATTGAAGGCTTCATGTCCCACCCCTCTTTTTCTGGTCCCTCCGCAGCCCTCATGTAAAGGGTAAAGTGTTCACTAAATATTGAGATAAATATACTTCCCGTGTGGCCTTATGTGCTATTGAAAACGTCGCCAATAAACTTCTCCTGCCAATAAACTTGTTTGTGCCATCAGATAGATTAGTTTTTCTCATGAACAAAATAAGACATTCATTCTTAAAGAGACAGTTCATTCAAAAATGAATATTTTGTCTCCTATTCTGCTTACCCTTTTGTCATTTGAATCTTGGTTGACTTCAAGTACATATTCTAACATTTTGGATCATATATAAACATTTATTAATTTAAGAGTGTGTAAACATTCATGTCTAAATATGTGTACACATTTAAAAAAATGCAGGGTTGTTTCAACCCAACTTTGGGCCAAATGTGGACTACCCCAATGTTGGGTTAAAAATTTTATTAAAATTAAAATGGATTAATTAAAATTTAACCCAACAGTTGGGTTAGTCCATATTTGAGCATATTTTAGTCCATATTTTGAAAAGTTGGGTTGAAACAACCCAGCATTTTTTTAAGTGTATGTTTTCAAGTGTGTGTGTGTGTGTATTTATTAATATATATTTTTTGTATTCCAAAACGCACACATTTAAATACATACTGTATATACTAAATGTATATCTGTATTAATGTACTACCGTTTCATTTTTTTGAAAGAAATTAAGTTTTATTTAGCAAGAATGCATTAAATTAAATGTACACTCTAAAAAATACTGGGTTGTTTCTCAACCCAACTTTGGGTCAAATATGGACTAACCCAGCTGTTGGGTTAAATTTTTACATTAAATTTTTAACCCAAAAGTTGGGTTAGTCCATATTTGACCCAAAGTTGGGTTGAAACAACCCAGTATTTTTTAGAGTGTAAAGTGTAAATATATTTACAATACTACAAAAGATTTCTATTTCAAATGAATGCTATTTTTAAGCTTTCTATTAATCAAAGAATCCAAATGCATCATTAGATATGTCTTTATTTTCTCACTCTCATGATATTTAAATCCTGTTTGACTTTTGTGAGACACAAAAGGAGATGTTTAGCTAAATGTTCATGCTGCCCTTTTCTATACAATGAAAATGAATTGTGATCAAGGGCTGTCAAGCTCTGAAAAGGACAAAAGTATCTTAAAACACAACCAAAACTTAAAATGCTGTCATCATTTATTCAGCCACATCTAATTTAAACCTGTTTGACCTTCTTTATTCTGTGAAACAAAAGAAGATTAAAAATAAAAACAAAACAAAAAAACTCTTGGTTTTTATTATTGTCTTTGCAATGAAATTAATTGGATTAATTGAAATTAATTTTCATTGCATGGACAAAAACAGTAAAAATCTTCATCAAAATATCTGGCTAAATAAATAATCACAGAATTTTCATTTTGCCTGAACTGTATCTATATGCTTCATAACTGCAATCTAATATTTGAGTTCTCAGGGAATTTCTTAGATATCTTAAAAGATACAAATGCTTATTTGTATTTTCTTATAAACAACACAATTACAATTCAGTGCAAATAATTAAATTTGCCTTTGGAAACAATTTAACCTCTCATGTCTATCATCTTTCGTGTTTTACCTTAGTAACATTGCATTGCATTGACTGTCAGGGTGTTGTAACATAGCTGATCTCTGAGCTGTCTTCAGGAGCTGCTGTTATTCCATGTTTGCATTGTGAAGAAACAGTGTCAAATTGTGAAAATTGGGCATGTCGTGATGAGCCAAAAAAAAAAAAAAAATTTAGCTGTGAATTAATTTCAGTATCTTTTTGCAGACAGAGGAGAACGAAAGGGCAAAATCATTATTTTGACTGCAGCACTAACAATGTTCATATTATGTTTTTGTGCAGTATATTATTGCCATCATTTGTTTGATGTAGCATAATTGGTTGTATTCATCCCTGTATTGCAGGGTTCAGAAGGAGGCATATGTCATCAGTGTACTCGAAGAGGTTGTAAACAATGTCCAAACACAGCATGAACAGGCAGTAAAATGTTGCATCAGCTCTGATATGCCATCGGCAGTTTCGTCCAGACACATCTCGGTTACGGTTATGTGCCATTTGCTCAGAGAGCTGCAGGAAGAATTTAATTGATGTTTGTGTTTTCCAAATAAGATGTGACTCGCTGTAATGTAGGTGCGCTTTATTTCCCTTCATTTTATGTCTGCTTTGTGTTCATTTATCTCTATCGTTTTATGAATATGGATATAGATTGTTTATGAACAAAGGGCTATCTAAGGCTAATATGGGCGTCACCCTTTTTCCACATTACAGATCGCACGCTCAAATGAGCCAGTTGCTTGCATTAAATTAATTTCGATCCATCTGTTTCATAGCAGAGGAGAGCTCCCTCTCGTTTTAGCTCCTTTTTTCTTCTTCTTTTTTCTTTTTTTGACAAAGTTGTTTAAATTTTGTTTGTCATGTTTATTCATTTTAGTATGACTGACATGACATATAATTAGTCAACAAAAATATAATTTTCAGTTGATGACAAAATGGACAAAGCTTTCAATTTTCGAACATTTTTGAATGTGTATAAACATTTATAAATTTTAATTTAGTGAAAGCACATACATACAGTATATACTACTATTCAGAAGTTTTGGGGTCAGTCATTTTATTTAATTTAATTATTTTATTTAATTATTTTTTGTTTTGTTTTCAGAAATTAATAGATTAAAGTGTAACTTCACAGTTTTTAAACCTGCTCTGTATTGTTACAATGTGTAAATCTCCTGTTATCTGTTATCTGAACTGAGATATTAATGTTTATTTGTCAGCAATAGCAAAACTTTTGACAAACTTTTTAACTCCTGGGTGTATTTTTGTACCCCCCCCCCCCCACAGACAGTCAGAACGATGATCTGAAATGTCACTCTAACACAGTTATTGTAAAAGTAGATTTATCACAGGAAATTTTATTGCACTTTGTCTACTCTTTAAAAGGCATTATGGCTAAAATAACACTATGGCAGCCTTTCAGCTGGACACAGCTTTTAGGGGTTTGGCAGGAGGTTTTCCCCATTCCTCTTCCAAATTTACTGATGGAATGGCAGATTCTTTCAGTTTTTCCCCTCCATTTCACCTACAGTATAGCACTGTTTGTAGTCATCCAGTTTGAAATGGAGACTACAATCAAGTTGGTTTTTTTTTCATATTTTCCATCGCAGTTTTCTCTCAATATTTACAATGCTTTGCGGCCTTTATCCACTTTCTGCAATGCTCTGAAAACCCCCCAAAAAACTCACTCCCACTAAACATTTATTCTTTCAATTCTTGGACCAGTGAAGAACACAAGTCAATACCATTGTGACTAAAAGTTTGCTAAAGTATTTCCTACTCATGTAACAAGGTGGTATTTGACTCTGGTCAAGTATGAGCAGTCTGGAAGTGGCCTTGGATGGTAACATGCCCAGTGCATTAGTCAGGTTTCGCAATTTTTTTTCTTTTCTTTTTTTTTTTATGGGCATCCAAGTTTTATTTCATTTTGCCAGCGGTGAAGCACATCTTTAATTCAAGGATGCATTAGATTGGTCAAAAGTGATGACATTTATAATATTTCAAAAGATTTAGGATTTAGATTTCAAATAAATGTTTTTTAAAACTTTCATCATCAACAAAATCCTTAAAAAATGGTTTCCAAAAAAACGTTAACCAGCACAACTGCTTTACAATTAATAATATATCATATCTAAAATGTAAATGAATGACATATTAACAATTTAACAAATAAACAAATGTTTACACACCTTAGTTGTATTTATAATAAATGAATTCCACACCTGTAACAAATTCAAAATTCACCGCCTCAAGAAGCTTTACTATTTTGTCAACAACATACTCTGATTTGAATCCTTTTTACATTTCTCAACATTATTAGTGCATTTTTCTAGTCATATTTTCATCAGCAGTATGTATTAATTAAAAATATTAGATTTTCGCCTCGAGTTCTTTTCGTCTTGTCTTTTTTACCTTAGTCAGTGAACATTTTGTCAGTATTCCTGTTGGCAAGGCTAACACTGCATCTGCCCTTACATGGAGAGCAACAGAAACACACATGCTCCACTGACTGAGACAATTATACTGAACAGTATCATCCATGAAACAAATTATCACCTCAAACCATCTCTAATCACGTCACCGAATACACACGTACACAACCATCTGAGAATCCTGCTAAAAAACATCAGGCCAAACTCTACCAAACAAGCGGTGCTATAGAAATGCTGCATTTCTCTCCTAAACGATGCATTACGATTCAGCAGCAGCCCATAGCACCTGCATCCTCTCGCTGTGCAACCTCCCCCCCGCCTCTGGCCCAGGGCGGCATTAAATTTAAATTTAAATGCCCTCACTCAAGCATCCATCTATCTCTCTGAGGCTCTGTGGTGGTGCCAGCTTCACTTGTTGAGCGCTGGCTATCTCTCTCTCGCTGCTGTCCGGGTCTGGTTCAAACTCTGACACTTTTCTGGCTGCCGCGTGACTGATTGCCCTTAGTCTATTTTGGAGAGGTACCAGCGGTTATGATGAAGGGCTATTTGCGTGCGTGTGTGAGCTCCCGCGACCGTTCCTGCGCCTGGCAGCGCGGATAAGAGCCGAACACGGGTGTTGTTGTCAGGTCCGAAACAATACCTCTTTTGCACACAAACAACAGGCCGTTTGATAGCCGTTTGTCTTTGCTAGCTCAAGAACAGAGGTGTGCGGTAAACACGCTCTCTGATTGCCTATATTTCACGGCTTGCGGGGAAAACAACAGCAGCAGTCTTTCATGGTTTCCCTCAGCAACGTGCAACAGAACAGTCGCCATGTGCTGTAGGAGAGGGGAGCCTGGGCAATCCCACCTTCTCTGCTTGTCTTGTGTGAATAGCAGGGACAGCAATCATTCCTCCAGGTCTCCTTCAGGCAGTGACAGCCTGTCCAGGTTTGGGAGTGCGCTGGGACTTGGGCGGCACACGGGTTGCATGCTAAGCAGCTTTTCCACAGCCCTTTGTGTTCCGCCCTGCGCCCCTGCACTGTGTAATGACTCATTTTACACCCAGTTCCACTAGCCGAATAAGGGCTGGAAGCAACGCATTTGTCTCTCTCTCTCTTTCTTCTGTTGACTTGTGCACCATTCAGAACTGAATTAAGAATGCCTTTTTAAATTCATGAAAACATAACTATTTTATCATACACTCACAATAATATTAATAATTGATGTTTGGAAAAAATACACACAATGTATATGTCCTCTATATAAATACAGACACACACATATATACACACACACATGTATTTTTATAGAAATTGCAATAATTCAGTACTTAAACAATATTAATTTATAATGTTACCAAAATAAGTGTATTTCAAATAAATGCTGTTCTTATGAACTTTATATTCATTTATATTCAACTTTAAAAAGAGGAAAGCAGGTATTTGGACCAAAGCACTGTGAGGCAAGGGAGGGGGAGACTCAAAATGATTCTAAACTTGAAATGCATTTTTGCCCCGTTTGTGTTGTTTTACTACTTACAGTTATTTAAAGTATAAAACATTATTTACAATACACAGCGTGGTTTTTAATCATATTTTTAGGGGGGGGAACCCTCAGATGGGGGGGGGTCCAAGATACATGACTTGTTGGAATCTGACAAAAAAAAATACTGAGCTACAGCCGTTTGAAGGCGATAGAGTCAGAAGAGTTGATTTTGAGAAAAATCGAGTTAAATTTTTCTTAAGATTTCAAAACAAAATCACCAAGCAATGTTGCATATTTTCCTCCAATTCTTTTTTAAATAATAATTATATATTATTAATCACAATATAGCTATTTTTTTATTTTATCTTTATTATTAAAAATAAGAAAGCTGCAAAGTAGTTTATCAAGAGCAGTGAGTGATTCCATCTTTTCTTTTAATGTTTGATTAAAAGACAGATCTATATTAAGTCCTACTGTAATGCATGGATCTAATATAATGTAACACATCAGATTTTTCCCCAACCATTAACTAAACATTCATGCAAGACATGACAGATTATGTTTGTGTAGACATATTTCGCAATAATGTACTTTATAGAGAGCCCGCAGAGAGGGGCATCTTATGCACACGCTTTGCAAATGTCAGTCAACGCGATCAATTTGTTTTCATCAGCATGGGTTTAAAAATCATATTTCGCTGGTTTGGACTCATGTCATCAAGAATTGGATGTGAATATTCACAAAGCTGGAATGCTGCGCTTTGCAACAATAGATCTACAACTTGTGGTTAGAAGCAGCAGCAGTCGTCCAGAAGTGAGCAGAGAAAAAGGTACTCCTCTCAGATTTTGGATTTTGGGCTTAGGCGCGTCCCGTGACGTCATCCCAACACACATTCAGTCAAAGAAAGGTTGTTTCTCAGTTTGAAAAATGGAATGAACAGCCTTGCGTTCTCATCATGCCCGATTTACAAGAGCTACATCGGACAAACGAACCGAAAGCGGAACGAATCCACGCTACACAGACCGTTTATCTGCTCGGGCCGGAGCCGCAGGCTGCTCTCGATCGTGCGACACCGTTATACACAGCGCTGAGAGATACAGTGAAGAAAGTAGTCGAATTCACCGCAGAATCAATAACATCTGTCAAATCTTGTGAGAAGCATTCAAATTCGGCGCAGAATTCTGTTAAAGCTACGGATATCAGAACAAACGCCACTGATGTGGAAACCAGGAAAAACATTGTTCAATAAACACAAATCTCCACCAATCACCATGGATTTAACATAACTACATGAACAACATGTGGCAGAAATGATCTAATGTTTTCAAGTGTTTTTAAATGCTTCACACAACTTTTCCCAGCACTTCAAAGCTTTAAGTATTACCAAATTTGAAAGTTATTTTTAATGTGATGACATTATTTGTTCATCCTTCATAGGTTGCCTCCATTTATAAAAATAAAGCTTCATAATGTAGGAAAGCAAACACTTATTTAAAAATAAAAGGACATTAAATTACCACTATATGGCTGCAGAGACTTATAGGCTTATTAGCCATTTCCACTCCCTATATATATTTATTTATTTATTTATTTTTATTTATCAAATTATATTAAGACATTATGAATGACAGTAATAAATGTTAATTTTATCTGCATCTCAACTACCCAGACAGCACAAGTGAATCTGTAAGACGTCTGCTAAAGATCTGGGAAACATCTGCCTTGTAATCTGATCAACGTCTCAGAAGCAGTTTTACATGCATTCTAATAAATGTCTATTTGACATCTGACCGGAAACGTCTTAGAGACGTATTGCAGATTAGCAAACACCCTAAAAAATACATCTTGCATATGTAAATGCAGACATTAAATAGACATCTCTGAGATGTACATGTGCGATTAGGGTGAGTGCTTTACTGTCAGGTGCTGGTGCCACCTTCTAATGGCACTGGTGCTGGTGTCCTCAAATGTTAGTCTGGATCGCTACGATGGTTTTTGAAGTCAGAAAAGTTATAAAAATGTTAGAAGAATGTTGTCCATGGTATATTTTCACTGCAAAACAATAAGAAATGCCGCAAATATCACTGCAATTTATGAGAAAAGCCACAGCAAAATCAGTCATTTTAGGCTGCAAAAATCAGAAAAAAGTCCCACGAAATCCTTGAGGGACTGTAGTGAGTGGAAGTAGGCGGGTGCTGAGCCTGTGGTTGTTCTATATGCAAGCATTAATGTCTTGAACTTGATGCGAGCTGCAACCGGTAGCCAGTGCAAGGAGATAAAGAGAGGTGTAACATGGTCTCTTCTGGGCTCGTTGAAGACCAGTCGTGCCGCTGCATTCTGAATCATTTGTAGAGGTTTGATTGTACTTGATGAAATTCCAGCCAGAAGAGCATTGCAGTAGTCCAGCCAAGAAATGACAAGGGCCTGGACAAGAAGTTGTGCAGCATGCTCTGTCAGAACTAGGGGTGGGAATCTTCAGGCACTTCACGATCCGATCCGATTCCGATTCTGGGAGTCACGATCCGATTCCAAAACAATTCTTGATCTACATTTTTCCCCCAATTAATTCCTCTGCTGTGCAAATACATCTTTACAACTTTAAATTTGAACCAAAATGGCAGTTTCTATGCTTTTTGTTTATGGAATCTCTGTGTGTCAGTACTGCCATCTTAAAAGTAGGGGTGTGAATCTTTACTGGTTTCATGATACAATTCAATTACGATTATCATTATCAACTCAATATCACGATGCGTCACATTCTCAGTTTTCAATATTACTGCACATGGCTACATTTTCATATACATTTTATATCAAATTTATTTTGTGCAAAATGTATTTCATTTTTTTATTATATAAGCAGGCTACTTTTTAAAACAATTACTTATTTAAAATAAGTGTTCTTTAAGTATCCAAAAGTTTATAGACAATAGTTATGAGTTTTTTCTTTCCTCAGCATTATTGCCGTTTGATTATTACTGATGCGATCATAGACGGTGGCAGCTTTAACAGGCTGCATTCAGACTAATGCACAGATCTATTTCGATATATCAGATGTTTTGTCCTGCTCTGAAAACATAACTAACTGTGTGTACATCAATTTCGTATAAAAGTATTCGAAAACGCAAGTGCATTTAACCGCAGCCGCAATCGAGCTTCAGGACAAACAAACACAAAGCGCACGTGAAAGTCTGTCAGTGCGCGAGTTTCATGCATCTAATAGTACTGCATTCCAAACGGTATAAATGAAAGCATATCTAAAGTAAAACACAGAGGGTGGAAGCACACACTGTCAAGCAATGTGCACATGTCTCACAGCGCAAATTCTGTGCAATGAAGCCCGCCGCGTCTCTAGCGCGCACACGTGCCATATGCGGGGGGGGGGGGGAACAAGCTCAGAATCAGAATATTTCAGAATCGATTCAGAATTGTTGAAGAGAGAATTGTGATGCATCGGAGAATCTATTTTTTCTCCCACCCCTAGTCAGAACAGGCCTGATCTTTCTGATGTTGTGTAATGCAGACCTGCAAGATCGAGCAGTCTTTGCAATGTGCTCTTTGAAGGTCAGCTGGTCATCAAAGATTACACCAAGATTTCTGACCGAAGTTGATGGGGTAATTATAGAAGAACCTAGCTGGATGGTAAAATCATGCTGTAGAGCTGGAGTGGCAGGGAGGACAAGAAGCTCAGTCTTTGCCAGGTTGAGCTGTAGGTGATGTTCTTTCATCCATGCTGAGATGTCTGCCAGGCAGGCAATATTATAGCAAATGTTTGCAAAACTAACTTGTGTCATCTTGTTGTCATGTTACGATGTGGTTAATATTACCTAAATATATACATTTTCTTAACTAAAATAACTTGCATTTTATGGACTATTGTAAGAATTTTTCATTTCCCAGAATGTCCTACTTTACTGCCAAGGTCTTCAGAATAATTAGTCAAAATTAATGATGCATTTATTTGTTTTGATAGTAATGGAATTCATTTAGTGTAACTGTGGTGAATTAATTTTAATTACATCTCAGTAAATTCTTCTTCATGTCATTCCAGTTCAGCATCCTGTGGCATGGGGCCAATTTGATTCCCAGTCAAACTCATGAACTAAAGGAAGCCAGTTATGAATTTTGCCCAACCCTGTTGTCTACTTTTCTTCACCGTTTCCAGTTCCCACACTCCCAATCTCTCTCTCTCCTCCCAAGAGATGACAGGACTCGCCTGCCAAAACGGCGAGCCTTAACATGCCAATTACTTACACGTTTGTAATATGTCGCAGCGATTGTTGGGCAAACGCGCACGTGTTCGCGCGTCATTATCGCACAAAAGAAATTCTTGCACCGTGTGCCACGCATGCATGAACAATGAAAGCACACACCAACAGAGGTGATCATACTGACACCCACACATCTGCCGTGCCTGTTGTGCCTGCGCCTCTCACACAGAGCTATGTGTTTGTGTTAAGAGATCATTTGTTCCGCAAGAGCAGAGCTTGAAATATTCATATGCCTCAACCACATCACGCTGGATCCGTGGGCGCCGCTCACACCTGATCCAGTGCTCGGGGCTCTCGATCCTCGCCTAAAAGAAAGACAGACCATCAGTGGCTATTTACTGCCTATGGGTCCATTGGTCAGGGAGAGAAATGCTAGTTGATAGTCCCTCCAGGGGGTCGAGCGAGTTTGCAGCTCCATCCCGAATAATGTTACAGCTATTGACTGGCGAAAGGCATGCAGGAAATAACTACTACTGCAACAAATATACCTGAAATGAAGGAGAGCATCCGAGTTTTAATTATGGAGGGACTATTTTACATATTTGACTCACTCAAATGATTACAGCTCTTTCTTTGAAAATGTATCAGTGCCTCAATTATGTTGATCAAATTAGATTTGTATTCCAGAAACATCAACAGGCTCTAGATAAAGCAATTCAATTAAAAGTAATAAATGAGTTGCGTGTCGAAGGAATAACAATTAGTGTGGCTGTTTCATTTCTAAATCCATTTTTGCAACTTTATGTGTCTTTTGATTAAATCTTAGGTGTTCAATACTATTGGAGGTCGAGGCTGACATTAGCCCTCATCAGCTTCTGGGAACGGGGTTGACATCTACATAGATTAAAGATTGGTGAGCTGTCAACTCTGACCTGTTGGTTATATGTACTCGATTACAATGCGCAGATGACCTATGACCCATATTAACCAGTTTAAGCTTAACCAATTCCTTCCTGGGTCTTTGCAACTATTAAACAATTGATGCTTTTTACAAAGTATATTTACCCCAGAGTGTTTGTGGAAGCTCAATAACATAGTAAAGGCATTAGAGATAGTAACAGTCATAATAAAACAACTGCAGTATGAATCTCCATTAAACATAAGACAGACCAAAATGCGGCATAAATTGAACGTAAAATTTTACATCCTGGTTATATGCGTACAAAAATGAGCAAACAAATTATACAGAAAGAGGCTGCATTTTCTTTTTAGCAGGTGGGTAAAAATCCCATTTGTTTTCTTTGTAGAGAAGTAGATTTTAGTGATATCGTATAAAGCTGGCCGACCATGAGCTCTGAGGTTGTTAAGTGATGATATATGCTTCTATTGAGGCCTGTAAGTCAGTGTGATTTCAGCCTAAATTGTGTTTGTTTTTATAAAAAATCATTTATTTTTATAAAACTCGTATTCTTTTTTGCAGGTGGTAAAATTCCAAATCTATAGAGAAATAGATTTTTAGCGATTAACCTCAGAGCTCATGGTTGGCCTTGAAAGCTTTATACGGCGAGTGATGATACATGTTTCTGTAGAGGATAAGCCTGTGTGATTTCAGTTTAAATCCAATTTATTTTTATATAAATCATTGACTATGTCACAGTGAGGAACCACACTACCCATGATTAATCAACGTGGTTGATCCACCAATCAGAGAAGTCGTTACCATGAAAAGCAATTTGGCCATTTGTGACCTCCCACACGTTGAGAATGATGTATATGTGTTTGTATACTGCATATACACTACCATTCAAAAAGTCTCTTATGCTCACCAAATCTGTATTTATTTAGAAGAAATACATTTAAAAAGTTACATTTAAAAATAACTGTTTTCTATTTTAATGTATTTTAAAATGTAATTTATTTGTGTTATGGCAAAGCTGATTTTTCATCATGCATTACTCTAGTCTTCAGTGTCACATGATCCTTTAGAAATCATTCTAATGTGCAGATTCAGTGCTTAAAAAACATTTATTCTTACTATCAATGTTGAAAACATCTGTATTTGTTTAAACCATGATACAGTTATTTAAAGTTTAAAAGAACATGCCTTTTTTTAAACGTTGTAAATGTCTTTTTTGATAAATGTAATACATTCTTACCCAGTAAAAGTATAAATTTATTTCCAAAAATACATAGGATATACACAGAATACGTATGAGTTGTACTCCATATTATTGACATGGTTACTCAGTGACATTTTTGTTTACACTTCAGAAATTTTCCGCTATCTGAGATGAACCCAGATCCACGGACTTCAGTTTGAGAAGCTCAGTTTTTGTTGACAGATAAATTGCCGCTTGAAGCTTTTGACGCTTCCCGTTAACTGCGTTTATTTGCAAGTTATATCATGACACACAGCGTATTTGTTTGGAAGGCATTGAGGGGAGTATAATGCAATATTTGCTGCTCCGTTTACCATCACTAGCGATTCTGATCAGTTTTCTAGAAGCGTACTACATATCTAACAAGTCTTTTGAGAAGGCAAAATCTCGGTCTTGCCATAGGCTTACGTGTTTGCTGACAGTAGTTCACAATGTGGATTAGCTGGTTTGTCATGACAACCAGGCTGCGTGACCTCAACAGACAATGAATCCTGCAATACCTTACATGAGTGGAGCACATGTCACAAAACCCAGATAAAAGCTCTGGACTCCAGACCAAGATTCACAGCTGTTGGCTGTTTTACCAGCAAATATTGCCTTTCTCCGTATGACTTGGTGTCTCGCCGCTCTCTCGCGCAATCTGCTGTTTAGAAGGTCAACAGAAGTGATAAAGCAACTGTACAAGAGAACAAACGAGTAAATGGATGTGAATAAACATTATTGCATTGGTGATGGAATATTATGCTTGTATCCAGCCATGCCAGCTTGTCAGAAGCGCTTTGAATCAGTAGTTTGTGGGAATTAGATTTATCTTACTTCGCTGGCTTTTCATGTAGAAGCTGAGTGCATCTTTCCCAGAAGTCAGCTCCACTCTTGTTTTCAATTAATAACCCTCTCACGTGTTGAGCCAAGTGGAAAACAACGCAGACATCATCTTTCAAAACAATGGGTGTCTAGGCCCGACTCGCCATCAGCACAAAGGAGCTCAAAGTCTCATACAAACGCACACACAAGCTGAATAAGGTAGAAAATGGTGACGCCCCACGTGCTGTGATTGATGGTCGGCTTTGTTCGGCTGTGTTTATTCCCGCTGCTGTAATTGGTTTTTGATCATTATTACAAACGAGAAATTAGAGAAGGGCATTAGTGGGCCTATACAAACAGAAAGAGGAAAGATAAAGCAGCTCTTATCCACCGTGATGGTCAGAACGTTGCTATTGACTCGAGACTTTTTGGAGCTGAACAGCAGAAGGATGTGACAACAGAATGTGTTGGCCTCTGAGTGACTTCAATACTGATGCCATCATTCAGACAGATTCAGACATCTGGGCTGTGCCCGAAATCTTCGCACTTCACACGAAGGCTTCACAGGAAGCATTTACCTCCTAAGGAAACATCAAGCTTGTAAGTCAAAATTCTAAATGTAACTATTGTAAAAAAAAAAAAAAAAAATGTCAGTATGGATTTCTGTATTAAAATTATTTATTTATTTATTTATTTTTGGAGAGGCATACAGTCAAGAATTGCCCTAAATAAGTTTTTAAAAATGGTCCTAAATTGTTATTTATTTATTTATTTAACATTTTTATGACAGTGCAGACTTGCAGACAATGCAGTTCAGACAGCAAAATGCCATTTTATTGGGAAATATTTTCTGGGAAAAATTTCAAAAATGTCTAACTTCTATTAAAATATTAAAATTCATGAAAAAAAAAAAAACTTGAAAAAATATATGCTAAAAAGGTGTTTGAAAATAATAATTAAGATTATATGCTCACATATGTTCATTGTGTATGGAAAATATATTACTTTTTACTTGATGGTTACACCATATGATAATTTATGGCATTTTGCAGTCATTAACCTGAAACATTTCTTGAAAATAGTATAAAAGTCTTTCAAAGCCATATGAAACTTACATCACTAGAATAGTTAATTTCTAAGAACTTGGTATATATGTTTAAACTACATTTTTAATATATATATATGTTTCATGTTCTTTATTGTTGATACTCGTTTTTCTTTATTGTGCATTTTATTTTATTTTATTTGTCACACTTTATTTTAAGGTCCAATTCTCGCTATTAACAAACCATTAATTACAACTTTTGCCTCAATAAACGCCTAATTTGCTGCTTATTAATAATTAGTAAGGTAGTTGTTAAGTTGAGGTATTGGGTAGGATTAGGGATGTAGAATATGTGCTTTATAAGTACTAATAAACAGCCAATATGATAATAATAAGCAACTAGTTGAAAGTGAGAATTGGTCCCTACACTAAAGTGTAACCATTTTATTTTATTTTATTTTTGACCTTTATGTGACTTCAACATGTCTACCTCCGCATACTGCTTAGGTAGCTTGTCTCGGTTTTTGGACACAGCTAATAGTGATTTGCATCCTCTACCTTGAATACACGGTGGTTGAGGCGTCTGCGAGGCAGAGTCCATTTCTCAGTCCACTCACCGAGCAAATACTGGCCCTATGAAGAATTATGTGCTCCCATTAATACGATCACAGCTGCGTATAAATATGTCAGAGGGGCACAATGAAACATACAAAATGCCATTCCCAGGTGTCCGATCTAACAAAGTGCCTTCAAAGAAATCAATCTCATAAATGTATCTGTTATTATGGAACTGTTGAACACCACAGCACGCCGCCCAAAGATCTGCTGCAGAACGGTGTGGCTGAGAATATAGAGTGTGTTTTGTGTGTGTGCAGGATATACCTCTTTCAGTATGTTTGTCACTATCTCATACTGCTGGTGTGCAGAGGCCTGCTGGTTTGGGCTTGTTTATGGTCGATTTCATCAGCCGCTCCCCCACTTTGTCTGCACACACTGAGCCGGGTTTAGGGTGAGCTGCTTTATTGTAGAGTTGTAGGGACAGTCACACTTCTCTTTTCATCCATCTCAAGATGGACAGAGCTCTTGCTGTGCTACCTTTCTATCTTATTCCTTCTCCTTCCCTCACTCGTTCTCTCCATCTGAGTGGCTTATTTTTGCACCATTGTCAGGATGTGGTTGGCGTGACTCCGGCCTTGTAATCGGCGTGTCTTCCTCTGTACGCTCCTCTCTTATCACCTGTCAAAGCTCAGGCAAGCAGGAAACGGAGTGCTAAACACTGACCTACATGAAGAGCAGGATAGCTCAGTCTTCCGGATTTGAATTGCTAATTTTCCAATAGCACTTCAGTTATTTGCAACCCAGGCGGGTATTGGACCTTCTAGACGAGAGCACTGTTCCAAAGTTTAGGGAATTGCCTAGTGCGTACATAGGGAGATGCCTTCTAAGGGAGCACCCTAGCTGTCATGAAACCAGATAAATGACTGATTTGAAACTTTTTAAGTAGACAGCAAATCAACGTGGCACACAAAGTAATGATGCTGACTGATATATATATTTGCTGTCAGTCGATTAAAATATTTAATCTAATTAATTACATGTTTTTATTAACTAATCGAATTAATCGCAAAATCAATTTGACTGTGAAAATACCCACAAAAGATTATTTAAAGCTATTTTTGTGTTAAACGAGAAAGTATCACGTAGACATTACAAATTGTAGCTTTAGAAAGAAATATTTATTTGATTCAACATCAAATTTATTACACATAAACATTTAGGCTACAACAGCCTTGCATAAACTATGGAACATAAAAGAAGATGATTTGAGAAACAGTATTTTTTGTCATTGTAACCAAAACAGCTTTGTTACCAACAGTCTTCAAAATACCTTCTTTTATGTCCCACAAAATAAAGGTTTGAAACGTCAATTAATTTTTTTTTTTTTTTGTGCATGTGAACTATCCCTTTAATATTTGTATTATTATTATTATTATTTTAAATGAAATTATACTCTAAATAAGAAAGGTAAATGTCTTCATTTGATTCGTTCAAACGGCTGATTCATTCAGGAATTCAGTAAACGGTTCTCTTTATGAATGGGCCTGTGAATCATTAGTTCACACGTACAAAACGTGGATTCATTCAGAAACTAAACACCACTGGGTTGCTCGAAGATGCACAACAGTTCTGCTGTGGCTTTAAAGGTAATATTTTCTATGCAAAATTGAGCAAAAACATAATATTGTGTTTAAAATAAAACACAATATCAACTTCTTATTTACTGAACTGTTGAAAATCACTTTTAAGCTTGTGATATTTGGGACAAAATCAGCACTCGTGTGATATTGCTCTCCCTGCTTGTGTGTTATTGTATAATATGAGACAAAAACATGCATTTATGGAGTTGTTGCCCTGCATCATATTTGTCAACAGTCAACTATATGAAATGGAAGATGATGTACAGGTCTGGGGGTGGGGCCGGTGCGTTAACTACATTAAAATATTTTAATTGCGTTATTTTTTCATAACTAATTAATTGTGTGAGTGTGTACAGTGGTGGCCAAAATTGTTAGAACACTTGGCATATTTAAGAGGTTTCAGTTGTTTTTGTTGAATTGGCCATTACAATACCCATAAAACAATACAATTATAATACCTGGAACTACCTGTGATGGACGGAATCTGTTGGAACATTGAAAATGATGGACTGGCCCCCTCAAAGTACGGACCTCAATCCCATGGAGCAAATTTGGGGGAGTTGGAGAATAAACTGGACAGATCTATTGTACATTCAAAGGAAAGTTTTTGGCTTGAGTTGCAGAAGGCATGGAATAACATTAGTGTTTAAGTTCTCAGGAAATATATTGACACTATGCCAGAGACACGTGCTGCTGTAATTGCTGCAAAAGGTGGACATACCAAATATTAAAGTTAAAAGTGGATAAAAACAGTACGACTCACTTCGTCTGATATTTGTTGTGCTCAGAGCAACCATCTGCATGTTTCATGAACATTATGAAATGAAATCATGTTTTAGAAGCAAAAAAGGTAAATATTTTTAGATCTGTCAGGTGTTTTAACAATTTTGGCCACCACTGTATATTAAAACATGTGGGGGTGTTTCTCAATACGTGTTCCTCCGTGTACTTGCATTACTTACGGAGAAGACAACTGACCGAGTTTACCAGGAATTCACAAATGGTTAATATCATGAACACGGTCACGTGTAGTGTTGTCAAAAATATAGATTTGCTCATTATCTAGCCTATATACACGTAGTCTTGCGTAGCCAGAACTTCAGGCTGACTGCTGAACTTCTGGAAACTTTGGCCGCTTTGAATGGCCAAGGCCTGCCCAAGAGGCCATAAGACTGACAGGTAAAGCAACCAATCACGTTTCGTTTTGTGCCGCGTCATGTTTAGGGGCGTGGAAATGTCGCCACAATAACAGACTGGTGTGTAAAACTCTCTGACATATTTTAAAGATTCTATGCCACAAACTTTACATTTTTCACATACTTTTGAAAATTCAACATTTAGTTGATCCTGACAAGCGCTCGTTGTCAGTTGTAAACACGACGGCTTTCTTCTTTCGTGAGACACGCGACACACACGTTTCCCGGAAATCCTGTATAATACCAATCCGATGACGACTTCGAAACTCCTGAAGTGTTTCCAGCTAAGTGTGCCATATGCATCAGACGTTTAGCCAACGGTCCGTGGGCGTGATGTCTGAGGCTGAGACTAATATACACTGATACCTCCTTACAGCATTTTATCTCTCTTCTCTCTGACAGCGAGTTCACTTACACCGCAGTGTGATGAGAACATTTATAAAACTGGATGTCCAACAAAATACCCATTTAATAACATACTTTTACTTCCAACTCACTTCATAACGTCAGTCGAGTGTTTGAAATAACTTCCTTTTGTGATTGAAGGGCTTCATAGAATTTTATAGTATTCTATGTCAATTACAATTACATTATAAATAGACTTTATTATTTTATTGCCACGGCCGTGCATTTATTGTCTTTGCTTACACAGTAAATTTGCCTGAGTAAAATTTACTCAAATTGAAGAAAATTTTACTCTATGCCAGATAACATTTGGTCCCTCTCTAAAAAGAGTAAAAGTTACTCTGTTGATAGAGTTGTTTTTCCAGAGTTAATTTTGCTCAATTTAGTGTTAATATTTTACTCTTTCCTGTTATATTTGACTCTATTTAGTGTTTTTTTAAATTAACTCTTGTACTATTTTACTCAGTTCAGAGGTAAAAGAAAATTACTCTGCTACTTTTTAAACTCTGTTCAGAGGAAAGTCAAATTTACTCTACCACAATTTATCTCCCCTCCAGAGTTAATCAATTATGAGTGAATCTATCCAGAGTTAATCTTCTAAATTACACCCTTCATGTTTTATCATCAAAAAGCCCTAAAATATAAATGAAAAAAACCTTACTTTTCAATCTGAAAATAAAGTCAACAACAAATGTATACTCGTCTCACAATTTTATTTTTCAAGCTCCCATTTAAAAAATATTACATCTGATTCCCTTGTGGTCATGATCAGTTGATGGTTTCAGCATCTATATCATAGGCAGTGTTTTGCAGAAATCTATACACAATGGTAAATTCCTGACAGTATGAAGTTCTTAAAACAAAGTGAGCTTTGAAAAACTCATCAACACAGGCCAGTGAATTAGAGGCCTTACCGGTAGAGCATGTTGGACAATTACGATAAAACAAGACTGGACCCTACTTCTTTTTAGCCCAACAAGTAGATACAGCTATAGACTATCCAATGCTATCCAAGTGCCCTTGGATACTGGTAACAGTCTGTGAAAGGATGAAAACACATTAGTGCCAATGTGACTTAACAGTTAAAGTCAAAATACAGCATGAATTAAGATACAGTGATGTCTGTCTTCCACCAAAGTTTCTGTTTTACACACTTCCAACAGATTGTTACTAAATGTGCTAAGTAGAAAATAATAGCACAAGAACAACAATTTAGAGAACAGGTGATCATTAAAGGGATAGTTCTCCAAAGAATTAAAATTCTGCCATTAATTACTCACCCTCATGTCGTTCCAAACCTTTCATCTTCGGAACACAAATTAAGATATTTTTCAAGAAATCCAAGAGCTGTCTGACCCTGCATAGACAGCAAGGATACTACCATGTTCGAGGCCCAGAAATGTAGCAAGGACATTGTTAAAATAGTCCATGTGACATCAGTGTGGTTCAACCGTAATTTTATGAAGCTACGAGAATACTTTGTGTGCAAAGAAAACAAATATAACGACTTTATTCAACAATTTCTTCTCCCCCAAGTCACTGTCCTCCACCATTAATGAGAGTATCAGGACACATGCACATGCTTTCCTCTGCTCGTAAACAAGGTGCAGCGCATGCATGTTCGATGTCAGCAGCTTCACATGCATGCATCGTGGTACTCTCGATAACAGCTGAGGATGCTGACTTGAAGGAGAAAAATTGTTGAATAATCATTATTTTAGTTTTCTTTGCGCACAAAAAAGTATTCTCGTAGCATCATAAAATTATGGTTGAAACACTGATGTCACATGGACTATTTTAACAATGTCCTTACTTCGTTTCAGGGCCTCGTGGTAGTACCCTTGCTGTCTATGGAGAGTCAGAGAGCTCTCTGATTTCTTCAAAAAATATCTTAATTTGTGCCCCAAAGATGAAAATGAAGGTTTTTACGGGTTTGAAATGACATGAGGGTGAGTGAGTAATTAATGACAGAATTTTCATTTTTTGGGTGAACAAACCCTTTAAGAACCTTTCTGAGAAATAAGCAAGTTCAATGTCACACATTAATACAACATTATGAACTAGTGTCATTCGATCTGCTTCATTAGTAGCTTCACCTTGATAAATTTCACAAGACGATCACAGGCTTGTCTAGCTGAGATCTTTCCCAGTCTTTTGCGGCATTGACTTGAGGGTGGCAAAAGGTGAACCAGCACCAGAATGGAGGACATGTCGCTGTCCCAACCTAGAGACAGGGAAAACAAAATAAACAAATTTTTCTTTAGGTTTTTAGGTAGGAGTTGAACATACACTCCTGCTCATTTTAACTTGACAAATTCATTGGAAGATGTGCCAATACAAATACATTAACCACTCCAGTAATTTAGTTTGTGCTGCACACAGATTCAGTATTAACAGCACATTCATGACCAAGTATTGAAATGAAGTCATACTTTATCAACAACATGATTTTGTTATTCAGAGTCCCAAATGAAAACAATTTCTAACTGTAAATCGGCAACTCCTGTACTAGGCCCTTGCAAAAAGATCAGGGTAGAAATGTTTGAAAATAAATCAAAAAGATTGAGAGGCGACAGCTACTTACATAACCAAACTTGCTCCTGGGGTCAACCAAGTATGGGAATAGGGAGATGATTCCCTTTGCACATTCTTCTTTTAAACTTCGGGAAGGGCTTGCTCTACACACACAAACATAAACCAATTACAACCCATAACATCATAAACATCAATTTACAAAGTACTGTATGAACAACCTACCCATGTTCATTTGTCAAATGTGACAAAAGATTTTCACCATGTCACATCTTCGGCCATCTGACAGACTTTTAGTGCGTGCGTACTTGTTTATGACCTTTTCACTTCCAGGGCCGCTCTTCAGGTTATCTTCGAACATCTGGAGGGAGGAATGATGAAATATTGAGCAGAGATGAGAAATTAGCAACTGACAAGTGTATATAGCTCCAAATATCTTTAATATTTAAGTCATTCTATATAGATGTAATTCAGAGCCAAGACTGGTGATTCTTACTTGGGCAAGATGACGTTCCTCAACAATTTTTTCAGGAGGACTTCTAATCAACATTGCTGGGTCTTCAGACTCTGACGTGCCCTCAGTATCTCCTAATGAGCTTGAGCTGAAAGAATATTCAATATAAACCATATCAATGGTCTGATTATCTGTTCATACTACTTTGATAGCATGCTATACAAATATTGAGAATTAATCCAATAGACACGTTAGCCTATGCAAATCAGTGAATTGGTGAATATTGCTAAGAATAAACAAAAAACTTGATAAGCATGTCAAACAATTTACCGTTGAGACTTGCTGTGCCTGGGATGAAATTTTAGGACACCAAGGTCTGGTCATGTCAGCAGGTAGTCGAATGCTTTCTCATCAACTTCTGTCTTTGACTCAAAGACATTAACATCCATCATAGGACGATTTTTTGGCAACTGAAGGAAGACAAACCATTGGCAAACTGACAAAGGCCAGCAATGCCAAAGGAAGGGAGTTATTTTTATTCAATATAAGACACAATTATACACTTATTATATTACTATTAAAAAAAAATCAGAATATAAAAACTGTTAAAGTTTCTTACCACATTCCAAAAACATTTCAAATGTAAAAGGTTTTGAAGAAAAAATATATTTTTCCTTGAACTTCATTCTGACAATGTTGTTGGTTTGCATCCTGAAGGAACCAAAAAGACAAAGTTAAATAAGGCGATAACACTCACAGTCAGATGAGTGTTATCATTCATCTGTGCACTACACAACGTGAGTTATCTTTGTTCACTAATGTATTTTTAATTTCTAATAACTGTCCAATAGTTTTGTTAAAGCATGGTGCTCAGTCGCTCTTTTTTGATGTGATGGATGTCATTTTAAAATATAATAATAAAAATAAGTTAATTCAGCCTTATATTTACATGAGATAAACATAAAATTGCTTGATTTATATCTTTAATTGATATAGCCTAATTGTAGGCTAACATTGTATTACTGTACGGCCCAAAAAAAGTTTATGTTTTTTCACTCTTTCTCCTCTCGCTGAGGAAATATTGTTATTGTAAATAGCCTACTTCCCAGCATTTCAGTAATAAGCATTAAAAATGCATGCTAATTACAGTGAAGCGCAAACGTTATCGCACAGTGTTCTGCAGTGGTCAAAAAGGATTCAAACGGTGAAATTTGAATTAAAACACCGACATTCTGCAATAAAATCACCGACTACCCCCTGTAAATGTTGAAAATACCTTACGTTCCTATGAGAAACAGTTAACGTACCATCCGAAAAGGGCTAAATACTCATCAAAATGGGCTCCAACAAGACAGTTAAGGCTAACGTTAACTTAACTCTTTACCGAGTAAAGTACGTTACATGTGGTGCACAACTCGAGCCGCTCGTCACAATAAACATTGACAAACACTGATAGGCAGCTAGATAATTTCACTGGTGTCAATTAACATCAGTAATGTTCATAATGTATATGTTAGCTATTTGCATTCAAGATAACTTTGCATAACTCAGTTCTCAAACTAACATGAGAAGCGATCTCTGTAATGTTCAAAAAACGTGGCAAAATGATCTGAGCTCAAATCAGAGGTGAATATTATTAAAATAAATACTAAGACTTTAAAACTTGACTTACTTTTCCAGTCAGCAGAAGCACAACTTCTCTTCTAAACCCACGAGCAGCAGCGGTCGATGGCCGTGATTAACAGTAATGGCCGATCAACGAAGGGAGGAGAACAGTTTTGGGAGGAGTCACAGTTACTCTGTAATTTTGCTCCGACTCTACAGACAAATTTTACACTATACGCTCAAAATAGAGCAAAAACAACTCTTTTTGAGGAAAAAAATATTAACTCTGGAAAAACTACTCCGCCATTTTTCCTGTGTAGTTACTGCATATATATCTTCTTTTTACTGAGATACAGCTGGATGTCTTTGTGCATATTAGGGACTTCCTGGAATGTTCTATTACATTGGTGAGTCATATTTGGAGTTTGCACGTAAGGGCGCCCTCTGGCTTCCAGTAGGAATGAAACATACATTGCATGAGTGTACTCATTTAATGCTCACCCTATTTTGGGTAAAACTAAGAAAAATAATACTTCTATCTAAATAAATTTGAAGTAAACGTACTACATGCAAATCCATAAGTTTTTCTCCAGTGTTTTAACACCTCAAGAAGTAGTTTTCATTAATGCAAAAATATACCTCATTGTGATGTTCTAGCCTTGTTATATTTATCTTTTAATAAAAATATAAAATAAGTGTGTGTGTATAGTGTGTGTGTGTGTGTGTGTGTGTGTATGCATATCTATATCTATATATATATATATATATATATATATATATATATAAATTATACAAAATATACCTAATATAACAAAATATACATACAGTATAGAAAGAAATATAATTTATAATTATGAAAAGTGTATTTGTGTATATTATATACTGTATATTATACAGTATGTCTGTCTGTGTGTATATATAAAATCTATCAAGTATATATCATATAATTATATAAGTTATAATTATATAAGTTATATATAGTTTTTAAAAGTGTGTGTGTTAAACTTTTATGTTAATTTATTTAAGTGTGAGTTAATTTGTTAAAATGTAAGTTAATACATATCGGTTGCTTATGAGGTTCCATAAATGATAGATATACTGTAGATAGATAGATAGATTGATAGAGATTGTGATTATCTGCTGCATTCTTTACAGTGAATCAGATGTTAAAACAGCACAGACAGCACTGGCAAATAACCCGGGTGCAATTCATTTTTAGTGAATGGCTTTAGTCAGAGGTTTTAAGTGGGCTCGAATGGAGGTTTTGTTTTATTTATTTAATTATGTTTTGTTGAAATGACTCTCTTAAAGGATCATTAAAAGGCAATAATCCTCATCTACCTCAGACATTTATCAAAGCCCGGCTCTGCGCCCGCACACAATGCATCAAAAAGTGCTTGCTCCTGTGCCCTTTGCATGCTGCTAATTGGAGAGGAGCTTAAACGACTGTGCCAGACCTGCCATGCAAAAGTCACCCAGCGATGA
Source organism: Schizothorax lantsangensis (assembly GCA_027422415.1). Classification (NCBI taxonomy): domain Eukaryota; kingdom Metazoa; phylum Chordata; class Actinopteri; order Cypriniformes; family Cyprinidae; genus Schizothorax; species Schizothorax lantsangensis. Next base: position 15,139,669 of record CM049859.1, read on the forward strand.
GAGCCCTATCTGGGGAATGAGGGATGACTGCTCTCCCTCGACTCTCTTATCTGCTGTCTCTGACTCACAGCCTTAATGTTCCTAATACCAGCGTTATAATCTCAGACCACTGCCCTCGGAAATAAGATGGCCAGATTAAGTGGCAGCGGCGGTGTGTGTGTTGTGTTTGTTTGCGTGTGTGTTTACGAGGCGTAGACATTACTGTGTGGGCTGGAAAATGTCAAGGCCCCTTATTTTGTCAAGCTAATGAGCACAGTAGCCAGTTAATGGTGCAAGCATGGAGCCTGTTGTAAACTGCAGTGCTGTGCGAAAAATACACTCTTAGTTAAGAGGCCTTGGAGCAGTGAACATTCCAGCTTCACGCACCACAGAATCACTCGAATGCAATGAAAGACAACTGAAATTTGCCTAAATCCATTTTAAAATACGCACAAAAAAGATTGACATTGTTATACTGAAAACGGCACATCTCTGTAAACAAATTTACATATAGAAAAGCTACTGTGTTGTTGGAACGGTGTGGTCACAGATTGTTTTCAGAGTTCATTGCAATGTTTTTCGCTGGTTTGATGATAATCACAAAATGTTTTGAACAGCTCACGTTCAGCACGGGGAAAATGTGCTGCATAAATCAACTAAACGGAACATTTACATTTATTCATTTAGACTGTTATTCAAATCCACTTACAAATGGGAAATGCTACAACACAACACGTAAAGTCTGTTCCAAAACCTACTGAACTACATTGTTGCCTCCTGCCTACATAGTTAGCTCACTTCTAAGGTTTCATAAAACCATCATAAGTCTTCACTCGAAATTGATTTCAATAGAGTTAGTCATTAGCATGTTGGTAAGCTAATGGCAAATGATCTAATAGGCATGAAAATAGATGACAAACACAAATGTTGCGTGGGTAAATACATTTTCTATTGCACAACTATTAATGATAACATTAGGTTGTGTTTGTTTGTTTGTTTACTGAGTTTGTTGCAGTGCATTGTGGGATTACTTTCTCTGCTAAGTATACATGCAAAATTTAGCAAAAAAATTATAATTCAGAGTTCAATACAAGTTAAAGTCAATCAACAGCATGTGTGGCAATGTTGATTATTGTAAAAAAAAAAAAAAATCATTTTTGGTTGTTTACGGTTAAGCAATTACATTGGAAGTGAATGGGGCCATTTTTTTGGGGACATAAAAATAGAAATATGAAGCTTATCATTTTATAATCGCACTTACAATTTTTTTCTATTGAATTTTGTATTATTTGTGCTATAACATTTTTCTTGTCTTTTTTACAGTTGTTTTAATATTTTAGGCATTATCGTGTCATGGCAACAAAGTTAAAAGTTTCACGGAAATGGTTAAAAAAGTAATTTTTTTGCATACTAAAATCAATTGAACACACATGTTGTGACTACACTGGGGAAAAAAAAGAAATAAATTGTTATACATTTCACAAAAGATCACAAAGAAACAAGTAACATTTAATTAAACATGAAATTTTGAAGTGCAACTGAAACAGCATTTCAGTAATCCAATAATCTTAGCTTTATTATTATACAACTGATATATTATATTATTATACAACTGATTGATTGATTGATTGTATACTACAGAAACTTTGAGTATTTTAATATTCGCAGATTAGCCCCATACACTTCCATTGTAAGTGCCTCATTGTAAGCCATTGTGTTTTTTTTTAAGAAAAGGAAAGACAAATTGAATGTAATTTTTTGTAATAACCAATTTTATGTCACAAGTGCTGTCAGCTGAGCTTAACTTGTACTGAACCTGAAATTTCCTTTAAGACAAATCATAATTACTGCCTTATTAAGCAGCACACTAGATTTTGGAACAGAGCAAATGCCAGAGACAAAAGGTGGCATTATTATCTGAAAGCATATTGAGATACTGAAAATATAACTGGACCAACAATTCTGAAACCCACATTTGTTACAGCTCTTTTCTCTTTATCATGTGGGTGTGGTGTTGATGGCATATTTTGCACACCCCACGGAGGTGCATGATCACCACCCCCTCAAATAAGGGAGATTTTGCCAGCAGTTGTAACGCTCCACGTGTGTGTTTGCATTGTGTGCGTGTGTGTGAGGCATGCTGGGCCAGTGTAATGTGTTGTGGGAGAGTTCAATTGGCCATGAAATCCTCAGTGGGGAGACGCATACAGAATGTGTGGTCGAGCATGGTGGAGAGGAGTTGAGGACAGTGGGGCGGCTCAGGGCATATGTTCCTCAGCATGGCCAAAATAAGCAAACACACGTGCACCCTCCAGTCCTCCGGACCCCTGCAACCACAATAGTATGTGCTTAACAAACCGCAAAAGCAAGAGGAAGAGAAAATTACAGCAACTCAAGCACTAAGCACATTGATGTTTTAACCTCAGAGCGGAAGAGAGTTGCTGGTGCAGTAGGGAGATGTTTTATTTAAACGTCTGTAACCATTTTGTGCTACACTAATGCACAAAAAAAAGTTGTAAATAAATAAAATTGACTATCTACTCCAAAATTTCAAGTTTCAATTTTAGAAGTTGTAACTATAACAAAGATGATTGGAGAATATTTTACAAAATACTATTTCAGTTTTTCTACTTTTGAATTTTACATTTAATTTAATGTTTTTCTTGTCTATTCTATAACTAAAATATTATTTTCTGAAGTTGTAAATGAACTTGAAAATTTACTTTCTACTCCAAAATTTCAAGTTTCATTTTTTGAAGTTGTAAATATAACAAAGGTGGTTGAAAAATATTTTATAAGAAAATACTACTTCAGTTTTCTTCAAAATTTTACATTTGATTTAATGTTTTACTTGTCAATTCTATAACTAAAACTATAATTTTTTGAAGTTGTAAATATAGCAAAGATTACATCATGGAGTACTTTTTTAATAGAATGTACAGTTTTTTACTTTAAAATTTCATGTTAATTCAGTGTGTTACTTGTTTTTTTTTTGTAATTGTTTGTAAAATTTACTAGCAATTTCTGAGCGTTAATTGTTTCTACACAACTTTTTTTCAGTGTATACAATTATGCAATTATTTGTTTTCTCAAAATTCTAAATTTGATGTAATATTCCTATGTTTATGAGGTTTAAATTTGTTTAGTAAGTAGACGAAAGTGTTTAATGGAACATTACGGGTTCGGTACAAGTTAAGCTTAATCAATAGAATTCTTTTTTTTTTTTTTTTTTTTTGCAGAATTCTGGAACAATGTTGATTAACACAAAACTATTTTATCCCTTGTTTTCTAAAAGTCAAAATCGAGGTGAGGCGCGGGGCCAATTTTGGATGATTTTTTGAGCTGTAAAGTGATTTAAATAATTTTTTACAGTCATTTTATGGTTTCTTAACATTCTCACAAAATTAGTAAAACTCTATATTAACCTGATCACAAATTATATTTATATGTATTATATTTACATAAAATATTGTTTTCTTACATGTTTGTCCTTTAAATGCTTTATATTTTTTATAGAGGCATCATCTACGGTCACCTTACGGATGTTGATTTTATCCCTGTAGCTCATTTTTTAGTTTAACTGATTATGTAACAGCTCACCCAGTGTTACAACACTCCCTGACCTTCATAGTTATTATTATTGATAAACTATACAGAGAACAAAATGCACTGCAGAATCTGCACTTCAGATTTTCTATAGATGTGCTGCAGAAAAGGTGTTTACAACGTAACGCAGTGTCAAGGCCGTGATGCACGCAGATCAACATTTTCCATGTTTTGAAGAAATACGTGGTGGAGGTCAACTAGGCTTCTAGTCGATACGGATGCAGAGTGAATATTTCAACACTGCCCAGAAAACCACATGAGGAATGCTACTTATAATATAAATGCAATGGAATTTACTCTAAACTCTATTAGCTAGTGAGCCAAAGATGAATAAAATACCACTCATACCTTCACTAATGTGTTCCTCTAATACATTGTCCAGTGCTAATGTAATTTGACTGAAATTACAGCCACTTAGATCTACTATCTGCTCACTAAATATTTCCTTAAATTGTTTTTACCCTATGCCTTGGGAAGCATCTACAGTGCATAGCTGCAGTAATGTTTTTTTTTTTTTGTGAACGTGCCATTCAAGTGAAGGAAAATGAAAGTTATCTTCTCTTAAACCCAAGGCTACATCCTCCATGTTCACAATGACAGCTGTATGCTGTAGTACTGTAGATGAATGTACTGAGCCAAACAACATGGATGAGAAGAGTGGATAAAGGAGTGTCCATGAAAGTGGGGATGAAGCCTTGGATTTTTAACAAAAGGGGGCATTGTGCGCTATTGGACCCTTTGCAGAGATCCAAAGGAGAGGAAGCGGTTTATCTAATTGTGTGTACATGGACGTATTGTCAATGATTAACTAAGAATAAGCATAATGCAGTGGCTAATTCTTACTAAAAACATTTGATTAAATGTTAATAATCTCTTATCATACTTGAACCCCCTGCTATTTACTGAATGCTCACTCTGCGTGATGAGTGGTTGATTGGGATATTGTAAAATGGAAAACTTTATTTTCTGATGCTTAATTAATAATAATAATGCTGTTTATATATTGACATTGTCGCATATACAATAAAATATAAAACAATACTCAAATAAATAATTAAATTATTTAAAAAAACACACATTTTGATGTACAAAAATAACTAAAACTAAAACTGAAATAATGAATAAAAGCTAGGCATTAAAAACCACAACAAAATAAAAATTGACACAAAATGTTATTAAAAACTGTAACTAGTATCTCAGTGATACTAAGAACACTATTGAACATTGTGTTAAATACACTGTATTCTATTTTTTTATTTTAGTTTATACTTTAATATTTGAATTCATAATTTACATTTCCAAATATATAATTTTCAGATTTATTAACATATTTTAGAATATTTTAAAATATTTATTTTTAACACACTGGATTAACACAATCCACAAAAACACAAAAAATCCTTTTCAAAGTAAATTTGCAATAATGTATTTCAATCATACAGCTATTATAATACACCAAAACAGGCAAAGCTTACAAGTGACAGTTTTATTGTTGAGCCCATCATGTTATAAATAGATTCTAAATACAAAATTTATTCTGAATACGACTGCCCACAATAAATAATTTAATATCTGTACTATTTTTCCCCATTCTCAGAGTGTTTTACCACAAGGCTTTTCGTTGTATAATTTTACTAACAGAGACATTTTCAGGGTTGACGAGCTACTTCTAAGGTGCTAATTTACTCATTTGCAAAGACGTCACCACCAAGAAAAGGCCTTCAAGATGTGCTTTTTACGCAATCCTCTGACTGTTGAATCCTTTTTGCATGCATAATCAAGTTTGCATGTGTTTCTATTGACGCAAACCTTTAGTAAACCAGGGCATTAGTCCACAAATGCCTATAAGTCTTTGTGCATACGCTCCCAGGACCAGGTGGGTGTCCGTAATAGTGGGTTTATGTCAGTGGTGACAAGGTGAAATGAACGCCAGGTGCACTCGCTGGCAGCGCTGTTTGCTTTTGCCCCCCACCCCCTTCTGCAGTAGGAAAGCTGGGCTCTTCAGAAACAATATACAGTATGCTCATTCATATGTGCGTGTTTGTTTGTGCACAAGTCTATTTATAATGCCAGCATCTCCTCGTACAGCAGTGCTCTCATTATAGATTCTGTGAGGAGTTGAGTGGGGAAATGCGCTCTCTATCTAATAGCTTGGAGGGCTCAAGCTGGTGGAGTTACATTAGGAAGGGAGCAGGCCAAGTGGAGTCATGCACAGTGGTACTACTGGTGCACAATTCTGTATTGTTTCCTTTCACCTCTGCCAAGCCATCCTGCTAAATCACTTTAACAGCAGAGTTTTTCTCTGAATGGACTCATAACAGCATAATAAGCCACAGGCTGCGGCAGCCGAGGGGAGAAATCCTTTCAGCCCAGCGTCGGGATTCAGGGGAACAGGAAATGGTCCAGTTCTGAGCTGTTAATTTATTACCGGCACTGTTAGAGAATATGAGATGGAGAGCAGCAGAAGTAAATACAGCATTTGTGGAGCCCGGCCACCTGTGAGGCTGATCGTCTGTTACCGGAGTATGTGGTGGTGCTGCATTTTAAAGTCTAATGTACAGTAACTAACCTTAGCACCTTTCTCCGTATGTAGTTTATCGTGAAAGCAGTTAAAGCAGAGCAGTGTTTTTTTTTTTTCAGAAATGTTTTGCATGTTTTCTAATGTGTCATCATAAAACATCATATGATGGTAATTTCTTCCGATCGTGCTCTCGCTGGTGTAAATCATCGGGGAAATGGGTGCAAATATTGTCCGCTCAAAGTGACGTTGATGTATACACATGCATTCTGGAGTCTGCAACGTAAGCAGATGAATGGAATTCTATCCAATGGATGTTTAATGCACATGTCCGCTAATGATAAAAAATAGCAGCTGTACCTCAATAGAAAACCATGATGCTAATCAGCATATTTCTTTTCTGTAGTGGCAATGTATCTCATAAATCTTGTTCTTGTTATGGTTAATGTTTTATTTTTATTTATTTTTTTCAACCTCTGCAACTTCTGTTGTATTAATTGACTAATAACAATCTTTTTTATCTTGTGTATTCTACTGCACATTTTTCTCTACCAAAATTGGCTTGGTCTTTGTCCTGTTGATGCTTAACTTGTTTTGCATCAGTAGCCATGTTTCCTTTCACCTATTTTTATGCAAATTTTTGGGATATTGCATTAAAAAACATGAATGTAAAATGCAAAAAAAATGCCAAAATGTATTTACTGTATCTCCATATTATAACTCTCAAATGGTTTTCCCTAAAGTCATTAGCCTGGTCTTACTTTGTCTTACTGATATGCCATTTTTTTCAAGGTCAGCCATATTGCCTCGGCACCGTTTTGAATATTATATTTACATTTAGTCATAGTTGATGCTTTTATCTGAAGTGAGACACACAAGCAATATATCATGCAAGACTCAACAATATTAAGTATCATGATGCTGAGTAATGAGTAAGCTAGAGTAATGGTACAGAGGTTAAAGAACTGGACTTGTGACAGGAAGGTTGTTTGTTCGAATCAATATATGAGGCATCTTGGATTTAACTGTTTAATTGGTCCCATTATTGCTCCTTGCAATTCTGTGCAATTCTATGTATATATCAAAATATCAAATACAAAACACACATATATATATATATATATATATACACACACATATATATATGTGTGTGTGTGTAAACAGTAATATTCTGAAATATTATTACAATTTAAAATCACTATTTTATATTTTATTATTTTTTTTTAAATATAATTTATTTCTGTGATGGCAGTCATTACTCCAGGCTTCAGTGTCACATGATCCTTCAGAAATCATTCTAATATGATGACTTGCTGCTCAAGAAGCATTTCTTATTATTATCAAAGCTGAAAACGCTTGTGCTTACTAATATTTTTGTAGAAACCGTGATACATTTTTTTCAGGATTTGTCTATTCTAGACAAAAGTCAGTTCAAAAGTACTCAAACTTTTGAAGGGTATGATATGTATATCCTTCTCATGCATTTGCATTTTTTATTTGATCTTCTATATTGTAAAGTTTGCATGTTGGGACTGCAGTTTATATTGTATATGTATTCCTATATTGGCAATAACATTGTTGTCCCACATGATGGGGGAGGGGTGTTTGCTTTAATAATATAAAAATAATAGCGGCTGGCTGTTTTTGCATCTTAATAGCATGCACATGCCAGAGCAGCAGATCTGAAAGTCTGTGGGTGTTTTAGTGTGGCTTTCTGGAATGACCTCAGCTGATGGGACTGGCTGTATTTCTTGCCTTGCACAGCTGCCACGAGCCGGCCTTTCTCTGGGTACGACACAAACATGTCCGCCTCTCCTGTAGACACACATACAGGTCATTATGCATAAACAGGCCTCTTGGCCACTTACTCAGCAAAAATAGGAAAAACTTACTCACGCAATAGTTTTTATGGATCACCCCGGTAGCGCGCTTACTCAATCCAATGAATAATAAAAATGATTCCGTCGTGGAGGCTGTGGTGAATAACGCAGATGCTCACTGCGGTATATATCATTGCAGATGAAGTTATAATCAAGGTAATGGTATATTCATAGCATTCGTTGTCTCATACAAATGACTGCAACAGATGAATTATGCATAAAGGCGTTGCATCAAGCTTGTCATCTGACCTTAAGTTACAACAGGGGAAGAGGAAAGTGCTGCAATTCCATTTATAATCCATTTGTTGTTACCTCAGGTCATTCTTGTAGTTACACTCCTTAAGCAAGTTTCAAATGAGTCATAATTATTTTAAGTGTAAAATTAGAAGGTGTGAGATATAATGTCACATTCTCTTAAGACGCGTAGCGCGTGTGCGGATATTCCTGAGACGTTTGGCTCCTTGCCGTTTTTTAATTCCAAATTCATTTTAATTTCAAGATCCTCATTAGCATATTTGATGTCATCTATTTTGTCAGAGCACAATGTGTGCCTTGTGATCAACCTGAGCCCTAGGGATTGCACGTTCTACCTTTAGAGCCGCGTCTTTGGCATCAGCCTAATGTGTGTGTACAGCCATCCCATTGGATGAGCAACTGTTAATGCATGATTATTTAATTTACTTTCAATGTGGTCCAATCTAATTTGGGAGCATAATAATTACCTGGCAATCAGACTCTTAATAGACTGTGACGAGGTGTTGATTCAAAACCCAAGTGAAGGCTGCTAGCCCTTTAGCTACAGGATTTCCAAGACTAATGTAATGCTCTGGAGAGCAGGGCAAGGGAAACTTCACGGTGTTTTGGTGCCATTTATATGTTCTTTGCAACATGAAAGCACACGCTGCTTCACATAGAGGGTATATCATATTTACAGTTCCACAATATGTGTGGACACGGAGCCATGAATAGTCACTGCTGTCACACTGTGTAGCTATTCAAGTGCATAATGGCAGGAGCATTACACAGATGGGGATTTGAACATTTACATTATGAACAGAAAGAATGTGTGTGTGTCTGTGTGTGTTAGTTGAAATTACACAACAAAGCATTAAATTGATCAAAAGTAATAAAGACTTACAAACAGTTCTGTTTCAAATATATGCCTCTGAACTTTGTTCATCAAAGAAAACTGAAAAAGTAGCACTGTTTCCACAAAAACAGCAATTTTAATCAACATTTTTTTTTTCAGAATGATTTCTGAAAGATCATGTGACACTAAAGAGTGGAGTAATCGCTGCTAAAAATTTAGTTTTGCCATCAGAGGAATAAATTACATTTTAAAATATATACAAATAGAGCACAGTTCTTTTAAATTGTAAAAAAATATTTCACAATATTGCAGCTTTTTTCTGTATTTTTGTTCAAATAAAGCAGCCTTGGTGAGCGTTTCTTTCAAAAACATAAAAACTCGTACAGCCACCAAACTTTTTTAACAGTAGTATCCAGTATGTTCTTTTGAAATGTTGTGAAATTCATTATATTTATTGGGAGGTTAGAATTGCTTAAATGGGTCATGATTAATCATATTCATATATAACAGACTGTTAAACCCATGATTGTCCACATTTTCATGTCAGTGACTTCTGCTGCTGTTCAGAAATCTGTCTCACCCGGTCACTGTGAGGTAATATGGAGAGAGTGTGGCAGATGCTGTTATTCCTAACACTAGAGAAACTGATAATGTGTGAAATTTCTATCGTTATGCTTTTCCTGGTCATGTGTAGTACTTAGATTCAAGATTTTTTTATTTGTCACATACACGATTATATACAGAGTATATAAATAAAAAAATCTTGAATCTAAGTAATACTTAGTGCAGTGCCCATCTTTAAAGAATCATAATTTACAGTGCAACAGTGAGGTTCCTGAAGCAAAAACTCAATTCATTTTTTTCCATAGGGAAATGTATTTTATTTAAATGCATATACTCTGATCTTTGAGGTTGTTAAACGGTAGTATATGCTTTTTTGAACCAAGCAGTGTGCTTCAATGTAACATATTTTTTAAATAATCGTGTTTGACAGAAGAATTTCTATTGAAAAACTACATTATGATCCTCAAAAACCTCAATAGTTTTGTATTTTTCCCATTGTTTTTAATTTGATTGTCATTTGCAATGCTTCATGGGATTGTAGTTCATTTCCTGACTGAATCAGTTAAGTACACGGTCTTGTATCTTAGTCCTTTTGTCAGATTTTCAAATATTGTTTTGCTTCAAAAAAAAAGTTTGCAATGTTGGCTTATGGCTTATAACACATATATAAATTATTACGGTAAAAATGAATGTAAAAAATACTTCCAAAACCAACGCTGCTGAAAAAGAAGCACTAATGCACTCTTTAGGAGTCTGAGCATCTATAGGTTTGTATTTTCATAAAAACGTGGTCATAAAAATCTAAATTATGACTGTTTGCTAATTTGTGTGTGAATTGTTTGTAAAAAAAAACATTATTAGTTGTCTCATTCAATTCAATGGGACTGTTTACATAAGAATGAATTTTTAAAGAATGTAATTTTTCATGAATAAGGCCCATTTTATTTTTCATCTTTTCATAAAATCTATATACAAACCGTTTACCTGTATTGTTACTGAAATGAAAATAGAACAGCAGGAACTCATGCACTGGCAGACATAGAATATTTGCACACATCAAAGATCAAGGAGATGCTGTTCCTTGACGATGACCTAAAAATATCCCAGCATGAGATAGATCTATGTCTCTGATGGTGTAAAGATGAAGTGTTTCAGAGGACCAACCATCAACCCTGCCCCACTCCAAGTGAGCGGCAACGAGGACACCTGTCCAGTGGGTCCCGTGCCGTCCTTCCCCCCCATTTATAGCGGTATCTTCACTCCAGTCGTCCTCTGTTTGGCCTCTGACTCACTCGTTCCTTTCCTGCTGTCCCCTTTGTTTCCTCTCACGTCAAAAACCTTGAGGTTGGCCCTACTCTAGGCCCAGCGTGAGGAAGGGGCTTCGGAGAACTCGGTTGCCTCTAATTGGAAAGCTAATGTGTTTGTGTGCACCGCTAGGTGACATGACTCACCGTGCCTGCTTGCATCAAGTCTAGCCAGGGTTGTTTACAGCAGAGCCAAAGACAGCAGCAGCCCAAAGCCCTCACCTCCTCCCACTCACGCGTATCAAACCCACCATCAGCACTATGGAGATGCTTTGTGGGCAAATAATCGTATGCATGACTGTAACCCCAAACAATAGCCTGGCGAGCTTCAATTCGCTCCGCAGCGTCCTTTCCCTCCAGCCTCGATCTCACGGTTACATGGCCACAGACCGGTGACCCTCATTGTTCCTGACAGCCTTGCCAATAGTTTGTAAGAAAGCGACGTGTTGAGCGCTGTCCATCAGAAAGAGGCGTGTGATTGATGGAGGCTGGGTAATGATCGGCCAATCAGGGATGAGGTTTAAGCCAGGGAGGACACTGGGAGGAAATGAAAGGAGAAAAGAAAGCTGACACTGCAGAAGCACAGCACAATTCAGCGGGAGATGGGGGTGGGAAGCACCTGGGAATTGTGGGAGCTGCTCTGTGTTCAGCCACCTACATGATAAGGCTGTGTGTACTGGTGACTTGATGTGTTTTTTAATAAATGTTACTTGGTTATGTGGGAGTGGAGACAGTATTATTCTTGAATTTTTGTTAAAGCAATGATTTTCAAGCAGGAATATAAGTACCCCCCACGGGTACTTAATTAGCTTCTAGGAGTACTTGGAAAGGTTTCGGTTTTATTAAAAAAAAATCTGATTTTAAAATATTATAATAAATGCTAATGTAAAACTACATGATATATTAATGTTAATTATATATATATATATTATTTTCTTTTTCTGTTATTCTTTTATTTTTCTATTATTTATTTAAATATTACAATTTAAATTAACTCTTTTCTATTTGAATGGTTTTTAAAAATTTATTTATTCCTGTGATGCAAAGCTGAATTTTCAGCATCATTAGTGAAACATGATCTTTCAGAAATCATTATAATATGCTGATTTGCTGCTCATTTCTTTAATTATCAATGTTGAAAATATTTGAGCTGCTTAATAGTTTTGTAGAATTTTTTTTTTTTTCAGAATTATTTGGAGAATTGAAGGTTCAAAAGAATGAATATTTGAAATACATTATATATCTACAAATATGTAACATTACAAATGAATTGTGACCTGTGCTGGCAAAATGAGTCACAATGAGCAACTTTTCACATTCTACATTAAAAGACCTTCAAAATTATATATGATTTGTTGGAATCAGACGAAAAATGACTGCAACGTAGCATTGTTTCCTCCACTTCCTTTCTTAATATTAATTAATATATTAATAATCACAATATAGCCATTTTTATTTTAACAGATGCAAAAAAACAAAAACAACAACAACAGTAGAACAAATATAAGAAAGAAACAAATAGGCCTAGTGCATTACTTTTTTAATTTTACATCTAAACGAAAGCATTCAAGTAAGAAAAACAAATAATCAAATATAAAAATCACTTCAGTGTGTTCATTACAAATAAATTGATTATTAAAACTACAAAAACAGTTCAATCAAGAGCAGCAATCTTTTCTTTTAGGCCTGTTGTTAGATTAACATTAATGAGACAGACGGCCTTATAGTAAGTCCTACACTGAGCAGAACTAATATAATGTTACACATCAGATGTTTTTATCCAACAGTTCCCCAAACGTAAACTTAAGACATAACAGATTATGTTTGCATGAATAGCCTACTTAAATACTGTAATTCTGTGTATACAGTATATGTATATTTATTGGGATCACGCACACTGATGGAAGCACCTTTTTGTGCACGATTCATTTATCAGCAGAGCTGGGTAGATTACTTAGACATTGTGATCTGTTACTGATTCCAAACTACATGACAAAAAATTGTAGTCGGTAACGTAATCCATTATATTACACATTTTTGGTAATATAATCAGATTACTTTTAGATTACTTTTGAGCTAACTCGTTTATCACATTGATTTAAACAGGATAATCTTGTACCATAATGATGTAAAAATACAAAGAGTGAGAAGATATATTCCCTTCATTGTAATTAACATCATGAAGTGCATTAAACCGTATATTACATCAAGGTTTCCCACCTGTCGCTCAACTGGGATTTTAAATATGTATTCGTCGTAATGCGCAGTTACTCAGAACTGCTGAATGAGACAAAACATTAATACAGCCCAAACCACCGCATATAGTTTGTGAGTTTAATGATTTTATCAAAGGCCATTATAAATCAGGATTTAAGGAGTATAGTGAGAGTGATTCCTGGTTAACATGTAAAATTAATGGGTCCTGTTTACTATTTAACTTGTTTCATAAAAACAGAAAATATAATGTAAATTGGGCATTATTTGTAAATAAATAGAACATTTTGCCAAAATTCGTCTGAATGCAAAACAATCAAAATAATTTCACTGCCGCCACAAGTACTAAAAAATAAAAAAGAATAAATATTTTATGTTTAACTGTACACCATATGACAATTTACCAATGTCAGAGAACCGTGAACATGCAAATGTGATACTTAATTATTAAAATATTTATTTTAAAATATCTGGGGTACTTAAAGGGGTCCTTGATTATGATTTCTCTTTTTTAACTTTAGTTAGTGTGTAATATTGCTGTTTGAGCATTAACAACATCTGCAAAGTTACGATGCTCAAAGTTCAATGCAAAGGGAGATACTGTCTTTTACAGAATTGCTGATTGACCACCCCTTTAAAGTAAATATATCAGGTGAAAGAGGTTCAGATGACAAAAAGTTTGAGAATGTCTGCAAATAAGATATAACGAGAATTTGTGCGTTTTAATGAGTTTGAAAGACAAAACTCTTTCAATAATACATAATAATACATGGTTAAATAACCTACTGAGTATAGGGCTGCACGATACATCGTTTTAGCATCGATATGGCAATGTGCGCATCCGCGATAGTCACATCGCAGGATGTGCGATGTTTAGTATACTGACGTTATATTTATACTGATCATTTTTGCGACAGGCTCGTGTCGCTCCGCAACCGTTGCAAATCATGTGAACTTTGTGTCAGTATGTCATAAATAGAACGCAGCATCAGTTTAATGTTGGGGATTTGACGTGCGCGCCGCATCCGCTGTAGACAGTATCACTGATTATGGGTTCTATTATTTTGTCACACTGCGCCACGCCGCTCGCGTCCGGTGTAGACACAGTGAGAGCCACGCAGATGCACGTGAACACTGAATTCTGTTCATCTCCGCGTGTCTATTTGTGTCTGAAATGACACATACGTGCGAAACTATGTCAAAATGCATGTCTCTACAAGTATCCTTGCAAACACGGTGTGCTTATGGCTTAGGTGAAGGTAAATTATTTAGAAAGTAAATGGATAGTATTGGTTCACAGCAGTGTAATGTTCCTGAGGTTTTCTGTGTCATGAATGTTAATCAAAAAACAAAACACATAGAGAAAAATCACTTTTGTAGCTTTACAGATTTATTAGATTTAATTTATACAGTGAAGACTATGCAATGTTATTTTACATTTGATTATTCAATTTCTGTACCTGAATACTGTTAGACTTACCTAAAGAATATAAAGCGTTTTTTATTTAATTTGTATAATTTTTCTATTATATTTATCTATGTCTGTAATTTGCTTATTTTCTATGCTGATTTATTCACCTGCAAAATCACCCCAATCATTGATTTTTTTTTTTTTTTTTTTTTTTTTTTCAAATAGAGCTGTTCCAATTGATCTGGTTATTTTTTTTTTTCATATCGTAATATACAGGTGCATCTCAATAAATTAGAATGTCGTGGAAAAGTTCATTTATTTCAGTAATTCAACTCAAATTTTGAAACTCGTGTATTAAATAAATTCAATGCACACAGACTGAAGTAGTTTAAGTCTTTGGTTCTTTTAATTATGATGATTTAGGCTCATATTTAACAAAAACCCACCAATTCACTATCTCAACAAATTAGAATACTTCATAAGACCAGTAAAAATACATTTTTAGTGAATTGTTGGCCTTCTGGAAAGTATGTTCATTTACTGTATATGTACTCAATACTTGGTAGGGGCTCCTTTTGCTTTAATTACTGCCTCAATTCGGCGTGGCATGGAGGTGATCAGTTTGTGGCACTGCTGAGGTGGTATGGAAGCCCAGGTTTCTTTGACAGTGGCCTTCAGCTCATCTGCATTGTTGGGTCTGGTGTCTCTCATCTTCCTCTTGACAATACCCGATAGATTCTCTATGGGGTTCAGGTCAGGCGAGTTTGCTGGCCAATCAAGCACAGTAACACCATGGTCATTGAACCAGCTTTTGGTACCTTTGGCAGTGTGGGCAGGTACCAAGTCCTGCTGGAAAATGAAATCAGCATCTCCATAAAGCTTGTCAGCAGAAGGAAGCATGAAATGCTCAAAAATTTCCTGGTAGATGGCTGCGTTGACTGTGGACTTCAGAAAACACAGTGGACCAACACCAGCAGATGACATGGCAGCCCAAATCATCACTGACTGTGGAAACTTCACACTGGACTTCAGGCAACATGGATTCTGTGCCTCTCCACTCTTCCTCCAGACTCTGGGACCTTGATTTTCAAATGAAATGCACAATTTACTTTCATCTGAAAAGAGGACTTTGGACCACTGAGCAACAGTCCAGCTCTTCTTCTCCACAGCCCAGGTAAGACGCTTCTGACGTTGTCTCTGGTTCAGAAGTGTCTTGGTAGCCCTTTTCCTGAAGACGTCTGAGTGTGGTGACTCTTGATGCACTGACTCCAGCTTCAGTCCACTCCTTGTGAAGCTCTCACAAGTGTTTGAATCAGCTTTGCTTGACTGTATTCTCAAGCTTGCAGTCATCCCTGTTGCTTGTGCACCTTTTCCTACCCAAATTCTTCCTTCCAGTCAACTTTGCATTTAATATGCTTTGATACAGCACTCTGTAAACAGCAACACCTTTCAGTAATGCCCCTCTGTGACTTACCCTCTTTGTGGAGTGCGTCGATGTTCATCTTCTTCTGCCAAGTCAGAGTCTTCTCATTGTTTCAAAGAACAAGTACCCAGAATTTATACTGTATGGAGTCATTAATTGAAACTCAAATGTAAATATTCTATTATTTTGAGATACTGATTTTTGACTTTTATTGCTCTAATCATCAAAATTAAAACAAAAAAACTTTTGAAATGTTTTACTTTCATGCAAGAACTAAAATATATGAAAGTTTCACTTTTTGAAATAATACAAGAAAAAATGAACTTTTTCAGACATTCTAATTTGAGATACTGTATGCAGAGGAAAAAAAAATCGATGCAGTTTTTCCAATATCGTCAGCCCTTAATTAGAAGCCCAAGAGGCGAAACTCAATAAACGCTCCTCAAATGCCCATGACAACTGTGCCGCCGCCATTTTATGAAAACTACACAAAAACGCCTATTATAGGAGCCAGTCGCGCTTGACCAACTTACAATAACACATTTAAAGTATATATTTATATAGTTTCGCCTGCTTCTATACTCTTTCACTTGATTCTTGCTGTCGCCATGGAAAGATTTGTTTAAAAAACCGTCATTAAATGAAATACAGCCTGCTGACAACAATAAGTACAATCACTAGACGAGTGATAATCATCATTTTAAATTATTTTAAACTTTATTTTAAAGTCTTCCCTTTTTTTTTTAAAAACTTTTTTTGAATGTCATGTTACAAATATTTTAGTTCAAGTTTACATTATAATAACACGGAATTAATACCAACAATGAAATTAAATTAATCAGAAAAATTAGAAATGTTGGATAATAAAATAACAAGAATAACATCTTGACAGAAAGTTTCAGTATTGTCTTATATTTTCCCTTAAAGGAAGACAGTATATAAAAAAAAAATAGCCACTTTCTCCAAAATTGTTTAATTATTTAATTTGACAGACAGCAACAAGTTCTAAAAATGTTTGTAGTGTGTTCAGGGGATTAAAAACAATATATATTTTCTGGAGTAATAGTAAATAATAATATGTAATTGTAAATGTGTAAAGTTGCGTAAGCTCATTATAACTATACATAAATCATTATTATGGTTTCTATGGCTAGGACCTATTAAAAGGATTTAAGTTTACTATGCTACATCCCACTTCAAAACACACAATATTTTTACACTTTTGTGAATAATTACCTGTCAGAGTCTTTGGGAAAATGTAAAATCAAGATTTTCACTGTCACACTGATAGTTTTTGAGGGGAGCCCAAATTGCGTTCTTTTAACTTTGACTTCTCTTTTGTTGTTATCGTCTATTTCAATGTGCAGCAATTTTCACCCCAAAATGGCGGCCGCGCTCCAGCGCCATATCGTACCCGAAAAGCATCAGAGTTTCGCCTCTTGGTATTCTATACCCTACTACTGAGTGATAATTCAAATAAAATGAATGTGTTCATCAGTAGTTGATGCAATGTTGAAACACTTCTTAAACCTAAAATTATTTTTGTAAATCCATTGGTGAAATGCTGTGTTGCACCTGACTAATGACTAGTCTATGTGTGAATATGTTCCCAGGGAACACACATACTGATAAAAAGAATGTATAGCCTGAATGCACTGTAAGTCGCTTTGGATAAAAGCGTCTGCTAAATGCATAAATGTAAATGTAAATGCAAATGAATGTCCACAAAACTGGACTTTCTGAGTGTACACTCTTAAAAATAAAGGTGCTTCACGATGCCATAGAAGAACCTTTTTGTCTAAATGGTTCCATAAAAACCTTGAACTGTTTCACAAAAGGTTCTTTGTGGCGAAAGAAGGTTCTTCAGATTATAAAAAGGTAAGAAAGAGATGGTTCTTTAAAGAACGTTTGACTGAATGGTTCTTTGTGGAGCCAAAAATGGTTCTTCTATGGCATCGCTTGAAGAACCTTTCGAAACACCTTTAATTTTAAGAGTGTATACAAGCGGTAGACTGTTTTAGAAAAGAAAATTTAAAAGATAAAAAAGAGGAATTAGAGAGAATCAATAAATGATGAATAATTTATTGCTGTTGTGTGAATAATATGTAATCATGTAATCAATAAAAAATAACTGTAGTCTGATTACGAGTATTTTAAAATGTAATTTACTCTAATTACAAGTACTTAATTTTTGGAATCTGATTACTTAATCCGGATTACATGTAATCAGTTACTACCCAGCTCTGTATATCAGTCAGCGGCAGCACAAGAAGCGAGCAGAGAAAAAGGTACTCCTCTCAGAAAACGTACGAATAAAGATCTTTTTAGATTTTTAATCCCTATTTGGAGCATTGGGATTGCTAATGAACTCATTTTTGTGAAAACCTCAAATTCGACCAAAATCAAAAAATTTTGACTAGCATGGGTCACAATTTTCAAATAGAATTTAACACAGCCAGGAAAATTCTCACTCATAATTATTTCTTTTGGTGTTAGAAATAACAGCATGTTCTCCTTCTTATCACCTCGCTGTTATTGAGTATGACAAGTTTCTGAATATCAAATCGGTGTCATTGACATGTAAATGTGTAACTTACAGAAAGTACAGAACAAGACATTTTGCATCTTAGTTTCCTAAGTATTTATGAGTTTTATTGGTTTTAAGTAGTTTAAGTAGTTTCATTCCACAGAGGAGAAAAGTTTAAGTTCTGAAAGCAACTGTATGTTTTCATAGTATGTTGACATTATCCCTGTAAGAAATTTTTTTAGATATTATTTTTATATAATACAATTTTATTAGTAAATGTGAAAATAGTCCCCTTTACTGTTCTGGAAAGTTGGAAAGTTCTCTGATTGCCTCCAGAACTGTCAAAACCTGTGAAAGACAAACAAGCAACGTGTCTCATTAAGGGAAAAGGTGAGAATCTCCTGATGAATCTGTTTTTCACCCACACTCACACTGATTATTTTGGGTTTGAAGTGAATATTAATATTACTTATAATGTTATGGTAAACTAATTGAGCTTTGGGGGTTCCCTAAAGAAAAATATTTGGGCAACACCGTAATAAGCGTGTTCATACGCTACGACTCGGCCACGTTTAAGCCGTTTTGGCTGGCACAGCTTACGTTCTGTTAGCCGTGGGCTGTGTGTGGTTGCTGTGGAGTGGGAACAGTATATCTAGTGCATCCATCATGCACACCCCCACAGTCCGGGCCTGGGAGGAATGGTATTTTAGTATCAGTATCAGACCCACTGCAGGTGTCTGATGAATGAACCCTCTGTGACGCTGACTCTCCTCATCCCTCTTCCGGCACTCTTAGCATTAGCAGTGATCTGCTCAGACTGATTATGAATGGGTTTGCCCTGGCACTTAGCAATTGCCGTTCCCAACGTGAGATGGATAGAATGTCTTCCACAGGTCAATGGCGAGATGCTGCCTCGGTTGGCGGAGAAACCCGGCCATGTTAAGGAAAAGACAGGCATCGTTTTTCTCCTCAGGCACTAGCTGCACTGCAGTGCAGTTATGTCTTGGTTAGTTTAGCTAGCGAGCGCGTGGGCCACTGTGGACAAGGCCATTACGGAGATGATTGCGGTTGTTTGGCCGTGCGGCGGACAGGGTTGTGTTTGTCACCTCGCCGCAATGTCAGTGGGCTGGATGATGTCCGGAGGGCGGCAGCGGAGACAGGTTGTCCAATCTGCTGCTCCTCAGCCGGGCTGAACTGGACTTCTGCCGGTCCGAAGCTGGCCCTCAGCTACACCTCCACCTGATTTACACATCACTGGACTCGGCTGCAGGCTGAACCTGGCTGACAGACCTGCCACCCGCAGCCCTCGGCCGTCCACCCCCTCCTTCCACTTACATAAACACACAAACATGAGTGTGAATCAGGTAATAGCGTTAAAGCGACTGCTGACTCGCTCGCTTTACTAGACGGAATCCATACATTCAGACCTCAGATATGACGGTTACATCTCAAACTGAGAGATTATAAATCGGACTAACATTTGTCATAGTAATGAAGTTAAATGAGCCCTTTTCCAAATGTTCTCATATGATATGGAGGACCATCTCTATACTAATGTATAAAACTACACTCCAAATGTATGTATTTGAATTGCATATAAAATTTGGTTTATGCAGTTTTAACATGAACTTAATGCAATGCATATTTGTCAGTCATACATAAATGAAACAGGTAAGAAACATGAACCATTTGCATGCATTTGATTTTATTTAAATACTCATGTTTTCAAAATGCATTTATTCAGATTGCTTAGAGTCAGCATAAATTGTGAAAACAAGTACATTTATTCAGTTAAACAGTTTGAAAGGTTGTGAATGGTTCAAATATGGCTGGCTGTGAAGTGTTTGAGATTGAAACACAATGGATTTATTGATGATATAAACCTGGTTGTTGTGTATTTGAAACACATTCACTTGATTGGTACTATTTTAGAAATTAATTTATGCTCTTTACTGACAAATATGCATCACATGAAGTTCATGCGTTTGTTAAAACTGTGCAATCCAAATGGATGGAATTTTTATATGCAATTTAAATTCATAAGTCTAAATGAAATTGAAATGCTCAAAATTGGTATTTGGACATACACTATGAATAGGACCACAGATTTCTCTATTTGTTTCTTATTCACAAGCCCTTGATTCAGTATGATTTTGATTCGTTTCCGATTTATTTAGTATATTTCAGTTAATGTATATTTAATATGCTGACATATTCTTACATTATTTGCACATCTATCTCTGCTAATGCTGTAAATTTTACATTGCTGTGTTTTAGACTTATTCATAGCAATGACTCATCTGACTCAACAATTCATTCAAAGAACCAGCTCAAAAGAGTCATTCCATTGTGAATCACACTACACTGTTTGTGATGTTTGTTTTTGATTCACTAAAACCAATCAGTTCATTGTAGTTATTCAAACGTGAATCGAACTGTACGCATTGTATGTGTCTTTTTACTTTCAGCCCGCAAGGACAACTCAATAGATAGACTTTTTTGCCATTATTTCATGGTTCACTGCCTTTTTATTGAATCCCATTCAATACACACTGCAAGCTCACATTCACAACTCAGGTAAACCACTTTTTTATTGGATTATATGTGATTTATTACCCTTTTTAGGATGAAAAAAACGATTCTGTATTGTTTAGTGCTCCTGTAGTGTTTATTACATGTTGGATATCTTCAAAAACTGAATCATTATCATATAGCACTTAGCTCCGCCCCCTCGATCTACACAGCCAGCTTCTTCACGCTCATACATGACTGCTTTCATTTCTTTTTGTTCTGTATTTTTATTTAAAATAAAAGAGTCTTCATGGGCTGTCAGCGTTAGTCCCGCTGTATCTGTTATAAATTAAAAAGCACTATAATATTAAAATAATTTTCTTTGTCATGCCAAAGATCTTGGTCATTTTCTATTGCAAATTATTCATCTTACCCTCAGTGAGTATTTGAAGTGAATTTCCCAGGGTATAACATTATGTAGCGTTTTATGCATTTAATTGTAGAGTCTATACTTCACTACTCGGTGCAGCGTTTGCTCTTTTTCATATACATCATCCGACTCTTTGAAGAAGTTTTGGTCTACAGAAGGAGCACGAATCAATGGACTTTATCTGACAGCGCGATCATCTTTCTGTGCAGCAGTACGATGTGCTCTTGTAAACAGTGCGGAGAGTTTAAGAGTGAGTCTGGCTCTATCTTGGCTCAGCACCTGCCTTTGGCTGGTTTCAGATGCCTTCTTGAATTACTGAATGTTCCACATGAAAAGATTTAATCTCTCACCTCTAAGCGGATTCATTTAAGTAATTTGCTTATTAGATAATTCCAAGGGCTTTTCAGCAGTATTTGTGATCCACAGCAGTAAATTCAAATAATCAAGGAAGAGAAGAATTCAATTCACTGCCAATTGTCTGGAACCTGCAACCACTCGATAAACATGCCATCTCAAATTCTGCCATTGCTTGTTGCATACAAACCCATTTTAAAATTAGTCACATACATATTTCATATATAAAGACATTAAATTATTTTTCATCTATTTAGAAATCATTTTTTTTAACCCAAAATAATTCAGATGATGTAACACATCAATACCACATGGTTCCATTACCACACCTACGAACGAGTCCATGCACCCAGTACCGTTTCTAGGCATAGGCAAGCTAGGCGGTTGCCTAGAGCGCCACCAGCTGATGGGGGTGCCAATGAGCGCACGTACTGCAACTACATTTTAACAGGGTTGTGATCAAGAGTGGCATGGACACTCTGAAATACGATTTCCGCCCCCACTGGATCCCCCAACATCATTGGGCTAGAGGACTGTCATTCTGACGATGCCTGTATGCCATTGGATCAGAGCGCCGTCAATTGCTGCCTCTGATTGTTGCATGCAAAGTTTTCATTTGGATTTGGAGCGCTCAACAATGCCATTAGATCAATGGGTTCTGTCAGTGTATTGCAAGGTAAGGCGTTTTTTTGCCATGCAAATTCAAAGGCCAATTTAAAATATTGGTACATAAAAAGTGCACAAAATGAGTATTTTGTTTAGGCAGTATTTGTGGCAGTCGAGAAATCATGTTTCATGTGAAACTGGTCTAAAAGGTGTGCGTTTTTGCACCAATGCATTGTTAAAAGTTCAGTGTGTCTTGTAATATTCGCATATAAAACTTTTACAGCCAATTAAAAATATTGGTGTAGTAAAATTCGTTAATTCACAAGATCAATACATACTTTATTAAACCGCTTTGTCAAATTTAACGCATCCTTATACGGAAGTGTCGAAATGCTGAATCAATTAATTCGCTTCCAAAATAAATAAATAATTTGCTTCCAACAGTGCTTAAAGGGAGCAGCGTCATACATATAGAGGGCAGAGCGTCACGTTATTTAAAGGGGAAGTTCACACGTCAATGAGTAATAAAAGAACAAGTAGCTGCATTCTGATTACTTTTATGTCACTGATCAGGCTTTTATAGGCCTATGTAGTTTGGGGTAACAAAGGGTTTTATTGGTTTGACTGAAATAATAACGCAATAACTGACACAACAACAACAAAACAATTGAACAAAAAAGAGATAGTCAAAAAGTAGCCATGCATTGATAATATTTAAACATGTATCCAAATCCAAATGTAATAAAATTAATTTGTTTGATGACAATTTCTTAGCAACTAGGAATTGTTACATAGAGCTATACAGGCATCCAGTGGCTATAATGGTATCACAGATAATAAACTGTGCAAAATATTTTATCTTAACAGTCAATTTACAAATAGGCCTAATGTGTTCAGATTTGTGGAACTCACAATGCTCTGAATTTCCACAAATTAGTGTCGTTACTATGACAACCAATTTGGATGTGACAAGAAACTGATGTCTGAAAAAGAAATTATATATAACCTATATACAAATATAATTTGTAAATGTATAATTTTTTTTGTAAGATTTGAGTGTTTACATAATCAATTTTGTGTTATTTTGTATGTAATCTTAATTATCTTGTTTGGGAGTTGGATGGGGGTGGGGGGGCGCTAATAGGGATTTCGCCTAGGGCGTCAAAATGGCTAGAAACGGCCCTGCATGCACCCACCATAAAGCACAACTTTAACAACGGCAATAGGACTGATCCTGCCTATATCCATAAAATTGGCTCAGTTATTTCAAGCTTAATCACATCAAGGGGTAAACGATGAGACGCAGCTTGCATATAGTATATAAACCTCCTCCCCCCTCAACCTAAGAGGATTATACAGCATCTGATAAGGCCGACGATGACAGTACTACCCTGGGTTATGAGCTCAGGATGTGACTGGCATAAGCAGACGATGTTTAGGGATCTGGGGATTTAGATATTTTTTCCTCTAATGTAAAGAAATTACTTTTATTTTGATGTTGCTCTTGTTAGGCTTAACATTGTTCCAGTGAGGAAGCTTTGTGTATGTTTTGATAGTCATGTTATTATATGCCGTTCAGCGTTGTTCAGTTGTTTAAATCCAACAAAAAGCATAAAAATATGAATAATTTATATTTTGACAACCTTCATTTAATTTGACATACCAGTTTTGGGTATGATTTGGTTTAATGTTTTTGAAAGAAGTATTTTATGCTCACCAAGGCTGCATTTCATAACAAAAATAAGTAAAAACAGTAATATTGTGAATGAAATATTATTAAAATTTAAAATAACTGTTTTCTATTTGAATGTATTTTAAAATGTAATTTATTCATGTGATGGCAATCTATTACTCAAGTCTTCAATGTCGCATGATCATTTTAATATCTCATAATAAATCATATTTAATATATAAATTATAGTATATCAATTTTAATATGTGAAGCTCAAGAAACACTATTTCTATCAATGTTGAAAACATCAGTGTTGTGATGATTAATATTTTTGTGGGCACTGTGAACTGTGACATTTTTCAGAATTCTTTTTTTCCTTAGTAATTTGACATTAGCAAAATCCATTCAGTCAATGTCTGTCTAGGTTTGTTCAGCTGATGAAACATAAAAAGTAAGTTTCCAGTGAAAACTTGACGTGACCTACAACCTAAGACAGAACAGTTTGAACAGAATTCACATCCTCGTTTTCATTCTTGTCAAATTAAATATTGAGTCTACTGAGTTCCTTCACCAAAATCCAAAGAAATGCACGGTGACTGGTGTCTTGCTCGTTAAATGCTTCAGCAGAGGTGGTCCTTTAACACTGTGCCCTCAGATGTATCTGTCCAATGTTGGCTCTGAGAACAAGTCTGAGCTGTCCTAATTGAAATTAAAGCCTACTGCTGCTGGAGTGGATCCCACCCTGCCAAAGGGCTGGCTTTTGCACAGGTGGGCCTTTACAGTTCACATAATGGGAAGAAGTATTTCTGTCACAGATGGTTGGGTTCATTTCTAGTGGCACCTGGCCCCCAGACACACACATACTCCCACCTACCTACTTACATGCACGTGCTCGTACAGTCTCTTCGCCCTTCTTGTGCCACCCACCATGAATGATGAGGCTCCTGGTGCACTGACACCATGTGGGCAGGCCTGCAGAACACATGGACAGCAGCATGCTGCTTCTCACACACTCCTCATTGTATGCTCCTACAGGCAGATGAGGAACCGTGTTTGCCTCGCTTGGCCAAGTGCTGATGGTTTCTTGTGCTACTGCCCTGTTTTGCAGTGCTGGGCTCACATTGGAAGTCGTCTGTTTTCTATGAGCAGTTTGTTTTTTCCTCAGACCATTACGCACTGAGGTTAATGTTTGCCAGAGTTGCCGTTAAATAACTCTGTTTGCTAGAGTTTGCAAAGGTAAATAAAATAATAATAAGATTAAATCTCAGTATTTTTTCTAAAACCTAGTGAGCTGCCTATGTAGGCAGCGACCTTCTAAGGCAGCATCCCCACCATGATGGAACCCCATGATTTGGAGTGTCTACATTGGCAATACATAATTGTATCGAGAAACGACTTAAAACTGATTTCAGTAATGTGCTGTTAGCATTGATCTAATTTCACTGTGTTAAACTGTGTAAATATACATATAATCATAATGATTTAAGTACTGTTGTACTATACAGTAATATTGTACTGTATACTGTAGCTATTGTACAATTAAGTACAATTAACTAATTGTTAACTTATTTTATAGATGTACAGTATGTCAGTATTGGATGAAATATAAGGTTTAACGTTAGTATGCCGTAAAGATGATGGCATCAATTACGATTTTTAATTGTTTTCGAAAGATTTCTCGTATACTCACGAAGGCTGCATTTATTTTATCAAAATACCTACAGTAAAAAGAATAATATTGTGATTTTGTATACAAATTTAAATAACTTTTTTCTATTTGAATGTATTGTAAAATGTTATTTATTCTTGTGCTGATCAAGCTGAATTTTCAGCAGACATTATTCCAGTCTTCAGTATCACATGATCCTTCAAAAATAATTTGAATATGCTGACTTGGTGTTTAAGAAACATTTCTTCTTATTATTAATTATAAAAACATTTTTTGCTGCTTAATTTTTTGTGCAAACGGTGATGATTTTTACATTCAGACCAGCATTTATTTAAAATAGCAATATAAATCAATAAACATAATAAATGTCTTTAATGTCACCTTTGATCAATTTAATGCAACCCTGCTAAATAAAAGTATGAATTTATTTCAAAACAAAAAATCTCACTTTCTCACCAAACTTCTGTACAGTAGTGTACATAGCATTGTTCTATTCTATTCTATTCTGTATTTTATATTACCTTGAGGGAGAATTTCATATTCTTTGGATCTCATATCTTTTATACCATATATTTGTTCTTTAAGGTGCCAGGATCCAGATCCCGTTGGTTTAATGTTGTTTGCTTTAATATACTCTCTGCGGACATGAGCAGAACCGGCTCAGGCAGAATTTGTTCTGATAAGCAAGAATCCACGAGTAGATGGCACTCGCGCCATTTCCTGAGTTCTTAATACCTTCCCCTTATCTCTTGTGCTCCAGACAAAAGAAAAATATAGTCTGCGTTTTCATAAATCAGGACATAATATCTGATTTTTGAATAGAAGTCTTTGTAATGGCAGAAATCTCAAACACAAACTTACCTCGGCCAGATTAAAAGGCAATGCAATCATCTTAACCTGTCAAACGATCCTTGCACCGCAGTGGTTTTGGATGAGTGCGTTTAGATGCAGCCAAGCGTGTATTCACACTGGGCTTCTTCCCTTCCCCTAAAGAGCAATGTGAGGTGCTGTCTCTTTAAGCTGAATTAAATCCAGCAGATATCTCAACCGCGGGCCATTAGTTCCAGAGGAGGCAGGCATTATGAGTAATTATACCAAAACTGCCATTATTAATCCGG
This sequence comes from Schizothorax lantsangensis, assembly GCA_027422415.1. NCBI lineage: Eukaryota > Metazoa > Chordata > Actinopteri > Cypriniformes > Cyprinidae > Schizothorax > Schizothorax lantsangensis. The sequence goes on from CM049859.1 coordinate 15,166,545, forward strand.
CCTCGTGTTCCCCGGGGGCCACTGCACAATGTCTTGGGTGGAAATGCTCAGGATACAGGAAAGTGCAGATGATGTCTCTCTTCCTGTTGTTTATCCCCACACACTCATTACACTGTTGGTTTTTATCACGAATTACACAATATTAAGGAATAAACGAGATTCTTCAATGGCGTCTGAGATCGAGCCTTCAGACCAACAGGGAATGTTACAATAGGCTAGTCATTAGTGTGTCAGCATAAACAAAAACAAAAAAAGCTGTGCTAACGTGGGCGACAGCGTTTAAAGGTGAACTGAGTCATTTCTGTGCTGCTATTGTCAGGAAATGGAATTGCAAAAATAGTGTTTTTAAGCAGGATTCCCCAAACAGTCCCTCCCTCTTCCATTGTTGGGGCAAAAAAATAGGCTGTCCCAAAAGCGATAGATTAAAATTAACAAGTTCTTTAGTATGTTAGTCTTCTTTTAAAAAGCGTACTTCTTTAAAGCATGTCAAAAGATTTTTACACAAAATAATGATTTCAGGTGTACTTTAGAAAAGCTTTTCAAAAGTATACAGAAGTATGTTAAGAAACATAATCATGAAAATGTAGTCTTTTTAATTACACTTAAGTGGCATTTTATTACATTAATTATCATTTTTAAAAATATACTTTGAAGATTTGAAGTACACCACAAGTGCACATTCAAAACAATCACGCACAGTTCCTTTTAAAAAGGTTTTTTTTAAACCTGTATGACTTTCGTCTGTATGAGGAAAAAAGCAACGTTTCAACATTTTGTCCATAGAGTAAAACTCAAATCTATCGGACCCCACTTTTTTGTGTTCCTCAGAAAAAACAAAGAAAGTCACACAGGTTTGGACAACCTGGTCTCATGACGAAAATGTACCTCTGGGGACTTTTTCGCAAAACGTGTAATACGTACCGCCATGTAAGTTTCATGACATGAAATGTCCACTGGGTGGCGCTAAAAGGGTGCTCGTTTTTTTTCCCTGGAACAGATGAACATACATTTAGTATGTTTTATGTGATGTTGCTTTTGTATGTGTCAACACAGTTCTGACCTGAAATGTCCGTTGAGTGGCGCTATAAGTCTAATACGTTTTAAAATAACGTACCATCTGCACTACATCTAAACCTACCCGATTATATGAACAAAAGTGAATGTGACGTAAAAACGCAATCGGAAGCATGCCATTTTAGTTTGTTTTTTCGAAGTCCAATTCCGTGCCAGCTGAGCTACAGAGCAAGCTTGTTACGTCCCGAAAACGAAAGATATGGAGCTGTAATTATAACTATGCACGAAAACGATTACAAGTGCTCGCTGTTTTACTGCCTCTAGTGTTAATTTTCTGTTGGAAATTGCAGTGATATGTACTTATTGGTACGTATTTCACGTCTTGCAGAAAAGAGGTATATTTTCGTCATGAGACCAAGTAGGGTTTGGATCGACATTAGACTAAGTAAATGATGAAGCAACTGTTATTTTTGAGTGAACTTTCCCTTTAACATCAAAAGATTACGCTCTTGACCAAATATATGTGTGGATAAAAGCTGACAATGTTCTGCTAGGCCATTTTGTTTATTCCCTCATGTAACGAATCTGCTAACAGCAGTGTGCTCTAATACCATAAGTGTTTCGGGTTCTGAAGCCAACACAATGGACATGATTGGTGTTTGGCCTCCTCGTGAGTACCTTTATCACATGCACTGCATGTCGTCTCAACCCTCTGACTCTGAGTAGGCCAGCGTGCTGTGTGGAGAGAAGATGGCCAACAGCTAAGACTGCCTGGTGGCAGATGGTTAAACTCAGGGACGCCTTGCACCCAGAAGCGCGCGGCCCAGATAGCATCGTCTCTTATCGTGCTAAGCAACCCCAGGGTTGGCAAATTGATTAATACCAGCCTTTCATCTCAGAGAACCCTCATGAAGATATCATCGCCGCTGAGGAGAATGTCCCCAATCCACCAGACTGACAATAGATGACACCTCTTATGAATTACCGGCGCCCTAATTTCACTTCAACCTTCATCATCATCAGTCTTTGAGGTTATCTAGGCCTCATTATGCAACCGGAGCCGCATGTGTCTCTCTCTACCTCTGGATAGAAAATGGCGACTACCATCATTGATTATTTTTCGACGCTGCATCCCAGATACTTCAGTAAGGATGTTTTTGCACATCTTGAAAGTGCATCACCTGATCTCAAGGTTATCTCCTGTGTATCTCGGTCTGCAGAGAAATGAGAATCGATTACAGTGGGACGGGCGTCTCTCTCGGCCTGCCCCGGGGCTAAATCTCGACGAGCAGGCCTCTGTGTTCATTTCGACAGTGTGGCTAACTGTGGCCGTTAGCTGCGTCCGACGTGGTGGATTTACAGACTTAGCTGCTGTTTGCCGTGACACGGAGTTGCCCCCTCCTCTTCTCCATTCTGTTCAATCAACCCAGCTCATTGGCGGCACCGGCCCCCCTCGCTCCCTCACTGTGTCTGAGTAATGGCCTGCTTCTCCCCTCCTGTCACCATGAAAGGTGGCTCTGGCTCTTTGCTGTTCGGCCTTTTTTTCCACGCACGTCCTTTCAACCGGCAAGGCAATCCCAACTGAGATCTCTATCCTGGGTGATTTATCTGATGTATGAAGCATAGATTCAGTCCATCTCTCTCTCTCTTTATCTCTCTTTCTCACACACTTTGATGGAACGATCATCATTTGTAGTGTCCATACATTTTTACTGATCAAAAACTTCTGCTCTTACAAGCAACACCGTTAAGGATCCAATTGCTCGATGAGCACCGTTTTCATTGGAGCACTGACAGATTTCCTATTGAAACTAAATTTGCTGTGGGATATATGTTAAGGCTTGTTTCTCTATGTCATAGCCATGGCATATTTGCAACTGATAAATGCTAACTTACCATCTAGCATTGTTTAACTGGTTGGTATCATGCAGAGGCACGAGACCCTCCATTAATTCTTACCGTTACACCAAGCGGGTATCTACATGCTTTGTTGCAATTGATTACCAATTTGCTGTTTCTTTTTTCACTTAATCTCTTTACATCCGTTGGCGATTACATTAGCAATCCAGCTGACTAAATCAGCTCAAACGTGCATGTTAAACTAGCCTTTTTTACAAACATTTTGGCAAAGTCTCTATATATGTTTCTTATATATATTTCAGTGCTTTCAAAATAACTTTCAGTAGATATACACAATTATATATATATATATATATATATATATATATATATATATATATATATTCAAATCTATTAACATATCTACTGACATACACTATATGGACAAAAGTATTGGTAAAAGTAAAGTAGAAGTTCCCCTTCTAGTGAACAGGTTTGACTACTTTAGTAATTTCCATGAGTACAAATCTCAATGTTAAAGCATATAATGATATTCTAGGGAATTGTGTGTTTCTAATGTTATAGCAACAGTTTGGATATAATGATATTGAAGCATATAATAAGCATATAATGATATTCTAGGGAATTGTGTGCTTTTTCTGTAGGGAATTTTGGGAAATGGTGCTTGGAGATGAGTTTTTGGCTCAAGCTCTGCATTTAAAGTCACACCAGAGGTGTTCAGCTGGGATTAGGACTTGGTTTTCTGCAGACCAATCAAGTTCTTCCTCATTCAGTCATTTCTTTCGAACCTTGCCTTATATACAGAGGCATTGTCATGTTAGAATAGAAAAGGGTCCTGTCCACTTAAGTGTTGCTATAAAATTAGAAGCACACAATATATCATTATAGCACCCTAGAATATCAATATATGCTTAAACTTTAAAGGGGTCATATGATGCTTTTTTAAAGATCATTATTTTGTGTATTTGGTGTAACAGAATATGTTGACATGCTATAATATTCAAAAAACACATAATTTTTTCAAATACTGTACATTATTGTAGGTCCTCTATGCCCCGCCTCTCTCAAACGCTTAGTTTTCTACAAAGTCCCTCCTTCCGACAAGCGCAGTCTGCTCTGATTGGCCAACTGACCCAGAGCATTGTGATTGGCCGAACACCACAAGCACGAGTCGGAAATGTAACGCCCCTTACCGTAATCGAGAGCTTTAGCTTTCAAAATAAATGTAAAGTCAGTTAATAATGTCCTTAGTTTTACCATCAGTTCAAGCCCGAGAGAGGAACAGAATCGTGTGACAGACAGTGATGATGCTCGTATGTATTTGCAAACAAGCCATTTGCGTCAATAGCAAATACTTAAACTAATAACAAAACATACTTACAGTCACTGTCAGAAGCACCAGACCGTGTCTCCCTCGAAATGGTCTCATAAAACATTGCTGTTCTGTTGTAAGTAACTTAATGATTCCTAATTGCATCTACTTTCGAGAAGGCAAATGGCTTTTGCTGCATAGAAACACACACCCTCTCTCTCTCTCTCCTTTGTGTGAACTCAAATATTTCTCTCTCGCGTGTTTGAATGAGCCTCTCAGAGTCTCTTTGATAAAGAATATCTCTTTGGTTTTGAGACTTTAGTCTTTGCACACACACAACAGTTTGTAACACTCCAAAGAGAAAGCAAAACTTGAAATCACATCATATGACCCCTTTAAGATATATATTCATGGAAATTACTAAAGTAGTCAAACCACACATTTGAAGGGTGTCCCAATACTTTTGTCCATATAGTGTATCTTTCGAGACTTACTGATACAAAAAAAAAAAAAATATATATATATATATATATATATATATATATAAAAAAACTTTATTTGGAGTACTACTTGTGCACAATGCACATTTCTCATTATTTAACCTTAAATGTGCTTTAATGTCACTATTGATGAGGATTGTATGATCTTTCAATAATATCAGTCTTTAATGCAAGATATTTAAAGACCAAAATAATGCAATAATTGCAATAGTTCCACTTCAGCACAATCAAATACATTTCAGTATATCTTTAGTTGGACTTCAGCACTACCTTTGCACAAGTGCATTAATCACACAAATATTTGTTCCAAATTAGCTTTAAAAATACCAGTTTAGTACACCAAAAGTACAATTGCAGGGTATTTTTATTAAGTACATAAATATGTAAATGTATTTATAGTATACTTTGCATAAAATAAATGTATTTCAAATGCATTTTAGTATATTTATTTTTTCACTAGGGTACTAAAAGTAATTTTGCCAGCATTTAGGAGTATGTTAGTAAAAGTTTTTGTTTGTAGATTGGCTCAAGTTTAACATTTCCTGAAAGTCACAAACAGATCAATTTTATCTCATTGGCCTTTAGACGCACACAAATAAATCTGAATATCTGTCTAACCCTTTATAGTTAATAAATGATTCTGAATGAATAAACACCCCTTTAATAGAACAACCTAAACAAATGAGCATGAAATGGAACCATTTAGAAAATGTGAGACAAAGACAGAGGCAGGCATTTGCGTCAAATTTTGTCTCGTACTAAATTATTCATCAAGATCGGGAACCAACTACTGCTATCTTGGTCGCAGGGGGGTGGGTTGCATCTGGCACTAGCGAGACTTTTCAGATTTCCTGAGCGTGATTTCCAAATTGACTGAAAATAGACCACCAGTAAAACCATTTCAAAGCTCTGTCTTGCTTTGGCACTTTCATGTACCATTGCAGGAATAAACAGCATTTTCTATTACTAGTCTCACTGGTCAAGTTCTGCAGTGTGGGGCTGGTGTGTTTTCAGAGGCTGTGGTGAGCGTGCGCAGCGCCCTGAATTTGTATTTCTGGTTGCGTGTGTGCCGTGCAACTGATTCTTTTTTCTTCTCCATCTTTTGGCTTCTTTCTATGTCTGCATGTGTGCTTATGCACTACGATCGCCCGCTCCCTGCACACCCCTCCCTTCTCTTTCTCTCTTTTCCTCAGACACACACTGCACCGCTCTCCTCTCCTTCTCTCTCCCTCTCCCTCTCTCTCTCTCTCCCCATCTCTGTAGCAGTCTCTGGTTGAGCATCCAGAAGGAGGACCGTGCGTCCTGCACCTTGCGCTTGCGGCAAGCAACGTTGTTTGTTTCTGAGGGTTTGTGAGGGTTTTTTTCTCAGCCTTTGCTCTCGGTCCCATCAATCCCAGGAGAATAGCTGTCGAGGATCGCAAGGAGCCTAATTGAATTATCATGCATTTCACCACAGCGGCGCACGTACGGATTTTGGTCGTCCACACTTCGGCTGCGAGGGGCATTTTGCTGGTAACACTGTCAGACTAAGCACATTAGCAAGTGAATGCTTATCGGAAAGGGGGAGGGAAAAGAGAAAAGAGGGATAAAATGCAGCGCTAATCGATACAGTGTTCGCGTCAGAGGCAGAGACAACAATCCAAGATAGCGATCCAGGATGCTGCTGGAAAACTGATCCAGCTCCACTCCAGGTCTTCCACTTCGAGAGGGAACGTGCAGCGGAGAAGCTTTGCGCTGTGTCTGCAGCCAACGCGTCAGGAGTCACAGCCAGCTTTATTTATTTATTTGCTGCTTTTCCTCTACCATGCTGCAGCAGAAGTCTCTCTTTCTTTCCGTCTGCGAAAAGGAAACGTGAGCGCTTCATCACGCCCGGGTCAGTCTCAACCTATCTGTTTCCTCCTTTCTCTGTTTCCTGTCATCTTTTAATCGGCATTAGAATAATCCATTAGCCGCCGGGATGTCTCTTATCTCCTCTTGCGCGATAGAGGAGCTGCCCTCTGAGGGAGAGTGGTCTAAATATCGCGTAAGCCGTACCTGAGGCTGGGAACTCGAAGGGAGACGCCTCCCGGCATCTCTTCCACCTGGAGCGTTTCACCCCTCGTCAATTAAGTCACAAAATCTGCATCCAGAAATATTGATCCGCGTGGCCCTGATTAGAACGCTTTTGGGAGTTGCAGCGCAGATGATTATCGACTCGATCGAGCCTGCCCTCCTCCTCCTCCTCTTCGCAGACAAGCTCCCTTGTTTGGTTTTCTTTCTTTTTTGATAGTCACCAAGTGTGAAAGCCAGGAGGAACTGCCCAATTGTTTTTTTCCCCCTTTGGATTTTTGAAGCCGGACTTGAAAGGAATTTCTTCTTTTTGAGGATTTTATCATCTTTGGAAACCTACTGTGAAAGCCTCTGGGCTTTGGGTAGCATTGTTTTCTTCTGCATTGTTTACTTGACCCGTGGATAATGATTGATGTGGGTAACCCTCTCTGAGATGTACTCTTTCCAGCGGGCAGGACAAATGGGGTGTGGAAGGGCCTACGCCGGACCTTCTTGCCCCAGACTGGAAGTGGTGCTTCTGGGCTGGGAGTGTGGCGGAGGCAGCTGGCTGGGCCTCGGCTCTTGGTGGAGATTGGTGTTATCTCTGGCCTTGTTGGCCTCGATGCCGGACAGAATGGCCAGTGCCCGTGTGTCTTCCAGCCTGAGCACCACACACCATGTCCATCACTTCCATAACAAGCATGGTACCGTACCCATCGCCATCAACAGGATGCCCTTCCTCACAAGAGGAGGCCACGGTAAGCCCTCATACTTTCCACTTTATCGACCGGGTTGCTCAGACCCAATGGGTCTAGAAAGCTTTGATTTGATTAAGGAGAGTTATTACACTGGAAAGCAGGCTGTTGATACAGCACCCTGATATGTGTGCGCATGCCCGAGTTTCGCTTGGTACGTCATGTGCACGCTTTGATCTGTGCCTTAATAGATCACATGGGGAGTGGCCTTGTGCTCTTTGCACTCACTGCAGATCTAGAAGAGAGATGGGTTTGTTGGATAAAAGTGTCGACCAGATGTGCTCCTTTTCATGTCCTGCCACGCCACTGCTCCTTGCCAGGCATCTTTTTTGACACCTGTGTCAATCAAAGATTGTGTGCTGCATTGACAACCTGTCTCCCTGCTGAGCTCTAGCATATGTTGAGTGTCCAGTGAGCTTGTCATATTACAGCGATAATCCTCAAAGTCGAAGAGCTGCCCTTTAATCACCTGGTAGAGTTTCTAGCAGCTTAAGCATATTTAGTTTTGTGGTGTTTGGATTGTGATCCAGGTCTTGTATCTTCTATAATAGGTCAGAGTTTTTGTTGTGATTTATTTGCCCTTTTGTTGAAATGGACAGATTATCAAATAAAAGAGGACAACAACACAACAATAATAACTTATATTATTATTATTAGTTAAAAATGTATGCATTTACTTGGATGTTTATGTGTGTCTATATGTGTATGTGTGTATTGCACAAATTGTTAAAGAAAAATAGTATTTTTTTTCCAGTTTGTGCAGCATTTGCTATACAATACTGTCAGTTGTTGTTGGTGGTTGTTTTTTTCCCTAAAAATTAATATTTTCATTCAGCAAGAAATGCATCACATTGATCATAAGTGGCAGTAAAGACATTTATTATGCTACAAACAAATAAATGCTGTTCTTTTCAACTTTTCATTCATCAAAAAAAAATCCTGGAGAAAAAAGTATCGGTTTTGACAAAAAATATCAAGCAACTGTTTTCAACATTGACAATAATAAGAAATATTTCTTGAGCACCAAATCAGCAGAATGATCATGGAGTAATGGCTATAGAAAATTCAACTTTGTCATCATTACATTTTAAAAGATAATAAAATAGAAAACACTTATTTTAAATGGTAATAATATTTCACAATATTACTGTTTTACTGTATTTTGATCAAATAAATGCAGCTTTGGTGAGTAAAAGAGACTTATTTTTTTTAAAAAAAAAAAAAAAAACATTTGAATAGTAGTGTGTTTTCTTTTTGTCTTTTATTTATTTGCATACAACAATTCTTCTTCAAGAAACAGGCCTCTTTTTTAAAAAAAAAACTTTACAAAATCCTACCGACCCCAAACGTTTGAGAATATACAGTATATATTAAAAGTTCAGATGTAAAAGCCTCTAAGTGCCATTTGAAATTTTCTTCTAAAATGAGCATTTTTATCAGGCTCCTATGTTTGGGTTCAGTAATTTCACTTTAATGGCAATGAATAGGTTATTTTTATTGCCATTAAAGTGAAACAACTGAAGATAAACGTAGGAGCCTGAGAAAATTAGATAGATAGATAGATAGATAGATAGATAGATAGATACGATCCAAATATACTTTTAATTTATTTACATCTGACATAAATAAACACTTAAATGGGCTAAATTATTAAAGAACTACTGATAAAACTGTATAAATAGGAAATAAAGTTTTAATATTTGATTTGAATAGATAGATAGATAGATAGATAGATAGATAGATAGATAGATAGATAGATAGATAGAGATAGATATTCAAGTCAAATAGAGATCTTGTTGTAGACACACAAGGCTTTTTTTACACTGATTTTTCACAGTGCTCAGGGTTGTTTTTTTTAACCCTCTCCTTTACTATTCCTCAAACCAGCATTGTATGAAACAGAGCAGCCTAACAGAGGTCAGTGTTGTCAGTTGCTCAGTGTCGTCACATCTGCATGAACTCAAAGCAGTCCATGTACATCTGCTTTACTGCTGCAAACAGAAAAACAGAGCTGGTGATTGTTCAAGTTATGTGATTTTTATCAATGAATCAATGAACTTCTTTTATCACTGATTATTTTAATTAAAACTGTTGCATATGGTAAACAGCTGAAAGAACAGAACTCCACCAGTTCCATTTCATTTTATAGATGTTGAGACTTTCAACTCTACTTCCACTCAATGCCACTCACATACTGAGATTTTGAACGCTGCAAACACAGACTGCTCTGTTGTACAGAATTGTATATCAGCACTCTTGGGATTGAACTTGGCTAATCAAGCAGAATTAACTGCTATGCAATGTGGGTTAAGTCCTGTTCACACCAAGTCCAAATTAATTACCTTGAGAGTATAACTTATTTACAAAAAATCAACAATATTTTGGATTCATTGTGAAGGAAGTCATAAAGATGTATTGTGTTGCTGTGCAAATTGTTCATGTTCTTCATTCTGAAAATTCTAACTTGTTTATTTTAAAAAAACAACCAACATGCTTTTTCATTCCATTTTAATGAATTTCAACATGTACACTAAGCTGTGCTTTTATCTTAGCCTTCTCGCATTCTGAGAACAAAGATGGGCGTAACCAACAAGATGGCTTTCATTTTCATGTAGTTGATCAGTAAAGCGGTCATGCGTTGTTTTGTTGAGTGCTGGATGCATTTACGGCTGCTGGACACTTAGTGGAAGAGGGAAGCAACGAGAGTGGGGACATTGTATAGCCACAATCAATGTGTCACCTCCCACACAAAGCGAAGTTATAGTAGCCGAGCTTTCCATCTGAAGAGTCTGGGAGGACAGTGCTAAATGATCCTTTTAAACAGAGAGGGTTAGAGGGATCAGTCCTTCATTCCCAATGACAAGTAGTTCAACGGGGGAATGTGATCCCGCACAGTAATGGGATCATCAAGGCAACTGTTAGCAGAATCATGGCCCTTTCTGAGTTTTTCATTACAACTGGTATTGTCAGTCCGATTCACTGCTTCCGTCTCGACATTAATCTCACCTGCCCTCCCATCCGTCTCCCGCAAAATATGCAATGAATTTTCAGCGTCCTTATCGCGTGGAAACAGGGCTGGCAATCCTGACGGAGCCATCATGTCGTGAATTACATCACCGCTCTTGTAAGGCATCTACACAGCCATTGCCGGAGTCCCACAACTGAATGCGGCTGTCAGAGTGTCCAACCCTGATGCAACGACGGCTGATAAAGTGCAAAATTGACAGATCAATTTGATGACTGTATGACTCAGCGGCACTTTTAAATTCCGCCCCTTTATTCAAAACGGATGTGCTTTCCAGCACTTTCCAGCATTTGGGTTCCCATATACTCTATGCATTCAGATGCACATGAGTTTTATACCCACAACACATTTCATGCATGTTTTTAGTGAACAACATAAATTCCTAATGAGCTGCATTTCCATACATTCCTAAAGAATCTTCAGCAAGCTGGAAACCTTCCCCCCCACTGACCAATAATCACATCCTGCCAGATCCCATCATTCAAAGCGGCCCCTGGCAGCAAGGTGGAGATAATTGATGTAATTGATATGTAGATTAGTAGAATAAGTCAATCAGGTGTACAGGGGCCGGGCTGATGTAAGGATGAAATGATGGAGAGATAGAGGAGGAGAGAGCTGTCACACCACGCAGACCCTTGCCTCCATCGCAAGCCGTTGACATTTGCGCTAGACGCTGCTCGTCATTTGTGCATCTCATGCCATCTGAAGAGCCCTTGGCACGGCACTTATCTGCTTGACATGCTGGAAACCAGCACTCATATGCATTTTGTGTTTATTGCACAGGCCTGTCACAGCTTCCGTTTATCTATTTTTTTTTATATTATATTTTAAAGGCGGACTTAGTACTTTTCCTCATTAAAAAGTTTGACGAAAAGTCAAAATTTAATGGTACATTTTAAAATACTGTTCCATGGTGTCTAAGTACATGAATTGAAGACTTGGTAGCCTAATAACAGCTGTTTTATTAGGCGTGAAGCTGGTCTGGAGTTCATCTTTAAAGAGTCATAAAACTATACTGTTATTTTATTATTATTATTTAACAGCATAGTAGAAATAAGATGAACCATTATTATATGGAAAACATACAAAAATGGTTCATCTTATTCCCAGTTTTAAAAATAAAAAAATGTTCATCTAATTTCTACTAAGTTGTTTAATATTATTAATAATAATAAACAACTTAGTAGAAATAAGATGAACATTTTTTTATTTTTTTCCTATATAATAATAATAATAATAATATTTATTATTATTATTTATTAATTAATTAACTGCCTAGTAGAAATTACATACTTTTTTTGTATTTTCTGCAAAAATAATGATAATAATAATAATAATATTTAATAATAATAATAGAAAAATGGAAATAAAAGAGTTTTGTGTTTTACGGTGTTTTATCGGTTTTATGACTCAGGGTAAACTCAAAGTAAACTTGGTTGATTAATAAGCCAGCACAAACTAAAATTGATATTTATCATAGATCAGATTTAAATCATTCTTCTGTTTGCTTTTCTTTTGACTCGTGTTTGGCCACACTAATCCAGCAGCAACTATTCTCCACACTTGTCACGATTCTTCAACTCTTGCCCCTCGACCTTTGATCATTCACCCGTTGCCCCTGACAACACAGCTGCAGGCCGCCTGCCACGGCACTGACCCACTGATCCATCGATCCCACAGCCTGATGGATTCCCACAGTTTTATTTGAGGATCTACCAAACAGCAGAAATCAAATCTATCGCTTCTTTCCCTCTCTCTTCATCTTGTTTTTTGTCATCGTCTCATTGAAATGCTGCATGCCCCTCCCCTCCTCCCCTAATACCCAAAGCTCCATGCGCTGATGGAGGCGTGATGTTTGACAAGCAGCAGGTTCTGTTTGTTCACTCACACCTGCCCCTGCATGCTGATGTGGGGTTTCCCGGTCATCGCCATGTACGGCAAAGACGCAGCCCCCTCCGGACGGTTCCCAGATCAAACATCCGTTTTTTCGTGAGGCTCAAGGGTGCACCTTGATCCAAGCAAGGGCATCTCCTAATGCACAGACACTCGAGAAAGCCATGATGGATGCGGCCCCTTACCGGTGAAAAGGGGCTATCCTTTGTGGATCACTGGTGTGTACACTATAGATTGGACCTCATCAAAAGCAGTTTGCTCCAGTGAGAGCCGCAATCCATTACCGTCTCAGAGTCAAGCTCTAAACGGCTGCACAAAAAGTGTAGGACGGGACAATAAGGAATAATTGATCAGTGACTCAAAACACTGTGATTTGGGAGCGATCCATTGTTTGTCCTGAATAGCCTAAATGTGGGCCAGTAATGAGAGTGCATTTAACCATGACCTCTTTGTTTTCTGTACCGCCAGTGTTATTGAAAACAAGAGTTCTTCACAATTTTCCCCTCCTCAAAAGAAGCAACTAGATATAGAGCCATCACTTTAAGTGCATGTGTCATTTCAGCGCCGCTTCTGAGAATAGACCTGCAACTGCAGTCCAATCAATGTGATGGGCAAAGCAGTTAGACAATAAACTAGAGGCCTGCGGTTTGGATCGAGCGAACCCTATGCCACTGAGCTCTTGGCGCCCTTTGAGCGGTCAGCTGTTGATGCTGAGGTTGTGCTGCCCAAGAGAAATGTGAACTTTCGAGTCGAAACGAAAATATTGGCTTCGTCTAAAAGCGCCGCTTTGGTCCCCACACCTTCCTGCAAGGCTCGACAATTGCGTTATGTGTAAGATTAATAGCGGATTCAGTAATGCTCGGTAACTGCAGCAGCAGGGTTAAGGTTACTCCCATTCCTCTGTGCTCCAGACCTGTGGTGTGTGTTTTACTAAATGTGACATTGAGGAGAAATAGCTCGGTCTGGATCTCACCCAAGCCCTTGCTAAAGGGAGACAGCCATGCTGTGAGCTGTGAGGGGTGAAATCAGTCTCCAGTTGCCTGGATTCCTCTTCTTACACCTGCACTAAAACTACCTCAACCGTGGCAAAAACCATCCCAGGGCTGTAGCAAAATACAACCATTGACTTTGCTATATGGCCAGCACTCTGCCCAGCCTAACCATTAACAATACAATACAGCTTTGATTTTTCTTTTTCTTTCATATAAGAGTTCCTAAAGTCAATGGAAAATCTTGGAAAATCGACTAGCGAGATAGATGATAATGAGTGCATATTTGAGAAAAATCATGTCAAATTATTAGTAAGTAGCCTATATTTGTATATACATTATATAGTATTTACATTGAATATGTATATTGCAATATATTACACTGCATATTTTGTATATGCATTTATCTGTGTATTTTTGTGCTCCACCAAAATATCTAATAGACTAGAGAGATAGATGATAATGAGTGCATATTTGAGAAAAAACATGCCAAATTATTGTAGTGAAAATACTTGTATATACATTAGACATTATATGTATGTTGCAGTATATTACATTGCATATTTTGTATTATATGTATCTATCTGTGATTTTGAGTTGGTTTGATATTTTTGGTTGAGCATAATAAATAAAATTGTTATATAATATATGCAATGTAATATATGCTATATAATTTATACACAATTATATTCACCATAGTAATCTCAATTATTATTATTTTTTTCAATATTTTATTAGCATTGCTCTTTCAGTTTAATCACTTTAAGATAATTTGTAAAAATCTTTATCCAGTAAGCACAAATGATTGGAAAAATCATGAAAATGCATTGCTCAAAAGTTGTGGGAACCCTGAAGAAAAGCATTGTTTTCAGTCTTCTAAAAGTGTTTGCTGGCTGAACTATATTCCTCAGGTTTAAATGAATATGTATCTCAAAGAGTTATTGATCTGTTTGATATTTTGGACATTTTAGCAGTTTGTCAGTTCAAATATTATTTAAATGTTAAATATTTAGATCTACACAGATAGTGAATGTATTATATTACAAGAGTTTGAATAAATCTCAAGCCATAATTTATTTTTGTTTGAATGTTTCTAAAACAGAATATTATCTGTGAATCTCTTTGGTAAACTTTGCAAACTGTTTAATGCAGATCCTGGAGAAATTAAAACTATAATCGTTTTTGGAAAGCTAATTGGCCTTGATGAGTTCTGATAGATTTGTGTTGTGAAGTGTATTGGTCCACAAAGATGCACAAACAGAAAATTTGGCTAATCCAACTTTAACCAACTAAATCCCATATTCCTACTTAAGCCTGAGCGTCACTGCATGACACAAATCAAGGGCCTCATAATTTTTAATGAAGTTCTTAGTGCAGCCATGTGTTACAACTTTGATGATGTGCCATCATTATATCCCAGACCTGACAGCCTGGCTTTTCATTACACAATGTAACATCTTAAATTCCCTGAGCGTTTTCCCCCTGCAAGGAAAGTATATGAACCGTTCGATCAAATTAATGATAATAACAGGCAGCAATGGAAGGGAATAAATGGAAAATCTGTAATCTATTTTTGCATAACCTGTGAAGTTATACCAACCTACCTAATTAAAAACTGTTCCCGTCAAACCTCCCGAAATAACAGCAGTGCAGTCATTTGCTCTTCATGCTGTTTGAGTGCTGTTGACAGCCAATCACCTCTGTGATGTCCGCCTAAGAATAGAGTGTTATTTGTAGAGGGTGTTGAACAGCAGAAACAACAGTGGAGAGAAGTGGAGCCCCAAGTCTCCAGGCCTGAAATGCGCAAGCCCGGGATCCGCCCACTCGTTTCTCCCCTGACAGAGTCGAGAACACCCCGGCGCTCTTCCTGAAACAACACAGTCTGGCCTCGGAAAATGGAGACGCCTCCGAAATCACTGGTATCCTTTCATTTGTTTCTGTCTGTCAGATCTCTGAAGTGGGGCTGTGGTGCATCCCTCCTTAAAAAAAAAAGAGAGACTTCAGAGGCAGACTAAAAATAAAAGAACAAAACAGAACACAATCATATATCTCGGTCATGTTTACAAAAGTTTTGCACATTTATTTTTAAACAACATTTGGCAAGACTGGGGATTGGGACTTTGCTAAGAACTGGATACAGCTCATTTTGCTATTTAGAGAGATAATAAAATTATTCCTGGCAATATCTCCAAGGATTACACAATTTCACAGATAGACGAGCGCACAGCGAGCACACAGTGATGATAATATTGGCGGCAGACGTGTGATTCATGCCCTCGCATAAGGGGAATTGCAGCAGCATTCTGCTCTCTCTGTGGCTTTGCCGTGAAAAAGGGGATTATTGAAACTTCAAAATGTCCTACCGTTCTACGAGGCCAGATCTCCTTGCTGCAGCGTCCCAATCAACTCCGATTGCATAAGAACTTCTGCTGTGTGGCTTTGCTTGCGGGTGTCTGTAGCTAAATAATACATGGCCGTTAAATTGAATGTTGAAAGCGAATTTTAAAGCACGTCTTAATCTGAACACTTCATGTATCAGAGTTTAGTTGATTAAAATCAAATATAGAAAATACAGACATGTTGACTGCCTCATTTTTACTATTAAAAGGTGTGTTATTTCTGTTGACTAGTGGCATCAAACGGAATTGCAATCTTTTTGAACTGACTCTTTGAAAAGACCCACCCCCCTTCTTTACTGTTGCTATGTTCAACAAGCCATGCCGCTTTCACACCACACATCATGTTCTCACGCAGTGAAAAATACATCGCGGAGCAAAGAGGAAACTGACAATGTGTTGACAGACAAGACCGAGCAGGTTACTTTTGGTATGAAACAATTTTCAAATTTTTTAGGAAACAATAAATACCATTTTATGGCTCGTAATTGCACACCATTTTTCAAGTTCAGGTCCACTGATGTTAATCTTCTCTCCTGTCTGGTTTGTTTGTCGGACAAAAATGGCAGATTTGGCGTTATGATTAGTCAGATGGCCTGTCAATCAAACTCTCTGCGAAGGGTGAATTGAGCTCTACCAATGGCACGAGTTTGGGGACGAGAATGTCTGTTTAGCCGGGTTACCATGCAAAGTTGCGAATTTTACTTATGTGCAAAATTGGAATATCGCATAAAAACATCGCTTTTAAAAAACATTTGCCAACAAGCACCGTTTCCATCCGAGTCAAAGAGAACAAAATTGTCACTTCCTGATAAACTGGCACTATAAATCACTAAGAAAAGTAGGAGAAGCTACTGAATATAATAATTTTCATATATAATAAATTACTTGCGCCTCAGAGCGAGCAGAAGAAACGCAATGAATGCGGTCATTGCTTTCGGAGGTGGATGCTGCTGTTTGGGAACGCAGTCGTCTAAGACATTTCTGGGAGGCAATTATACAGAAATACTTTGATGAAAGACTTTGCTCGGGCATTTCCGAATGACCATTACAACATTTCAGATGCTGTGGAATGAGATCGGTCCACTGGTTAGTCAGGTTTTGCGGTCCCATAGCGCAAAGTCACATGACTTTTTTGATGCGCTTGGAGGAATTTATTCGCAAAATGCATTTCCATCTCCCATTATTCACATTAACCCTTTTTCGCACAAGTCAAGAACCACCTCAAGTGAGCGTAAAAACTTTTGTTTGCGAATCAAGGGATTTTTATTCGAAATTTGGCGTTTCTCATGCGACACTAGGGTGATGGAAGCATAGCATTTGTCTGACTGATAGAAAATGGGGAGAGTGTTTATTTTAATAATAATGAAGATAATTTGAATAAATTAATTATAACTTTGTTTTTCAATCATTCTAACATTTGATTAATTTTATCTAAATACTAAATTATTTAATTCAGTAATTAGATCATTTAATATTGTTAATTTAAATGAATAATTTAATATTTATAAATGCCACTTAGAAAACTTCATTAATAATTATAATAATCATTAAATGTTCATGAAATTTTCCTTTTTTGCAGTGGCACAGAAATAGCCTTCCCCTTGAATGTAAATCAGACGTTTCCAATAGTTATATATGGACTCACATGGAAGCAAAGCTGAATGCACACAGGAAGTGACATAGTGACCCCGCTGTCTGTAACCGCTGCTGTGATTTACGGCTGCTTTTAGGCTCTGAAATGCTTCTTGTGCAATTCAGCGCGATGATTTAAGACTCATTGTTGTCCGTGCTACAGTTAGCAGGTCCTCAGATTGGCCGGGGCTGGATTTCTTTTGCTCTCATGATTTTGCCATCGCACCTTTTTGCTCAGCTTCCTAATCTGAGTCTCGCTGCTCTCTCATTATTTTTCATTCTCTCTTCTCTTTGATCTTTAACATGTAATGTTCGTTTTTCACCAACGTATCGAGCCCGACCTTGCTCTAGAATCAGCTTCAGCCGGCAGCACCTTCAAAGTTTGCTTCTTTTAATCATCATTAGAGATATTGGCCTACATTCTGAAGTCTCGGAGCGTGTGCCGCAACCATGCTTTCCCAGATCTACTTTTTAATTTTCTGTTATTGAATCTGATGCTTTGTTCCATCAAATAAAAGAACAGCTCAGTCAAAAGACTCTGCCAGAGGACGGTTTAAGTTCATTCGATGAGGTCAGCAAATGGACTCGGCTTCCCTCTCGAATGCAAGTGGCCAGCATTCGCATTCAGTGGGATTACAAAGCGTTTTTTTCGCTTTTCTCTCGAGCTCCTCAGATGGGATCGGCTCTTTGCGGGAGAACACTCGAGCCCTCTCAGAAATCATCAGTGACAGCAACGTAATCAGATCAGCCGTGCCTTGAGCCGTGATTGCAGGAGACACTCGAGCCGGTGCAATCAGCCCGGCACTTTGCCTGGAACGCCTTTGCTTTTCTTGGTGCGCATGCATGCAGGTTTCCTAGGCTCCTCGTCGCCCACTTTTGACTCTCACCTTTGCCTGCAGGTGAAGCCGAGGTGCTGTTTTTGCGATGCCGCACAACCTTTACAGAGATCACAATAATCGCTTGATACCTGAAGAGCAGCCTTTTTTCTTTGAGCAGGGTGCAATTTGATGACGATTACGTTGAACGCTTTGGTAAATGCGAGCAATCAGAGAGAGCCATTTGGACTTATGGTTCATAAGCACCGTGACCGCTGCGCTACCGTTCGAGGGTGCTCCGTGTTTATCACAATCCCCTAATTACCTACATCCTGCTGAAAGAGGCCAGCGTGAGCCACTTTATGTTGGTCCAATTAATTACATGGTTTAATTTCAGTAGCGAATATACAACAGTACTGTCAAAGCCGAGCAGCAATTACTATTGCACTGTCGCACAAGGCAAATGGCTTAATTAGACGCTCTTAACGACTCTCGTACTGGCCGTTGTTTCCTTTTCAGCTGTGCCGGTAAACTTGTCTTTTGGACGTTTGTGCGTAAACAATAATAAGTGAGTGCATTTACTGTACTTTTGTATGAATATTTTTTTCCTATGCTGTTTTGTTTAATATCAGACCTGATTCTTGGTGCAGCACATGGTTATTTTGGTATGAAGTGATAGAGGGACAATCTGTGACAGAATGGGTGAGATTAGACGTTTGGGCTGCTAGAGTGAAGAAGACATATGGGACAGGCAATGTGACCATCTTATTAAACAAGTGTGTGCATTTAAGCTTGAATTCAAGCTTCCACTCCGCAGGACATTTGTATGACATTTGCAAATTAAACCAAGAGTGATATATATATATATATATTTATATATGTGTGTGTATTTTCTCTCCATGCATTTATATACTATAGGCAATACCATTCAAAATTTTGAAATTAGTTTTTCATGTGACAATGAAGACTGGAGTAATGACTGCTGAAAATTCAGCTTTGTCATCACAGGAATAAATTACATTTTAAAATTTGAAATTGTAATATTTACCAATATTACTGTTTTTACTGTATGTTTAATCAAATAATTGCAGTCTTGGTAAGCATAAGAATATTAAAAATACTCATTAGAAAAGTCTTACCAACACCACATTTTTGTGACTGCATTATCAAATCATTAATGAAATAAAGTAGCTGCTATTATGAAACCAAATATACATTAAATCGATAACTGAGTCATGCAAATACTGTATAAATATCTGCATTGTGTCACAGGACATAAATTAACATGGGAGTGAACATTACCAAGCCATCCACTTCAGTGTATTAACAAACACTATGATTATCACAACATGCTCACATTACAAGCAAATGTCAGCATCGGTGTGATTAACATTTCGAGTCATTATACACAAAATCCAGAGCACTAATATATTCTTGCAGTAGTGCACAGGGAAACAACAAAACAACCTGACTTTTTTATTTTTCATCTATCGTTAATGAAACCAAAAATGAATGTGGCAACTTCTGTTCAAACTAGCAATTCCCACAGCAACACAAACTTCCTGTTAAAACATTTTAAACCCCCTATTTGTGACCTCCTGTGGTTAAAAGTGATGTTTAGGCATTTCAAATGCTCAATATACACTGACTAAACAAAACTAAATGTAATAAAGTATAATAATATTGAATGTACAAGTTCACATCTCCTACCCGAGAGATAATATAGAGTAATTCAAACCTGCTGTGATTGTCTTTAGGTTAGTTTCATTTTCTGAAATTCATCTTCTAATGGGCCCAATATCAGCAAAATTTTTGCAAACAGCAGTTTTAACGCCATTCAGTGGATTGGGTTGAGTTCTGGGTTTGGTCCGGGCAACTACAACACAGTTAACCCTTTTGTTTTAAACATTTCCGGTGTTACTTTTACTGTTTGTTTCAGGTCCTTCGTCCCAGTTCTCTTACAGATCGCCTCTTTCCCTGAGGATTTTTCTGTACTTAACTCCATCCATCTTTATGAGTTTTCCAGTCCCTGCTGCAGAAATGCATCCCCAAAGCGTCACACACTCTCAGAGTGATATGCTGTGTGTTGAGCCAAGCATTGTACTTTAGTGCAAAGCTCTTTTTCAAAACCTAGTGGGCCACTGCACTGAAACTCATATGTGACTGACTCTGAATAAGCAGTACAATAGAATAATGAATTTTTTTTGATAATGAAAATGAGGCTAATTAGCCAATGAGTTTTGACAACAGAATATTGCACCAGCTGCATGATTGACAACCAGGTACACAAAAACACAATACACTGGACAGACTGTACCTCTGTCACTCAGAGCCTTATTTCAAGTGACAAAAAATAAACACAATGTTTACCCATGACTGGTTGATTTCAGTTTGATGTTAAACAAATGGTGTGATACTCTGAAAAGTATAAGCATAGTACTAATATTTAGTGACAAAAGGAAGAGTTCAACCAAAATATTAAATATGTTAAAAATATACTCACCCTCAGGCCATCCAAGATGTAGATGAGTTCGTTAGTTCATCATAACAGATTGGGAGAAGTTTAGCTTTACATCACTTTCTCACCAGTGGATTCTCTGCAGTGAATGGGTGCCGTCAGTGAAAAGTGAAAGTGAAAAGCTGCATGTTTGTAAGAAAAGAAAAACATAATTGAGGTGTTTTAACTTTACAGTGAATTGTTGTTTTCAATATTTCTCAATATCAAATGAAATATAAATTTAAATACTGAAAAAAATAGTTTGAAATAGTTTCAATTGAATCCTGACCTATCCAGACCAAAGATTCACGTTTTTGTCTAAATGCAGGTTTGAAAAAAATCCAGTAGCTTTCGTCTTGACAGTCTTCTGTACAAGCAAGGTTTCCAAATGCTATTATTATCTCATACTCACTTTCTCCCATCTGTCATGTCGGACTGGAACTTCTTTACTGATGGACTTATTCTTGTCTCAACACTCCTTTTTGGAAGATGGCCAGTTCTAGGCAGATACACAGTTGTGCCATATTCTCGTATCTTTTTAATGACGATTTCGGTGTGTTTTGAGGTAAATCAGTGCCTGTGTAGTTTGCAACAACCCTGCCCTAGTATTTTTGACAATCTCTGTTCTGCTTGATGAATAAAAGAGGGTTTCTCCTTGGCACGGTTACATTAGCTTATGTAATCTTTGTTGAGTGACAAAAATATGTCTGTTAATACACAACACGGTAAAAAAACAGTTGTGAATTCCTTTCTGCAAGTCGCCTACTATTTATAGGTCTTTACTGATGGAAGCGATGAAACTTTGATGGAAGTGATATCACACAGTATTACAGCAAAGCTCTGTTAATTACCCCCTTCTGTATTGTTATAAAACACAAACAGCAAATGCAGCACCGATCTTGCACCGTAAGCAACAACGCACCTCAGAATGCAACAGAGATGCTCTAAGAATAATGCGTTGAGAAAACTGTCACCACCACAAATTAAAACTCTCCTACTTAGCCAATTTGCATGTCAGTATTCTCTCTTCACGCTCGCCAGATTGAATCAGCCTGCCGCTCGACTTGTTTTGATATGCATGTGAGTTAAAGTTAAAAACGCTGTGCATATTTCACAGATGTGAGAGCTAGACTTTGATGAAATCAGCCGTAGCCCCCCGGCATGTGTCAAGCCATGTCCTAGTTTGTAACCTAGCAACCATTAGGGAACGAGATAAGACCTGTTTCCACTATATACTGTACACTATGTGAATACACTCAGTTTTTCAGTCCAAACCGATAAATGAGTATGGGATTGACACGTTTGAGCTTATAAACCTACACGTTTCTATCTAATATAGCAATTGTCTAGTATAGCAGCGTGTTTAGATGCTACGAGTGTTTAGACAGGCTTTCAGTGGGCAAAATAATAGCAATTCTCAAGGAGCTTGTTGGGGGCCATTCTTTTGTCAATGCTGGACTGAGTACATTTTCCTTTTTCTCCTGGATCCTCCGGTTGCTGTGGAGACGGTCCCTACCTGAAGGAGCAAGAGTTCTTTTCCATTTCCAATTCCGCAGAGGGAGGATGCGGTCGGCAGCCTGCGGGTTCAGCCAGGATACTGTTTGTGTTTCGCAGGAGTTTTGAAATACCCCAGGGCTACGTCACAGGACCTTTTCCCCTCTTTGTGCCTCAAGATCTATCGGTATCTTCACAGTTAAAAGAGAAAAAGTGTCATTATTATTGAAGGACTTTTACTGAAATATTGATGCCGTTGTCTTTCACCCAAGAGGATCATTTTTGGCCTTAAGAATATCCTGAATCGCTCTCTCTCTCTCGTTTTTTCTAGTTCAGCTAATGCACGTTCATTTTGCTGCATTCGTTTTGTTGTTGTATCAATGTTATTGTGTCATTTTCAATACTCCCTTGATATACTAGTGCTATTTTCCTTGAAAAAGAAAGCATTGCACTCTTTTAGAATATTTATATCACTTCAAATTTTCTAATTTTAGAAAGCAATTTATAGCTTCTCCTCCTCATCTGTTTGAACTTTGATTGGATGAGTCTCAATTGCTTTTGCAATAGCGCTTTATTTTTTTTACATCTGTCCTTGGTCAGGGAATATACATGTTTTATTAATTTTTTGTTTCTGTTTTAAATGTACTAGTCATGAAGCCATGGACGCCGTGACTGGTGAACCATGCCAGAAAACAAATCTAGCACTGTTTGTATCATAATAACAACTGGTGGAACAATAATACAGTCACAAACTGCTTCCCTGAGGACAAGCGTATGTATTGAATCCAATGAAGCGAGGGGCGTCTGGCAGTGGCTTTAACCCGTTACAGATTCCCCTAGAAAAAAATTATGAAATTATTCAAGGATATTTCCATCCAAACAGGACAGGAGTCATTCGCTGTGGAAATTGGCTTGAGCCGCTTAGCATTGTCCAAGATTTTATATGCGTTCTCTCTTCTAAGGTGTTTAATGATAAGATGTGCCTGGTAATTGTAGCGTTTTCTATCTTTCCACAGCGTTATTGAAGAGGGAAACAAAGGCATTGTTTAGTAAATATGCTTTTGCGTTTTGTTGCCAAGTGATAAAGCGAGTTCTTTCCAAGCTCGTGCTTTGATTAGGTGGCGGTTCTGTGCTGACGCAGAACCTATTCACCCATATTCTGCACAGAGAAAAATCTCTCCTCTCTAACAGCTACAGTAGAAACGCAATTCTACATTCAAATCTTGGTGCTGAAAATTCTTGGCCAAAGTCTTGGACAAAATTGAGCCAAAAATGAAAATATTCATTTTAAATTATCCCTTTTTTGGAATGGCAGTTCTATTATTAGAATAATAATTAAGAGGTTAACATAAAGAAATTACATTTAATTTTGTTCAATAGGCTCCAAATAGGCCTAAATTTATAGAACTGTATAGAAAAACTTTGTTGTTATTCAGTTTATAGATCTTATAATAATTACACATTGAAATATATATGCAGTGTGTGTGTGTGTGTGTGTGTGTGTGTGTGTAAACATCAATCACTACATAAAAAATGTATAAGAAAAAATATATATGTGTGCTTGTGTTCGTAAATATGTGTAAAAATACATTAATATATATAAAAATATATAGATATTTTTCAATATATATAGATCTCTTAATTACACATTTTATTTAAAACTAAAATATGAATCACTGCATAAAGATGTAAATGTATAAGTGTGTGTGTGTGTGTGTGTGTGTGTGTACAGTAAATGTTAAAAATATGCATTAATGTATGTAATAATTATAATATTTATATTGTAATGCAATTTAAAAAAATATTAACCTGGACCAGTTTGCATGCTGCTTTTTCTTTTTTTTTTTCTCCATTTCAAGGTTTCTGATATTGGATCTGTTAAAGTAGGATTTTTCTGTGCGCATCTGTTTCAGACAAGTTTTTATGAAATTTATGGCTCGCATATGACTAAAATTCCAGTGTGTCTTTCAGCATCAACATATCAGTGCCTTTCATGATCATTGTATATGCTGACTCTGATACAATGTAAACAAAATTTCCTATAATACTAAAACTAAAAAGAACAGATGTTGCCATGTCAAAATGTGCATGCGTCTGTTTTCCAACCAAGTTCTTATGCTATCTGAATGTGAGCAGACCTGTGAAGAGATGGAGCGTCGTGTAAGGGTGGGTTTGTGCAACTTATCATAAAAAGAGAGGCAGGTTTGCTTAGAAGCCTGTATTCAGAGAGCGAGCTCCTCTGCCTGCTGAGGAAATCTGCTCTGCATATATTAGCACTGTGTGTTTAGTGCCTCCGCTGTGCAGGTTGCTCTGCATATATTTGACGCAGCTTGCCTCCTTGATACTCATGTGACAGTGAAGGCGACATAATGATGAGCTTTATATAGAAGCCCTGGCACATATTGCTGTGTGAAGGAAGAACAACACTAAGACTCATATTTTAAAGATGCAACGCAAGTTGAGATTGAACTGTAATATTAAAGATGTTAGATACTTCAAAACAATGCTGCAGCTGTACTGCCCTACAAAGATTTACGTTTGACTTTTGTGGTGTTTAGATAATTTGTTCTCTTTAATTGTTAAAAACCTAATAGCTATTTTTATGCATGTATGTGGATATGCATGTACAGTATGTATATATAAAAAACATTCATTCTAGTAGCTGATAAAGGTTGTACCATAAAATAAATAGAAATATTATAATGATATTAGATAGGTAGGTAACTATTAAATTAAAATCAATAGTATTTTAACAACCATGTCATATAAACTGGCATAAATTGGTATAAATTTTATAATAATTTTCTATTTATATAATTTTAAATTTAATATATACTTTTTACACTAAAATAAAATAAAAAAAAAATTTTTTAAATGAAAGTTGCACAGTACATGTCATTTAAGCCCAGCTATGATCCGAATATACCTTTGTATGCCATTTCTTTACATTTGAAATAAATAAACACTTAATGGGCTAAATTATTAAAGAACTACTGATAAAACTGTAGAAATGGGAAATAAAGTTTTAATATTTGATTTCTGCATCCAGTCATCCGAACATAACTGGTCAGTCTATACTTTTATCTGAACGTTTCTTTAATCTTAGTCTCTCTAACTCTGCTTTTATCTTTTATACCTTAAAGTCTACAGTATCTCTGTTACTCTCTTTTCTCCAGCTGAGCGTTTGCCTGGACTGTTTTTCATCTCTGTCTCAGGTTCTTCCTGTCAACCCCATATTTCTTTGTCAATGCAGCAAGCTTGTGCGACTTATTTTAGGCCCTATAGTCTCCAGTCCCTTATAGTCCCTATAGTCTCCAGCATGCACAGTTGGTCCCAACAATGAAAAAATAAAAAAAGTGTTCTGAGCACAGTGAATTCCATTGATGCTTTTTATATGAGGCTTTTAGCTTTAGTGGGCTTATGAGGAACAATAGGGGTCAATGGAGCCATTACTTATGCAGGAACAAAAACATTATATTTACATATTATAATTAAAGACAGAGAATTAAATCATCTTTGTGAGCATAATCAATTAAAATCCATCTTTTCAAGTATGCCAAGTTTATACTAAGAAAATAAATCATATCAGGTTTCATATTGAAATTCTTTTTAATATTCTGCCAGTTTCATTGCCAGATTCTAATAAAATAGTCTTTTCAAGGCTTCTCGAGCAGCAAGGTTTTGAATTCTGTGTGATTTCTACAGTGAAATAGAGACAGTAGCAACACATTATTACAAATGATTTAAAAACTTAGATCCCACTTTATATTAAGCGGTCTTAACTTCTATGTACTTACATCAAAACATAAGTACAATGTACTTATTGTGTTTATATTGTATTACAAAACACTTTTGCTGCTATTGAGGTGGGATACGGGTAAGGTTGGGGACAGGTTTGGTGGTATGGGTAGGTTTAAAGATGGGTTAAGGTGTAAGGGTTGGGTCAACAGTGTAATTATAAAAGTAATACAGAAATTAATTACAGATGTAATTACATGCAGGTATTTTTGTAGGTTACACTTTATTTGAATGTGTCCTTGTTACAGTGTAATTATACATTTGGGGGCAGTTGTGGCCTAATGGATAGGGAGTCAGACTTGTAACCCAAAGGTTGTGAGTTCGAGTCTCAGGTCCGGTGGGGATTGTAGGTGGGGGGAGTGAATGACCATCGCTCTCTCTCCACCTCAATACCACGACTGAGGTAAGACCATTGAGCAAGGCACCGGACCCCCAACTGCTCCCCGGGCGCCGCAGCATTGGCTGCCCACTGCTCCGGGTGTGTGTTCACGGTGTGTGTGTGTGCACTTGGATGGGTTAAATGCAGAGCACAAATTCAGTGTATGGGTCACCATACTTGGCCACATGTCACTTCACTTTCATTTTTCACTTTCACTTTCATTTAAGTACTTAGTAATATTAATCAACTACATGTTACTATAGGGTTAGGGTTAGGATGAGGGTTTGGTTTAGGGTTAGTTGCATGTAATTATGCATAATTTATTGTTATTATATTAGTAAGTACATGTAACATATGTTAGAAGGACACCATAAAATACTTACCATTTTTTATAATAAGTAAAAGATGTATGTACACAATAAGTGCATTGTATCAAATTATTAATTTAAATGTAAGTACATAGTAGTTAAGGCCACCTAATATAAAGCGCGACCAAAACTTAACATTCACTTATATTTCAAATGTATGTATATTTCAAATTGAGTAACATTGATATACATCCCCAAAAAATCCAATTGTGATTTTATGTAAATGCTTCGCATTTTATTTAAATAAACACAATTTTTATTAATGTTGAAATTTAGCCAAATAATTTCAAAGCTGCTGATCAAACTGGACAAATTGCAAATGCAGTTTTTACACAAACTAATCAACCATAACCAAACATGACTAGTCAGTTTAAACGTTTTACCTGGATGTGTCTTTCTGAAAGTATTGAAATGATCCTTTTTAAGCAAGGTTTGTAGGTTTAAAATTATTATATAATTGCAAATTTTGTTTTATAGCAGTCTATAGATGTACATCAGGAACAGGGAAAACATTTGGTTGCATATTTTGTTTAATAAAAAAATAGATTTCTTAAAAAGTAATTAGTCACACACCATCAAGTGATTGGCTCAAAATGCCATATAACCAAATGATGTGAATTGCAATACTAATAGATAGCTTTCTCCAGGTATTATAGACCTCTTTAGTGTGGGTAACGAACTTAATCAATACCAGCACTGTAAAAAGATTGGTATTGTTCCATTTTTCTTTTAATTTTAGTATTGATTTGGTACCCAAGTACCGCTACTTTTGACGTTCCTCGTCTACACAGCCGTGACAGCAGCGGCTTTCAGACAGATCAAATCACACTGCCATTGTGTGAGGAGATTTTCAGGTACTTAACCTCTCCTGTCCTCTTATTCTCTTTCTGTCGGTTCTCAGCACAAAGCGAGCCAGACACACCTCTGGACATGGGCCTTTTTCCTCTCTAACAATGTGTTCTGGTCCCCTCTCTCTTCTTCTTGCTCCCTCTCCCTTTCTTTTGTGTTTTGTTCTGCTGCATAGTGGCCTCTGAGTCATCAGTCTACGTGCCTCCAACAGAGTGTGTGTGTGTGTGTGTGTGTGTGTGTGTGTGTGTGTGTCTCTGTCTCGCACACACACATTACTTTCCTGGGGGCTCCGTACCTGCCTTTGGAACACTGCACTCAAGTTAAATGAGAGAGAAAAAAGAGGCAGAGACAGGGAGAGAGCAAGTGAGCGAGAGAGCGCTTGATGGAAATATTAAGACACAGGTGAGCTGCTCTCTTAGTGCCCCACCACTACACAAATGGAACTTGATTCACTCTGTTTCTGTCAGCCAGCAGGAGAGTGCTTTTTGCTTTTAAAGAGGCGGTACTTTTAATGTATTTTTATTTACCAGAATAAATAAAAAATGAGAAATTAAGGAAAATATATATATTTTTAAATATAAATAAATATACAATTTAAAAATTAATAAATTAAAACATGGCTTTAAAAAAAAAAACATGGCTGTTAAGTCGTTGATATATTATATACTTAATGCGAAATTTAAAAAATGTGATGTGACGTCATTTCAAAAAATGTAAGCTGTTCAAAACGGCTTACTGAAGCAAACTTTCCAAAAACAATTTGCTCTGGCTGGTTAGAACTTTAGAACTAACACTGGTTCACTAACACCTTAGAACTACCACTGGTTCATGAATATGTGATAAATAGTTTATTTGACGTGGAAATATTTGCTGGTTTATTACTTCTGTTCAGTCCGTCGAGGGGATTTTAGCAACATTAAGATACTATTATTTTATTAATATTTTAAATAAGTTTTATTTTTATACTTTCCATTTTCTATTTAATTTTAGTTGAAGTTTGATGAATGATTTGAAGAATGATTTCTGAAGGATCATGCAACACTGACGACTGGAGTAATGATGCTGAAAATTTAGCTTTGATCACAGGAATAAATTACATTTTTAAATATATTCAAATAGAAAGCAGTTATTTTAAAAACTAAAAAAAAACTATATTACAGCATTTGTAGTATATTGGATCAAATAATTGCAGGCTTGGTGAACAGAAGAGAATTTAAAAAACATTACAAATTTTACTGTTCAAAAACTTTTGACTGGTAGTTTATTTTATTTCAGGTAATAAAAATGTTTTTAATGGTTTCAGTTTTAGTTGACTGTAATAACTTGAGGACAGGTGCAAAAAAAAACATGAACACATTGGAAAGCTGGTTTAGTAGAAATTGAAGTTGTAATTCTAATTTAGTGACACTGACACTTTTTAAATTCTTTTTACCCCTAATCGAAGAACAAAAAAGAACTTTGTCATGAGTATATCAGGGTCTTCATTTTAACATTAATTTGGTAATAACGCAGTTGGGGAAAAAAGGCCAATTTCGAGAATAGTCATTTTGGGAGAAACATAAATACAATAATTAACCCCCCACTTAAAGATCCTCAGATGTCCCTTACTAATTAGTGAAATGCAAACAATTATCCTTTTGAGAGAGAAACAGAGCAAATCAAACAGTCATCACTGACTATAGTACAAGCATTTCTTCGTTTCTTTATTTAAAAATTAAAACAACAAACGCTTTTAAAAGTCTGTCTCCCAATTCAATACTACAAGCAGGAATGCATGAGATTCATGTGACATGCTCCTGAGAGGGACTCCAGTGTGGAAAATAGCACACAGCGTAGCCTAAAAACATCACTCAGTCTTTTTGTTCACAAGAGGAAGCCAGCGACTCAGAATGAAAGGTTCTCACTGCTAAACATACAGCCATTGTCGTTTGTTACGTGCATTCACCTCACTATGGAAAGTTATTGACAGCACACATCATGCATTGCCCTACAGACCACCCATCGCTTAAAATCAGAATCTGAAATCTCTCCAAATCTCAGTCCGATACATTAGTGGTGTTGAGAGGTAAACATGGCTCACAAGCATTGTTGCTCAACAGAGAGCCCGAGGCTCATTCTATTTTAATGCATTTCTTTCAGGCAGTGGCAGTCCTCCCAGAGTGCATTGGGAGGTGGAACCCAAGAGCCTTGTGACTAATGCAGCCACCGTTTTCAGCCACACTCGCAGACCGGTTTCTACATGTCAGCTCTCGCGCATTAGCGTTGCATATTTTATGGCCGGCATTATTATTTAATCCATTTCCTTTTTATCTATCTGCTCTGTGCACAGCTGCTCCATGCACTGGGACCGGATAAGATGGTCTGCAAGTTCAACAGTACTGTGATCTGTGTGGAGATTCATTTATCCTGTTTGATTCTCAAGCCATGTTTAATATTCAAGGGCAAAGTTTTGTGCTGTGGTCATTTGTAATGATTTAAAAGCGAAGTGGAAACAAACAGACATTTTTGCTCTAGTTCTTTTCATGTACTTGTACAGTACATATATAAATGTTATATATAGATTTTAACCAACTGCCTGAATGGCTAGTCTACTTTTCACTCTTAAACTCTTCACTCTTGACTCTTTTTTTTTTTTTTTTGCGTTAAAGACAATCTTGATGGAACACATCAGAATTCAGGAGACTTGAGATGTGTTTGTAAAATTTGGATTATTTATTATTTTAAATTTGACATGCTCTCTCAACACTGGTGGTGAGATGTTGAAAACAGTTCCAGACATGATGCAATGGGCAGAGATTTCCATCTGAATTTATAGTGCTAGATGTCTAATAGAAAAGGACAGTACACAGTAGGCATGGTAAAGCAACACTGAAGAATCACTAAAACAATGTTAAAACATGTTTGAAGCTTAGCTAAAACTATGTTAAATAATATTCAAATATAGCCAAAAACATATGAAAGCATTGCTAAAATGTTTAAATATCACTATAAATAACAATTTAAAAGCCACATAAAAGCATAGCTAAAACTGTTAAAACATAGTCAAAACAGTGCTAAAACAATGATGAAACATCACTAAAACAATAAACATTTGGTAAAATAAAGCATTGTTATAATGTTAATTGTGGATTATTGTGATATTTTTATCAGCTGTTTGGACTCTTATTCTGACGGCACCCATTCACTGTATTGGCTGAGCAAGTGATGTAATCTAATTTTCTCCAAATTTTCAGCATTTTTTTATTTTTGGGTGAACTATTCATTTATAGCATTGTTTATATATTTAAAAGCATAGTTAAACTGCTAAAGCATTGCTAAAATGTTAATTTTGCTAAAACTTTAAAATATTGCTGAAGTAATGTTAAAGCATTGTTAGAATAAAAAAAAAATGCTAAAAATATATATGCAAGTCTAGATAAATTAGTATACATCACTAATTGACTAAATTTTCATTTCATATAGTTGAGCCAAAAAAGTATACTCTGAAACATGCTGGTGTTTGATTGCACGTGAGTGTAACCCAAGCAGAAATAGATGTATGTGGTTAGCATCCATAAATACAAATAGCTGTGGTACGGATCCGCTGAGACCAGGTGACTTCAACTCAACTCATCCTTTAGTAGAGATCCCTCAGTTTATTTCAGTTTCCCTCATCAGTACCGCAAATGGGATTTTGAATGGCCCCGGTGACCATGTGCCTTGTTTCAGCACCATAGAGGCGGACAGCTCCTGTCAAGATAAGGAAACGTTAACTCCAGACACAATCTCCTCCCTTGTACTTCTCTCTTTAACAATCCCACTCCTTCTCTCTCTTTAGCCCAATCTCCACCATCTCTCTCTTTCACTCTTCATCTCTCTCTTTCACTCTCTCTCTCTCTCTCTCTCTCTCTCTCTCTTTTCTCCTCCCATCACTCCATTTTTGCTCTTATGTTCTGTGGGTTCCCTGGAGTGCTATTTCCTCTCTTCCAAGCTGTTCCTACAAGCCCCAGATGTACCTGGGTGGGCCTAACCCCAGTCCAGGCTGTCAGGTTGCATTAACTGCCATTCGTTCAGAGGTGGCGGGCTCCACGCTCCAGCTCATTGCAGTGCATTTTGGCAACTACTGCAGTTTTGCTGCATGTGATAGACGTGGACACACATCAAGAACAACATTACATTAATTAAATTCTAACTTCTTCGTGTGTCAGCACATAAGATGACAGGAAATATGTTTTGGATCATATTTCCAAGGTCAGTTTGCTACAGGCTTTAACATACATGTATATACACTGCTGTTCAAAAGTTTGGAGTCTGAGATTATTTTTGAAGGAAGTCTCTAATGCTCACCAAGGCTGCATTTATTTGATACAGTAATATAGTCAAGTAATGTTGCAATTTAAAATAACTGTTTTCTATTTCAATAGCAGTTATTACTCCAGTCTTCAGTGCCACATGATCCTTCAGAAATCATTCTAATATGCTGATTTTCTGCTTAAAGGGATAGTTCACCCAAAAATGAAAATTCTGTCATTAATTACTCACCCTTATGTCGTTCCAAACCCGTAAGAACTTTGTTCATCTTCAGAACACCAATTGAGATATTTTTGATGAAACCCGAGAGCTTTTTTGACCCTGCATAGACAACAACGCAACTACCACGTTCAAGACCCATCTTTAAAATACTCCGTAAGGACATCTTTAAAATAGTCCATGTAACATCAGTGGTTCAACCGTAATTTTATGAAGCTACGAGAATACTTTTTGTGCACAAAGAAAACAAAAATGACAACTTTATTCAACAATTTCTTCTCTCTCTTCTCCTGCGTCTGCAGCACCACATGTATGTGTTGTGATACTGACATGAACGTGCATTGAAGACTGACGGGGAAGAGAAGAAATAGTTTAATAAAGTCTGTTTTTTTTTTCTTTGCACAAAGAGTATTCTTGTAGCTTCATAAAATTACGGTTGAGCTAGTCTCGCGTAGCCAGACCTTCAGACTGACGGCTGAAGGTCTGGAATGTATGGTAGGTTTCATTGGCCAAGGCCCACCCATGAGGCCGTTTGACCGACATATCAAACAACCAATCGCAGTTCGTTTCGTTCAGCGTCATGTTTCGGGGCGTGGAAATGTCGCCACGATAACAGACCAGTGTGTGAAACTCTAGGATGTATTTTAAAGATTCTATGCCGCGTACTTTAAATATTTCACATACTTTTGAAAATCCAGCGTTTATTTGATCCTGATAAGCGTTTGTCGTCACAGTTTTAAACACGACAGTTTTCTTCTTTCGTGAGGGGGTTTGGCGCCACGGCATCTTTGTTTCCAGGCGGAACATTAAAGAACGCGACACACACGTCTCCCAGAAATCCTGTATAATTCAACCAATCCGACGACGACTTCGACACTCCTGAAGTGTTTCCAGATAAGTGTGCCATATGCATCAGACGTTTAGCCAAAGGTCCGTGGGCGTGACGTCTGAGGCTGAGACTACGGTTGAGCCACTGATGTCACATGGACTATTTTAAAGATTTCCTTACTACCTTCCTGGGCCTTGAATGTGGTAGTTGCATTGTTGTCTATGCAGGGTCAGAAAGCTCTCGGATTTCATCAAAAATATCTTCATTTGTTTTCCAAAGATGAACGAAGGTCTTACGGGTTTAATTAATGACAGAATTGTCCGTTTTTGGTGAATTAACCCTTTAAGAAACAATACTTGTTATTATTATTATTATTATTATTATTAACAATATTGAAAATTAGATTTATGCTTAACATCTAGAGCTACTGAAGAAACATCTTAAACAGCTAAAAGAGACCGTTTTTAACAGTTGTAAATAAAACAAAGATTATTAGAGTACATTTTACAAGACAGTAATATTTTAGTTTTACTATTTCAGCTATTTTTGCGTGATAATTGTTAGTATACCATTTTTTTCAATGTAGCTGTTCAGGCTGAAACCAGCTAAGACCAGCAGTCCTTGTTAGACTGGTTTAAGCAGGTTTTTTCAGCAATGATATCAAGTAAAACTGTAAAATATTTTTTATTTGAAAATCTACCATCAAATTGTGACCTTTCTCTTTCTTCTTCAGTATGTGATGTCTTAAAACATCCATCAGTTAGACTTTAAAGGAAGCTACACTTTTGTCTGTTTTCCACCTTGGGGCTTTTTTCTGGTCAATGGTTTCTCACTGGGATCATTGACACCACATATCATGGGCATTTTTTTTAGGGTGAACAGAGTGACACTTCTCCCAGGCCAGCATGGTATTCTTCTTGTGTTTTGGATGTAATCACAGTACAATCTGTCCCCCTCCCCGAGCCTTGCTCTTCCTCTGGCTCATCTTCCCACTCAAGAGGGGAGGGGGACATCTGAGTCAGGCAAGAGAGCGAGAGAAAGAGGGCCTGGAACTGAGCGGCATACCAAAGCGCCTTTTCGCAGTGCGTATAAGAAACAAAGGACGAGAGACCTGCAGCTGCAGTTGGCCTCCAGGGGGCCAGTGGCTCTGATAGAGAGAGAAAGTGAGCCGACGAGTAGATCCCCATCGATAATGAGAGAGGTAGTGGGTTTTAACGAGAGACCTGCCTGAAGATGGAGCGTAGAGACTGTCAGCAAAGCCAGACAGAGGATTAATTGAGAGGAGATGCGCAGGTCATTTGATTTCAGTATCACGTAGCTCCAGCGTGTGGGGTGTGATCTATCAGAAGTCCCAGAGATTTTGATGGACAGTTTGCAGATATCCATCTGTCATGCTTTGCAAATGAGAAGAAAACAGGTGCCCACACCTTCTGATTGTCCTTGTTCTTGCTGCTTAGTGAAAAAGGTGTAGGTGTGAGATGCATGCTAGAGCATTGGGGAGAGAAATGAGGGTTGTAAAAGGGGGTTAATTGTAATGCATCCCAGTATACTACAAAAAAATAGGTCCACAGCTTGCATGATTTGGAGTAATATAAAATAAGTTTCCATACTTTAAATCTGTCATTTTTGTAACAGTTACTTTCAATTGGTTAGTTGAAATATATATTTTTTATTAATATTATTATTTAAATGGATTTTTTATGCTCAGTTAATAGATACTGTGCATACATTACAGTTTAAAAGTTTAAGCTCTGTAAGACTTTTTAAAAAGTAAAAAAAAAAAATATATATATATATACTGTATATTAGGGGTGTCAACGTTAACGCATTTACGCATGTGATTAATCTTGCGATTAACGCGTTAATATTTTTTTAACGAAAAATAATTGTTTGATAACGGTTTGACCCCAACTTCTTCCCATCATCGCAGCGTGGAAGGTCATCTATCATTGTGTGATGAGGGTACAGCGAACAGTGTTGCCAGGGTAGCGGCACAAGTGTTCGTGGGCTATTTTGAAAATACAGTCGCAGGGAAAATTACAGAGCCGTGGGTTGCGTTTTTTGGGCTACTTTATAATCTACCGCGGCCACCCAAAGTGTATATAGACAAATACAAATTTAAATAGATCCTTTTACTAATGTGTATTATACTTGGAATGTATACCTGCGGTTGTAAAATCACAAACAACGTGAGTTTCAGCCAGAGCATACATGTTAAGGCTTTTATACAGCAGAAATAAACATGACAACAGCCACTATAGATTATATAAGATAATAAACACACGATTACGATAGGATATGGGTTGTATGTGATTTTCTTGAGATGAATGTGTGCATCTGAAATGCTAATTTGTGCAGCGATATAAAAGGCTATAAAAAGCATATTTTAACAACAGTAAACGACCAAATTCCACATGTGATCGCAAAAGGAGGTTATTACAAACACTCGATGGTGGTTTGAAGTGAGTTCTGAGTAAAAGTGTACTATTAATCTCATAAATTGTCTTATGAAGCATGATGCTAATATTAGCTCTAATGCACCTGCAGAACAGGTCCAATTCTTTTTCATAATGCATTTTGTCATAATACTTCACGTAAGGTCGCAAGAAAATGTTTTGTTTTATTTATTTAGAAATACTTTTGATAATAGTTAGGTAAATGTATACTGGGATTGAAGTGATGTGGTTTGGTAAACGTTTTATTGCCAGTATAAAGGCTGATAATGGCTGAATAAAAACAAATGAATAATGATAAAAGAATAATAAGGATTATGTCTCATACCTGGCAGAAGTATGAAAGGTTATGTTTCCTTCAACTAGTTTGTCATGCATTTCTTTATTTCAACACATTTACAGGTAAATCCTAGTATTTTAAATTTGTGATTAATCATGATTAATCACAGTCCATGACTGTTATTAAAGCGACTTTTTTAATCGATTGACAGCACTAATATATATATATGTGTATATATGTGTAGCCTATATATATATTACTTCTATTCTGCTGTGCATAAACTGTCTATTTAGTGAATTCAATCATGCCAGTACAACTAAAATATTATTTAAAGAAAAAGGTTTGGGGGCATTCAATCGATTTTAAAAAGTGACAGAAAGACTTTTACATTGTTATATATTTTTTTAAATAAATGCTGCTCTTTTAAATTTTCTATTCATTCAATAATTAAAAAAAAAAAAGCAGCAGCACATTTTAACTTTTAATAATAATAAAAATGATTCTTGAGCACCAAATCAACATTTCTGAAGGGTCATGTGACACTGAAGACTTAAGTAATGGCAGCTGAAAATTCAGCTTTGCATCACAGAAATAAATTAGATTTTAAAATATATTAGCATAGAAAAACATTCTTTTAAATTGTAATAATATTTCACAATGTTACTGGTTTTGAGCAGAGACAGCTTTTGGACCTTTAATTCTGAGAGTGTGGTATTGCAGCATTACTTGTGTTTCTGAAAACTATCAGAACTTCAGAACTACTTTTAGTAGCTCTGTAGCTCCAGCATGAGAACTAAGAAGCTCCGCTCCTGGCCGTTTCTTAGAAGACCACATTAACCACCTGCATGTATTAACAGCTCTAGAGATGGTGGTCGCACACCACTGGGGAGGTGATCTAAACACACTGTCAGTCACCGGGGAGTTTTCTTTCTAAGAGCCTGTTTACACCTGGTCACTTCATGTATTTTTTCTGATCGGATAGCTATCCGATCCTGAAAAGACCAGGTGTAAATGCCCTCCGAAACACATTCGAGGCGGATATAAATTTGATCGCTCAAACCACTTCAGGAGGTGGTCTGGGCCGCATTCCAGATGAAACTGGACAAGTGTAAATGCATCTGGTTGTTGAAACCACATATGCTAATTTTACTCCTCCCAAAATATTACAAAAATAAATGTGTGAGAGCGTTTTATAGGCTATATGGCATGTTATAGTCAGATATGACAGCGCTAATGCAACAAGCCTCACTGCGGATGAGTAGCTGAGCATCTCTTCAGCAAGCCGACACGCAAACTGCCGCGAATTAAACTGAAAGTAAGTCGCAGACACTCAACACACAATCATCTTCATTAAAAGTAGTAAGACTAACCTATCTTTCCAGTGCTGATGTCACGCTCTCTCCTGTTGCGGTCTCTGATATTGAAATTAGTTGATAATGAATAAAATGCAGCGCATATCTATTGCTTTCATTGATGTGAACTCCCTTAAATTTGCATAGAGCACAGGAATTAAAGAACGGATTTATATCCGTTTCACGAAGACACATTTATGTGGCCAAGTGTAAATGGAAACGTTTTAACAAATCAGATTGATATCCGATCAGAGAAAACGCATGAAGTGACCAGGTATAAACAGGCCCTAAATGACATCCAGACTCCATCAGGCGTCCCTCATTACCCTCAGCTGTCAGTCAAAAGCTTAATCAAACCCGTCCTTGGACTGCTGCTGAATGCAGCTCAGAAATTATTCATCTCCCACGGTGTGGAATGTGCTGGAGATATGTGTGGGCAGAATCTTGAGGAGGTCATGACCCATCTTTAACGTGATAAAAAGTTTGATACTTAATATGATTTCAACCGTAAATGCGGACATGCACAGACTTAGCTATACTTCAAAACTGTAGGTGAAGAGCAGGCAGTGCTGAAGTACTTCTGACGCTGTCTCCGATTGGCCTCCTCTTCACTCTCTGTCTGGCTGCAGGGCAAGAGAAAATCAAACATTAGCTCTGTTCCAAAACCTAGTGAGCTGCCTCGCTGCACGCTGCCTACGTAGACAGCTGCCTTCTGAGGTCATGGAAGCTTGTACTGATTAAGAACACTTTTCATAGATTCATCGCACCACGCAAATAGCGATCCTCACGCGAAGCACTCAGGGGACTTGGATATCAGTATTTCAAATTATATTACATTAAAAATGTTAGACTATTTTAAAAATAAATGTTTAGAATATAAATATTTGAAATTATATTTAATTTATATAATAAAGTAAATTATGAATTAAATAATATTTATTATAACATTTTTAAATGCATTTATTTTAAATATAATATTTCAAATATTTTAATCACTGTATCATATCATATGTAATCATATATATATATATATATATAAGTATATATACAGTATATATATATATATATATATATATGTGTGTGTAAAATTTAATTAATAAAATTAGTAATAAATAATTCATTTAATCTTAGCTAATATTTATTTTAAGGCAATATTTGATATATTAATATGTATTTTAAATATAATATTTGCAATTTTTGAACCATCTGCAAATGTGTTATATAATCAATCAATCTATAAGCAATATTTGATTCACTGTCATTCAAAAGCACACAGGTGATTGATTTTAATAAATATTTACGTTTACATATTTAAAATTATATTTTAAGTATTAATATTTAATTAAATACACACATTTGTAAAGTTTTGTTAATTATAATAAAAAATAAAACAATAAAATGTTTGATAGATTAATATTTATTTTAAATAGCTTTTGACTGTTCATGTTCACCCTTAGTA
The DNA here is from genome assembly GCA_027422415.1 of Schizothorax lantsangensis. NCBI lineage: Eukaryota > Metazoa > Chordata > Actinopteri > Cypriniformes > Cyprinidae > Schizothorax > Schizothorax lantsangensis. Next base: position 15,205,034 of record CM049859.1, read on the forward strand.
ATTGTGAAAAAAAGAAAGTGTAAATTATTGATGTTGCAGTAGCCTTTGTATATTACAAAAAACAATATATATATATATATATATATATATATATAACTTTTCAATATAATATTTTTAAATATTTTTAACATTAGATCGATCTGTTATATTTATAAGTAATATGTATTTTACTTTGTAGTTCGTAAGATAGCAGCCAAAAATACCTTTATTGATGGTTTTCTTCTGTTATAACTCTAAATTGAGTCACCATCTTCATAAATGCCAGGGAACAGCAACACGGCTGATGTCGTCAGTCACATGACAACACCAACATGTTGCCTTTACCATGTCCTAATTGTATACATGCAAAATATAGAGATATATTGCAACATTTTAACGATCAAGAAGCTTGTCACAATGCATTAGAATTCCAGCAAAAAAGAGATACCTTAAGTCCACCTGATTTTTTAAAATGCTCCCTCCACAGGCAGCTCACTAGAGGTTTTGAAACGGAGCACTGAACTCCACAGAGCAGCTCCAGCTTGTCAGGCAGCAGTTGGGTCTATTTTTACACCACCCGTGAGTTTTGTCCGCAAGACATCTGCAAGACAGCCCACGTCACTCATACTGTACCTCGCGGAAATAGAACGTATCTTTCATTGTAATACGCAACACTTTATGTCTCCCGATGAAATAAACGGTCTCCTCTAGACAATATCCAAGAAATGTGAAGGAGACAGAAACTCAGCGCAGCGAAAGAGAGCACATGACGAATGACGGCACTCATTTTGCTTGCTTTGTGCGATTGCCGTTGCGGTTAGGGAGCCGACGCTCAGGTTATCCAGTAAGGACAGCTGACTTCTATAGACACAGCTGGAGAAGAATAGGCCGAAGAATTTCGAAGAATTTCCCCGCATGGCTCTCTTAGCAAATGCATTCTCGAATTGTCATGCTGAGGGGCGAAGCGCAGAGTAGACGGTAAAGTAACATTAATAATATGGATGATTGCAAAAATGCCATCCAGCGGGCAAACAGAGCTCCCTCACGTGTGCACAACAAATAACTCAAACATTATGGCTGACAGGGGCTAGTTAATGTTAAATGAAATGACGTGTGGAACACAAATATTGTAGTCAATCTTCCATAACTCTCTGTAAAAGTAAAGTGGCTTTTTTTCCATTCGCTCTTGAAATTCATTTGGCCTGTCGCAATGCATTTGGCAAGCTCTTACCCAATTCTGACTGGGAGAGAAGAGCGTCCTGCTTCCAGTGTGATTCCACTTCAATTGAGGAGAGGGGCTGTGGAGAATACAAATATATGAGTGCAGTCTGGGCTGCCTAATCTCTTTCAGACAGACCCCGTGGCCATCGTGTTGCCAGCATGCCGCGTCGCGCACACACTGCCATGTAGCGTCAACACTATTGGGCTAATGGATTCTCTAATTCATCCATGCCTGCCTCGTGCGCGCACCGCTCGGACCACATGTGTGCTCGGGAACTGATGTGATCGCTTGAGATTGACTGTAGCTTGTTTTTCTGATTTGGCCCATCTGTTGTTGCAGGCTTTTTGACGGAGGAAGGTTGGTGGTTTTTGATTTCCCTCAAACTTGACAAACTGCATCGAACGTTCTACTTTCATGCGTTGGAGCATAATAGACTGCAAAGGAGAAGAAAAATGGCCTTCTATTAAATGAGAATTGATTTTTGTCACAGTCTTGCCAAAATGTAATCAGCATTTTATAATCATTTAATTTGGGTGCCTGCTAAAAAAGGTTGTTTGGGAAAGTGGCACCCAATCACAAAATTGGGTCGCGGGTCTGTTGGGGTCATGGATGACAGGGAAAAAAACAGCAGTGAACGCAAACAACAACTTAAGCAGGTAATCGTGTTTGGTTTGGATGGCAAAGTTGCTTGACAAGGCGCTCATTCTTGGAAAACTATGTACAAGGTAAAAGAATAACAGTTAAGTATTTGTTTAATAATTATAAATACATATGTTTATTATACATTTAAATGTATATATACAAATGTGTGTGTATAAGTCTGGGGTCTTTTTTTTTGGTTGAAAGAAATGAATATTTTTATATTCTGGATCAGCGAGAAAATAAAAATTAATGTTACAAAAGTATATAGTAACACTTTAGTATATTATTAACTAGTTGCTTATTAGCATGCCTATTAATAACATATTGGCTGTTTATTATTACTTATAAAGCACATAGTCTGCATAACCATATTCTACATCCCTAATCCTACCCAATACTTAAACTTAACAACTAGCTTACTAACTATTAATAAGCAGCAAATTAGGAGTTTATTGAGGCAAAAGTTCTAGTGAATGGTTTGTTAATAGCAAGAATTGGACCTTAAAATAAAGTGTGACCAAGAATATTTATAGAGTTTCTATGCACAATAATATTGCATGTTTTCAACATTGATAATAACCAGAAATGTTTTTTTGAGCAGCAAATCTGCATATTAGAATGATTTCGAAAGGATCATGTGCCACTGAAGACTATAAATAAATTACATATTAAAATATATTAAAATAGAAAGCAGTTATTTAAAATAGTAATACTATTTTAAAATAACATTTGATTTATTATTTCACAATTTGATTTATTTTCACACATTATATATTTGATTTATTAGATTGTATATATAATTATTAAAACTACAGTCTTCTTCCTCAAGATTATGAATTTTGGTCCTGAAGCAAAACCACTGACATAAAAGATATCTCTGAGCCACAGACACGACGGGTTTATTAGTAATGGGGGTATTACATCTCCTCATTCCTTTGGGTACTCGTGCCATCACTGCTCCTTTCAGAAATGATAGAGCTTTGTTTTTGTTTACATGTTTGTACCCATTATGAAGAACAGGATTACAGCAATTGATCTAAAGAGCTCGGTAATTCATGCCTTGATTGCCTATTTAATCAACTTCAACCTAAATGCCTGTATGTCAAAACAAACCACACAGCAGTTACAGTCAAAAACTGTGGTTCCTTTATCCGTACAGCTAATGCGCTTGGGTTGCATAACGCACTTTTGTGGCGGGGACCATATTGTGGGTGCTTGTGCTGGCCAAACCCTCTCTTATTCACTTCCTGTCTGGATCAGCAGTGGCCAAAACACCCTTCCTGCTCTAGATACGGCAGTCCACCGTTGCTCGTTGATATGTGGTGCTTGCCAAAAACAGGCTTCTAATAGAAAGAGAAAATAGGAGAAAGAAGGAAAAGGGGAGCATACAAGTCCAGGCTCTACAGGAGGAAAGGGTGACCTACTTCGATTGTAATCGATTGAGCCTTAGGCTCAGCGTGAGCAAATTCGGGGCCGACTGAATCATGTCCCAGCAGCGCACCTTCGAAAGAGACAAGGTCAAAGTCTGTTCCCGTCGCTCGCTCACTCTCTTTCTTTCTCCCCGTATAACCCAGTCGATCACTCATTCTCTCGTTCTTTGTTTCTCCCTCTTCCTTACATTCTCCGTCAACCTTTCCTTCATCGTGAACATATTGTCCTCAGGGGGAAAGGGCCAAATGTCCATGTGACTGAACACATGGTGCTGGAAGAAGCTCTGCGCAAGCCTACTGTGAGAGTTCATCTAAACGCTCGAGCAGAACTCCAAGTCTCCACCCTTCACGCGTGCTTCACAGCGGGGCCGTGTATGTACCGTGTCAGCACTGCTCGATGGAGTAAAGCTAAAAAAAATATCAAATCGGCGAAGCTCGGAAGTGCATATGGCACTTTTTACAACTGGGTCTCAGCCAGGTCTCGCTCCAAATCTGTAATGGCAGCAAGAACAAAGTGTGCCAGTTCCATGGGCTAAGATGCACATTGGGAACGGGACGGATGCCACTGAGCAGGCCATAGGGTTAAGTGTGTTCAGGCGTTCCCGGTTCCCCATCATCAGCAAAGCCAGGGTATTCATTAACCCGTGACTACGCTTTATTGGTAGCCAAATGCACCTCACTTTAGCAGAGTGCATCCATAAGACTGATAAAAAGCAGTCATTTTAAGCTGCTGAACAGACACGCGCGCACACACACACACAGATGATAATGCCAAGGAACGAAGGCAATCTGGCTCTGAAAGGAGCCGTGGCAGGTGTTTTGTGAAGAAGTGCCACTTAAATGATGTCAGAATTTCAGGAGGTATTCAAAAGAAGTGAGAAAAGCTTTAGAGGGTGATGAGGCCTCCGAACAGTCACGCAGTCACCTCGGGAAGACGTCGAACGGTTTTCACTCTAGGGTACTGTTTAAAGAATGACTAGATCCTCCCCACAGAGAGCAGCATGTGCATGTAAGGACAGCAGAAAGCACTTTTACGTTGAAGTACAGAATGTTTTGCACCATCAAATGAATGTTTCCTTCATGGTAGATGTGTCATGTTGGAATACACATCCTTCAGCTCAGTTCTAGCTTAGTTGGAGGCTTTTCTTAAGCCATTATTGAACCACATGATATAATCCAGGAGCTTTTAAACTTTTTGATGCCAAGGACCCCCAAATGTGGTGATCTTCTAAAACACCCACTTCCTAAATTATAAACACAGGTATGTATAGTATATGCATAATGACCTGTTTATAAGGTGTACACTCGCAAAAAAAAGGAACAAAGCTGTCATTGAGGAGGTCCTCTAAGGTACAGAAGGTAAAAGGTATGTCTTTGTACCTTGTTTACCCCTAAATGGTACATATTAGTACTTTAAAAGTACATTAATACTTTAGAAGAACATTGTAGTACTTAAAGGGTTACTCCAACCCAAACTGAAAATTTTGTCATTAATCACTGTCCCCCATGTCGTTCCAAACCCGTAAAAGCTTCGTTCATCTTCGGAACACAATTTAAGATATTTTGGATGAAAACCGGGAGGCTTGTGACTGTCCCATTGACTGCCAAGTAATTAACATTGTCAAGGCCCAGAAAAGTATGAAAGACATCGTCAGAATAGTCCATCTGCCATCAGTGGTTCAACTGTACTTTTATGAAGCTACGAGAATACTTTTTGTATGCAAAGAAAACAAGAATAACGACTTTATTCAACAATTCATCTCCTCCGCGTCTCCTCTAGCCATTTTGGAAAGTATCCGCTGGACGCAAACAGCGTATGCTTGAACCACGGTTGAACCACTGATGGCAGATGGACTATTTTGACGATGTCTTTCATACTTTTCTGGGCCTTGACAGTGTTATTTACTTGGCAGTCAATGGGACAGTCACAAGCCTCCCGGTTTTCATCCAAAATATCTTAAATTGTGTTCCGAAGATGAACGAAGCTTTTACGGGTTTGGAACGACATGGGGGTAAGTGATTAATGACAAATTTTCAGTTTGGGGTGGAGTAACCCTTTAAAAGTATATATTGGTACCTAAAATATACATATTAAAGGGTTAGTTCACCCAAAAAATGAAAATTCTGTCATTAATTACTCACCCTCATGTCATTCCAAACCCGTAGGACCTCCATTCATCTTCTGAACACAAATTAAGATATTTTTGATGAAATCCAAGAGCTTTCTGACCTTCCATAGACAGCAAGGGAACTACCACGTTCAAGGCCCAGAAACATGGTAAGGACATCTGTGGTTCAACCGTAATTTAATTTGTGTTTCGAAGATGAATGAAGGTCTTATGGGTTTGGAACAACATGAGAGTGAGTAATTAATGACATAATTTTCATTTTTTGGGTGAACTATCGCTTTAATACCTTTTGAAAGCGTAGCACCCCATTGACAGTTTTTTTTTTCTTAAACAAAAAAGCAAAAAAGAAAAGAAATTGATCCGAAAAAAAAAATCAGAATTTCAATATAAACAAATGATACAATAAATAAAATATATATATTTTTTCTCTCAGAACCCCCCATTTTGAAGACCTTGCTACCCTTTATCAGCTGACAGATAAAAACTATCGTGCTAAAGGCGATTAAAATAAATGTTTAATTGATTCAGTTGCAGCATGGCAACTGAAAAACTGCAACTAAATATATTTAGATATATTCATTTGTTTTAGTCATACATGTTTTGATATTTTTAGTTTATATTTTGTTGCTATGACGTTTTGGTGTTTTTATCAGCAATTTTTATTTTATTTTTACCCATACACACTATACATATATGTATTTGTGTGTAAAAGAAAAACTCTTGAAGAGTTCAATCTCACATACAGTAGACTATTCATTTCCTGGGTTTTTGTCACTAGAAGCAGTTGTTATGTTAACTGCCAAGGTAAATCTGGGTAGACTGGTGTACGTTGCAAAAGTGCAGGATTCCGTTGCATTATTTCTAAATGTGGTGCTCTCATAACGCTAATGGAGTTCTTCAGGGGAGTGCATTAAACTCAGCCCAAGCACAGGTAACATACCCCATACCTTACTCTTCTTATCCTTCGTTGGTTCCTGGCAGTCATCAAAGTGGTGTAAAGGAAACACAGGAGCAGTCCTCCCGGAAATCTTCAATCTCTTCCTGACTCGCTGTCAACTCCTTTCCGGCGCCGTGGAAAACCCCCGCTGCTTCCCATTGCACTGTGAAGAGCCCAATAGGAGCAGTGTTAATTGCTGCTCGCGCAGTGGGGGCTCTCAAGCTTTCAGCCAGTGGTAGCTGAGCATACAGAGAGCTTAAACCTCCAGCTCTCAGCGTCTCTCTCATTAGTGCTCTCTCATGACGTCCTCCTACACCTCATCTAGAAGAGACGGCAGAGGAGGAAGCATATGCTTTTGCTCCGGACAGTGCGGAGCTCCAACTAGGCTTGTTCTTCCGAGACTCCATCCTGAAGTCTGCCTGCCTCCCATTCCATTACGGGGATTACATTAGCCGCCCATTACAGCAGTCAGGGAGCTTTTTGTAGTAGACCAAGAATTAGATTCAATATGTTTCTTTTAAAACAGAGAGGTTTCACATCATGAAGCGGTTCTGCTGAGCTGCAGCTCATAAGCTCCTCGCATCTAAGGACATATGGATGTATTGCTTCATTTCCACCCAATCGATGAGCGGCCAGCTTCTCTGGCCCTGCCTGCTGGGTATTGTTTATCTGACCATTGCTGCTTCTACCTAGACTTTGGCTTAATTAATAGCTGAAATTCACCGTCAATTGCAAATCAATGGCAGTAATTACATTCCGGAGTCACAGTCGCCGGGTTTTAATGCCAGTGTTTCGTTCTGCATTTAAAGATGGATTATTCAAGTGACATTTTTCCTATGACTCTGCTACATTTTTGTATAGTTTATGTAATCTGAGAGTCTTTTGTCCCTAAATATCTAAATATGCCATAAATATCAAAGGAGTATGTAAGTTATTATATATATAACTATATTGGTTATCTACCAATATCATAATTTTTTTTTTTATTTGTAAGTCAATATTGGATATTTAATGCTTAATTTTTAATTGGATATTGCTCATTTATATACGTTTTGCTCATTTATATGTTTGTTTTGAATCTATATCTAACACTTATTAATAAGTTAAAAATAAGCTTTTTAAATTGTAAAAATATTTCAAAATAAATATGTAAAACCAGTCATAAGAAGCAGAGGTATATTTGTAGCATTAGCCAACAATACATTGAATGGGTCAGAATTATCGATTTTTCTTTTATGCCATAAATAATTAGGATATTAATTAAAGATCATGTTCCATGAAGATACTGTATATTGTAAATTTCCTACTGTACATATATCAAAACTTAATTTTTGATTAGTAATATGCATTGCTAAGAACTTTATTTGAACAACTTTAAAGGCGATTTTCTCAATATTTAGATTTTTTTGCACCCTCAGATTCCAGATTTTCAAATATCTCGGCCAAATATTGTCCTATCCTAACAAATCAGACATCAATAGAAAGCTTATTTATTCAGCTTTCAGATGATGTATAAATCTCAATTTAAAAAAACTGGCCCTTATGACTGGTTTTGTGGTCCAGGGTCACATATTGTGATTATTTATTTATTTGTTTGGATCAAATAAATGCAGCATCAGTGAACACAAGAATCTTCTTCTGCTTCTGCACATATATGTACATATACATATACATATACATTTTTGGTAAACCTGGAAATATTTAAAGATATATAAGAATTATGGCCTAAATTAATCAACATTATGCACTATTTAAAGTCACTAATCAATTTGAATCAAATGTGAATGGCGCCTTTGTGTAGATAATCAGATGTTCTTGCTCAAGATGCTCTTTGAATCGTTGCTGCTGTCATGAAAGCAAATGAGAGACATATCCAATTTTCACAGGTGAACTTTTTGAATGGCGCTGTATGTACACATATGCTATTATCTATAATGTATACCTTTGGATGACACATCAGGCAGGGATCAGCGAGTCCTCATTAGCTTGCAATAAAATGCTGACAGCACTGCAATCACAATACCCCAAGAAGCTTTGCTACGGCAGAGAGGACCTACCAGAGATCAGCAGGAGAGCTGTTCAGCCCCCTGAACGTACAAATCAATGCCCCCTCCCTCCCGCAACAGCTGGGAAAATCCCATTCCAGTCTGACAAGTGAAGAGCTTGTTTTAATTAGCAGCATTCTGGAGAACAGGGAACATTTGCAGTGGAGTTTAGCTGTCATATCTGCAGCTCTCGCTCCTGTAGAAAGAGCACCTCATCAGACTTGTGCCGAGGCATAAACAGTACATCTCCAGCACCTGCTCTGCTAAACAGTGGGAGATGTGCACTAATGAGGGGACGCTGTCCATTAAACACCCTCCGTGACACTCATGGAGACAAGCTGCATATGTCACCTTGGCCAATGACTTGGCTTTTGATTCAGGGCCCATCAGTTCATGGCTTGGCCTTTTCTTGCATTCAGGTTTTTTTTGTTGGTTTTTTTTCTTAGCAAGGCACTTTTTCCAGGCTCATATTTAAGCTTAGTTAAGCTTTTTATTTCATTCTTTTATGACATTGTTGTACATGCTTTTTTTCCCTCTTAGTCATATAATGAGAAATAACCAGTTATTTTTAATATTATATTAAGTATTTAGTCATATTTTAAATTAGCTTTTATTTTTATATTTTCAGTTGTATTTTTAGTTTTAGTTGTTGTCGTTTTGTTGTGCTTTTGTCATTTTTATTGTTTTTTATGTTTAGCTTTATTTTTTTGTTTTAGCTTTATTTATTTGATTTCATTTTGATTTCAGTAATTTTAAAAGTTTTTTATGTTTACATTTTTCCATCTAATATTCAGATTTTATATCAGCTTTTTTTATTATTGAGAATGACCTATTTTTAATAGTTTTAGTTTTAGTTTACAACAACAATGGATACACTCTTAAAATTAAAGGAGCTTAAAAGGTTCTTCACAGCGATGCCATAGAAGAATAATTTTTGGTTCCACAAAGAACCATTCAGTCAAAGGTTCTTTAAAGAACCATCTCTTTCTTACCTTTTTATAATCTGAAGAGCCACAAAAAAAACTTTTTGTGAAACAGGAAAGGTTCTTCTGATGTTAAAGGTTCTTTATGGAACCATTTAGACAAAAAAGGTTCTTCTATGGCATCGTGAAGCACCTTTACTTTTAAGAGTGTATAGTGAACTTTATTAGCTCTGGCTTTTATTTGGGTAATCAAATTGGTTACTTAGCTATTCTAGTCTGCGCTGATGTACAGCAGTACCTGGAAATGTGCAAAATCCATCATGAAATTGATTTTAACACCATTTCACAGGAGATAAATGAATTTGTTTGACAAGAAGCTGTGGAGGAAACAGAATAATGTACAGTGAGCAGAAGTCAACATTGGTCCCCTTAGGGTGATTAAGAACCGAACACTTTACGTCTGTTAGCCCATTATCCCATTCCAGCTTATTTCCTAAAATGGACGCTGTCATTGCACACTGTCTCTTTAGGAAGCATTCATCCTCAATGATCATTTAAGATCAGAGTTGCTCTCTTAAATAAAACAAGTAGAAATCACGCAGTCGTGCGGGGATTTACCGGCTCATTCGACACTTGATGGATGCCTTCTTTTCTCCGCTGACCTTTTAGTCAATTAGCTTTGGCTGAGATTTTCAGTAATTAACAACCTGATTCTTTCCCAAGTGTTATTTTTTTAGAAATTATTTTCAGCGAGTGATTAAAGAGGAGCTAGCAGATATAAGCCGCTGCCCTTTATCCAGATAGTAATTATTTGTCAACTGCATTTGAACTGTAATGTTATATTATACCTCATATGTAGATGATCCAGGCTGGCAGCTCCTGAAAAATTAAAAGTTTTACTGCGCAAATGACTTGAGGTTATGCTTAGGATTAATTTAGCAGTATGCACTCTTTTTTTAAATAAATGCTTTGCCATTTTCTGCTTTAATTAAAGGCCCAGAGCATTTATCAGAGTTAATTGAATTTAAAAGAGGTAGAGGGCTGAGAGCTTAATTGATTGAATTTCTGTAGGTATGTGTTTTTATTCCTTCGTTGCAGTCGTGCTGATGTGCATGTGTGTGGCAGAAGCTCTGCTCTAATTCCTCACTACAGCTATCTCACACTTCAGTGCATGGCTGCCTCTTAAGTTAGGCCATAATCAATTACTTAAGTGGGCTCTGTACTCAGTTGAATTGAACTTTATTTTGGTTAGTGATTGTTTGACTAATTTCAACACTTGCATTGAAGTTGTTTTTAACCAACCAGTCTCTCTCTCACACACACACACACACAGGGCAATTATAGCTCTGCATATATTAGACACATAGACAAGTGAGCAAGGTTATCATAGTTTTGAATTTTTTAATTCGTTTTATTTTAATATCGTTTTCAAATTTGCTATAAAATTCAGTTTAGTTTTTATTAGTTTCATGAATATTTTTTTTTTTTTAGTTTTAGTTTAGTTTTTATTTTGTGAACACATTTTTATATAGTTTAGTTTGTTTTAGTTTCAGTTTCAATTAAAGTTTAGCAGAATTAACAGATCACTTCCAGAGCGCAGGTCAAAGAAAGACGTAGGCATAATTTAACGTTATAGTGAGGCAAACGTCTAGCAACACAAAATTAATGCATGCTGAGATTGATTAGATGGTTAAAGTATACAAATACACACCAAAGGGAAGCAGTCAAGCCTTTTTACTAATCTACACAAGTTAATGTCATATCTAATGATGTGTGTTGAGATATGTAATATGAAAATAAATGTAGCCTAATTTGGTTATATTAGTTGTCTTTTTTTTCTTATTTAACCATAATCATGATATTGTAACTGTCATGTCTCGTGCCACGCATAATTCATAACTGGGACTAATAAAAATTCAATAATATCGGCAATCGCATTTAACAGTAGGCTCATATTTGAATGTGTTATTTTAATTTATGAAGAATCATAAGCGTGTGTATGATTTGATTTAGCCTATGCACATTTGTTCGAAAGCCAGGGTGATCACAAGATGCTAGGCAAAAGTTAGGCTATTGTTTACAGAAAGGATGCGCTTTATCTTTTTTTCTGTTAATTATTGTGCTGCGTGTCTGTTTTCTTCAAAGCACCAACTTAACTTGTGTTACATGAGAAAATAAATAAGTTTGCCTACCTGAAGTAACAGATTTAATGCGGGTGCGGTTCGGGTCGCGACTCGCGGTCTTTATGTCAAACGGTTCTGGTCTGGTACAGAATTAAATTAGTGCTGCTGTCGGGTAATGAGTCAGGTGTTCTGTTAAGATTCAAGATTCAAGCTTCAAGATTCAAGATTTTATTTGTCACACCAGCCGTACTTGAATCTAAGTACTGCTGGTGCACGTTTACCAAACAGGACCCGTGCAGGACTCTGCTTTAAACCGCTTTGCGTCTCTCTGTCAGATAACCCCATGCGCTTGATGTGCCATTTACAGGTATTTCCCTAAACTGTCACACAGCTCATATATTTTTCTGCCAAGGGGTAAAACGATTATTTATTTTTGATAATTATTATTTTATTTCAGTCAGTTTTTCAATAACTGTTGTTAGTTTCGCTTCGTTTAAGGTTTTCAATTATTTTGACATTTTTATTTTATTTCAATTTACGAAATTATTTTTTCATCAATCGTTTTCGTCTTAGTTTACGAAAATAACCTTGGTACACACATATATATTATACACATATATAAACACAAACTTGTATTTTGGATGTGATTAATCACGATTAATCGTTTGACGGCCCTAGTATTTACATAAAAACATATATTCATTGCTTTACTAAGTGTGTTGATATTTTTTGTTAAAGGGGAACAGCCCTTGTTTCGCTGTTTTCTGTAATTATGTTTTTCACATTTCTCCTGCATAGACATCCAAGTTTTAATAAAAACATTTCTTATTAGCTGAACTTGAGCTCAGTTAACTCAGTTAACCTGAGCAACTCAGTAATATCACTGTAAGAAAGTCTAAAGAAAGCATCCCAGTAGCTCATTCATTACTGTATGACACAGCTGGTATTCTTGAATAAAGTTCGGTTTATATAATAGTTAACTACCAGAAGTGTGAACAGGAAAAGAGAAATCTAGGTTTGCATCAGCTGCCTGCAGATGAAAGCTACCAGAGGAAAGACCTTCCTGTTGACCTTCATCTTCTCTAAGGCCTTGATGTTTGGTCGGTTTGTGAGAGGAATATAAACGCAGCGGTTTTCGCAGTGTTAATTCCAGTAAGGACAGCTGGATGATAGGCTGTTCTACATGTTCCCTCCGCACTTCACCTGCTTGTACGCAATCTGTGTTATGCAGACATTACGCTGCTCAAATCCTGAGTCAGACTCAGTCAAACGTTCCAAAAAGCTGTTAGACAAACATCCAGCCAGGCCTCTCCCCCTATTAAGCAGCACGGAGGGCTCTGTAATGCCTGTACATCCCACTGGAGACTGCAGAAGAGAGATTGAGTTTGTTGGGGAAAGCTCTTTTTGTATTCTCATCCAGGTCTGTTATTTATCAAGGGAGCGAGTGGAGAGAGGCGGAGGTATTGGCTCTTGTAGGAGCTTTGCTCTCGCTCTTGCTTTCCCTCCCTCCCTCCATTTTTTTTCATCCTCTCCTGTAGTTTGTCATGGCTTGGTATTGGGGGCCATCACTTCTACATATCACCGCTTCACCTTACCTTGACGGTTTATTTATGTTTTTGGGGCAGGGCAAACTCAGAGAAGAAAATATGTAGCCTTATATTCCTAATAATGTGGAAGAAAGCTGATCTTTTGCCAGTAGTGTGTAAGTCTTTTTCCAGCGACTTTCCCAAGGTTGTATTTTATATTTCAGTGTCTGATAAAATATGTGCAGTGCGCATTGATCAGTGTCGGGGAAGGTACTTTGAATCAGAAGCTATGAGCTAAAAGCTACTTATAATTTAAAGCATTTCAGCTCTTTCAAACAAGCTACAAGCTAATAACAAAAAAAGCTGAAGCAGTATCCTTTAAATATTAAGTATAACTGTTTTATATACAGCTATTCGGTGAGATTATTTATCATTATAATCCATAATATAAATGCAGAGAAATGGGAACAGTGTTGCTTCCTGCCCATGCTGCGGCAAACTTTTTTATTTTCACTCAGAATATGACAGAATGAATATGAATATGACAGAATATGAATATGTTTTGTAGCTATGATTTTTTTTTCTATTGATATATTTTATATGGATTTATTTTATAATGAATGTATTTAAATATGAGATGCCTAAAGGGAGTATACATATTTTATACAGACCTCATTTATTTGCAGTTGCTTCATATTGCTGTGTTATTTTTCTTTGAAGTTCGTGCAAGACAATATGTTGTAATGTTAGTCTGGGAGTTCATATATGCATATGTCTTATGGCATTTTAGGTCTGATGAAGAGGTTTAAACATCACACGTTGGGTGAGAATCATATTTTCTACTGGGAACAACACTTTTGTACAAACTTTCTTGAGTTTTTTAAGTTTTTTTTCTGCGTCTTTTTTTTTAATAACAGCTGTTTTTAATCTCAGTTAGGTTGACATCAAATTTAAATAAAATTGAATAATGGAGTTGAATTGAATAACTTGACATAAATCTAAAAGCCTAAGCCCTAAAACTATTAAAATCATGTTTTTTTTTTGTGTGTTTTTTCAGCAATTGAAATAATTAGATTAAAAAAAGATAGATGAGATTAAAAATTGCTTTGACTGAATGAAATAAGGCTGAAATGTACTAAAACAAATATAAAAATATATTAAAGCTCAAATGTATAAAGAAACATAAAAGGACTAAAACTTGAATGAAAACCAAACATAAAAATAAAAACCATCCAAAATAGAAAAAAAGTCAAACAGTCTTATATTAAGTCAAACAATGATGCTACTTAGAGACTGAAATCTGTGAACCGTGTTTATGTGTTTATTTACATAATTATCTTACATCATTAGAATGAATTGGATTTTCCAGTATTATATATGAGATTATTTACTAGTTTGCTCAGCTGTAAAGCTGCACACACAAACACTAGTAAAAAACAGCAGTGTTTCATTTGGTTGTGCTACTCTTTAGAAAAAGTGGCTTGTTACTGGAAAAGCTCTACAACACATTGATCATGTTCAGGTGGCATGCAGTGTTCGGCACTATTGATCTGTATTCTGAGCAGCTACACCGCCTCCTCTAGAAAGCATCCCGTAATGAACATTCCCGCCCTTCCCTTCTGCTCCCTCATTTGCATTTATTCAATACATGAATCTTATTTTGAGAATAGACATCTTGTTTTTGGCCACAACCTAGACTGATTTACTGAATACGCAATGTTTGATGACAATGTAGGCACATTGACAGATGTCAGCATCTTCCATGGACTGTTGAGAGCAAGTCTACCATGATTTACTGCAGCAAACACTCTCCTTTTATCACTGCTATAGGGCAGAGTGCCATGTGTGTGTAAATGCAGAATTTATATGTTTCGCACGTGAGCATACACAGGAAAAAACGCTTGAATGCTTGAAACGCTGTTTCTTTATAAGCGAACACCTCCCATTATGGGTTGAATGCAATATGTCAGCAAGCACACTGCTCATCAAACGCTGCAGCAAAGCAATGCTTGCGTTTCCAACCCGTGAATGACAGTTCAAAGGACTGTGATCGCGGTATCAGGAGGAAACCTGGGAGAATTTGTCTTGCAGGTTACAGAGAGTGTGTTTGAATCAGGCGGAGGTGAAATATTTATATCTGCTTTGATGGACACAGGAAATTAGGGAGCATAGGAATTGCCGGTCGATACGCTATTGAAGTTTTAGGGTGGGCTTCTATGGAAAAGAAAGGGTCATCCTCCTCTTTCTCCTGGTCGTTTGTCAGGTAGGTCGTGTTTGTTATGTGAATGTCAAAGAGAGACAGAGGAAGAGGGAAATAGAGAGAGTGAATTATCGACACCAGTGCTGTCTGACTCATGTTTATCAAAGTTATCTTTCATGGACTCCCTCACCTCTAGAGCATCGCAGGGCCCCTGGATGCACAATTATTTTCTCATGAAAGAGGCTTGGCCCAATGCAAAGAACTCCAACTACCGCTACAATAGCCAGAGACCCATGCACAGCAGTAAAGAATATATATAAGTGCTGTCAAAATGAGTGCGTTAATGCATACGATTCATTTTTTTCAGTTTAACGGCGTTAAAAATGTTTAATGCAGGGCGGGGCTAGGGTTGGCCACTCCACTCACAACTGCTGCTTCTGTCTCTTTTTTCTTGACAAGAATTGAGTTTATTTAGACACAGAGCATTTTTACCACCACAACAAACAGGACGCGCACTCCACTTCACCTCAGCGACAGGCGCTAGTCAAACAAGCACGGAAAATGTATAGGTGATGAGGGAGCTTTACTAGAACAACAGTGAACTGTCATAAAAAGATGCCACTAAACAAATATTAAAAATATCTTTGTTAAGTCTGAATGTGAAATTATTGCAATATAAAAGTACATTTAAAAACTTTAATGTTAGGTGGGATGAAGTGTGATTCATTTCAGAATTTTTTTTAGATATACTGTATATTAGGGCTGGGAAAATAAATCGGTGCATCGTGAATCGAGAAATGATTCAGCATCGATTCTGAGATTTTCCGAATGCATCGCGATTCTTTCTCGAGTCGATTCTGAGCTTAGTTTTGAACATCAGATGGCGCTGCATGTTTTAAAAACAGCCGTTCTCTGCTTGTTTCCAAATCCTTAGACACACTTGAACCTAAAATAATCATTCATAAAATTCCAAAAGGTTGAAGCGAATTACAAGGGTGTTCACACTGGGCTGTGTTTACATTAATCCCGCGTCATAAAAGCATTCTGAGCCGAGGTGAAATTACATATCAAGCGCTCTTCAGTACTCTTCTTCATGAGCATTTGAATGTGCGGATAAAAAGTAGATTAGAGCGCCATCTGCTGTTAAAATCTAAGCTCAGAATCGATTCCAGAGAGCATCGCGGTGCATTCGGAAGATCTCAGAATCGATCCATGAATCGATTCTGCATTGATTTATTGTCGTAGCCGTAATATATATCAGCATTACTGTATTTACTGTATTGTAGCTTATTCGACAACAAAGGCAACTCGCTCTTGGTCCTGCAGACAGCAGTGTTTGTTGACCTCATGGTCAGATTTCCCTCCATCCAGAAGTAATAAGTGCAGAGTATTTCTGAAATATTCATAATTTTGAAAACAAAGCAGAATATAGAGATGTGCTCAAGGAATTTGTTGGTGAACTTTAAAACACAAGCTTTAGGCATAGCTGACACAGAGACTAAGGTTAGTGGGCCCTTTTTAGTTTTAGCTCCAATAATATTACAAGATTCATGTCATGAAATTTGTGTTCTTTGTGTTGGCGGAGCTGGTTCAGGGTCAGACTCTGGCTCAGACATATTCAACCGGTGGCCATTATACACCAAACAGACTTTCCGAAAGTGCATTGATATGTAAAAATGTCAGAACAGTGGGCATTTGCTTTAGTCTTCAAGAAGAAGCTGCACCAAAACTGGACATTTATTCAAATGGTCAGAGAGAGAGAGAGAGAGAGAGTGAAAAATGGTCGTGCATTAATGAATTACGAGTTTTGGTGCAAAAAAACTTTACTGACGTTTTTAGTGGACCTCAAGGAAAATAGCAAAATGTTGTGACCCTTGAAAAGTGTATTATATTCCAGTATTTCATCGAAGAACCCATCCTGGGATAAGCCTTGAATATCCACTGACCATAGAACAGCCCTCGCAGAGGCCGTTCTCATTCATTTACATTCATTTCCCTCTTAGAGACCATCTATTTGTGTAATCCGCCATTATCTGGAATTGGGGGCTTACTGCTCAAACAATAATTCAAGCCCCTCTGCTCTGAAAACACGTATCGCTGCATCGTCATATCAGCTGCGGCATAATTCATCTCTTTCATTGCCTACTGTGATTTATAATCCAATTAACAAGCCTTCATTGATGAGCTGGAAGTAAACTGCCCCTGCATGTAAGGTGTCTCGGCTATAGCTAACATGTTCAGGTTTTTTATTTTCTACTGTTGTCTCTCTGATAAAGAAGTAAGGTTTTATGTCTTAAAACGACTGGTTCTTTGTGAGAGGCAATCTGATAAGATGGATCAAATATAGAATTCAAAAGAACAAGTCTTTGATTCAGAACGTAATAGTGAGTGATGACAGGCAGCAACAGTTTGGACTAAGAAGAGAGCTGTCATAAGGCGATGAGCGGCAGGCTCACATGCTCATTCATATTCACACAATGTGATGTTCTTCACAGCAGGCAGCTTACTTTGTCAAACGTCATTTGAGTGTGGAGGATAGCCTGAAAGTGTCTGAGAGATGGCATTCAACAAATCACAAGTTATGTTTCTCTAGTGTTCAATAGATAACTTCAAATAGCAGTGGCGTGTGGTGGACTTCTGAACTGTGGAGGCAAAATTCCCTTTCTTTGTTTTGATTTTTTTTTAATACATTGTAAATTCATGTGGCTTTTCCATTTGATGTTTCTTGAAATACAGTTTATTTTGTTTTGTTTTGTTTTGTTTTGTTTTATGTTTGTTTGTTTGTTTTTTGTTTTATTAATTTGTTTTAACTCATTCTTTTACATATTATATATCTAAATGATCTTATTTTATTTTATTTTAACTATACAAATTTTTATTAATCAAGATGTTACCAACTACTATTTGTTTTATTTTATTTTCAGTATATTATTATTATTATTATTATTTAACATATTAATTAACTATTGAACACTTGAAAAAAATCAATGCATAGTCAATTATTCATTATTTTAATTATTTATGAATTATATATCATTTATAATCATTTATTAATTATTTTATTTAACATTCTGTTCTTTTTCCGTATTCACATTGCTTCAAACGCACACACGTTGCACATTTTCTAGTCTCATATGGTACTGTCTTTTATTTTTTCATCCAAATTGTCCCTTGCTCCTTGCACAAACACCCCATTCAATAGATATCTGTTAAAAAACAAACGCGAGTCGTGATTTGAAATGTGTGTTTGCATGTTGTGAAATTCCATCAAATTTGAAAGCATCATGAAATGTTAACCTGCTGCATGTCTGCACCAATCACAGCCCAGCACAAAGAAGCTCAACTGTGCAGATTACCCAGAGGCAATTACTGTTGGGTAATTGCAGAGCCAGCTGTTGTGTGCTCCTGCACTGCAGCTGTGGATATCATATCCCGGCTCATATCCTAACTCTATACGTGAGGCTACTGACGCTGTGGTATTGGGGATGTTAGCCTTTAATTATAATCTGAGACCAGTCCGCAATTTTATAAATATGGATAAGATTAGGATAGCTGCTGTTACACCAGAGCCCAAGCAGGAGAGAGCGGAGTGATGGGAATGCAAAGCCAGCCTATGCACCAATGCCTGATTTAATTCATTTTAAATGAGAGAGGCTAATTAGAAATAGCAACTCCATCTTATTTCCATGTACACTAGTGACAGGAAGAAGGAATTCTGCAGCAATGTAAATCAGAGAAGTCATTACCCATAGCAAACCGAAGCAAATTAACCAGCCTGTCATTTCAATCGCTAAAATCTGAAATCATTCCTGACACGTTTGGCATTATTTTGTGATATGTAGGTTTGATCATATTGTGAAACTGGCGAAAGGTAAGGAATTGAACGATTCTTATTCCGATCAGATTTCTACTGAAAGATTCCATTATCTGTTGAACACTAATGATTCTATTAACAGTACTTTTATGGAATAAATTCATATTTAAATTTATGCAGTCATATGTGTGCTTGTGAGATGTGTTATAGACGACAGATAGATAGATAGATAGATAGATAGATAGATGGATGGATGGATGGATGGATGGATGGATGGATAGATAGATAGACCAGTCTTTTTTCCATGACCTGCATTCTTGAACTATATTTCAAATTGGTTTTCTGAAAAAAATGCCAACACATTAGCATATACTTTCTTTATTTTGTTGAAGCAGTCCTTTTTCCATGAGCCGCTATTGTTAGTAAAGTACACAATACGCACTTTTGTCCAATTTACCCTTGTCCACCTCACAAACTTCATACAGCCTTCATCCATCCTGGACACGCTTTTCTGCAAATATTTCACATGACTCTGTAAATATGTCGCATTTGAGCATTCCCGCTCCCCTCGGGCTCTTAAAATAGATCATGAGCTTTTTAACGCGAGGACTGTGTCCTCATCATATCTAACCCATATCTAAGTCCCAGAGCCCTTGAGGTGGTAGTCTGCGCACAGATCCACTTCCCTTCATCCCAGCAGAACTGAAGACTGCTGACAGAGAGGACACTAGTTAATCGAGATCCTCTGTCTTCACTCACTGCGGCGAACTCAATCCTATTGTGATTCACGGCCCAGCACGTTCCCACCTGCAGTGGCGAGAAGCAGGAACTTATCAAACCCTTGCAGGAGACAGTACGTTCACTTTGCTCTTCAAAGAGATGCTAAACATTAATGGTGGAAACAATGGCCTGCGGTTATGCGAAACGCTGGGAATATATTTGTGAATTCTCCCTGTGCGCAAGCCCACACAATGTGATTTAAGTAGGACGTGTTCCTGAAAAAACATCCCTATCAGCCAGTCACAGCCCTAACCCTTACCCTCAGATCAGAGGGCATTTGTTGCTGGATTTTAATGTTCTTGATCCAGGATCATGTCGTGTGTGTATAATTCACATTAAACCATGTTATTTGCACACGCTGGCTGCATTGTTTCAGCGCTCAAGTCACTAAAGGAATTACACAAATCAAGTAAGGATGCAAATGCACCCACCACTGCAATCCAGACACCTTTAAAATGTCAAAAATGTGCTCGATTACACTGCTTGTCAGGATATATGCTCCGTTATAATGATTTTCTCCATAATTTGATGCCGTGATCAATAGAAAATGTAAACAAACATCATAAATGAAATTTAATTCAGCTTTCCGCAGGCTATTTAGCACTTTTGAGACTGCATGTGGTTCGAGAACAAGACACTGGTTTTGTTTATAAGTGTCACATCTGTTTTGTGAATCATCCCTCAATCTCAAAATGTCATAAACTTGTGGCATCTCATTTGACCGTATCCAACTATCCATGTCCGCATGCAATCTGGAAGATGTTATGAGAGCAGACCTGTGAAGATTGTATTTTCCTTTAGGATCCTCTTAAAGCGCTTTGATCCCATCTCTTCAACCGCGTTCTCATCCGTGGGATTTAGACGTGACTCATGTCCCCTGAACCAACCCATATTCCACTTGAAGTCTCCACAAGCTCTCAAAAAACAAGCTTGTGTGTTTTCGATCTTTATGAATCTCTGACATGTATGTTAATTGAGTTAGCATATGCTGTTGTGATTGATCACGTCCTGCACCGCTGTCAACAGAGTGCATTAGTGCCCGCCCACTTTTTCAGCTGCATTGGTTCTGGAAGTATTTCTTCCTTGCATTTTTTTTTAGAAACTATTTATTTAAAGTTTTTTGCCAAATTTGCACAACATACTGTATGTATGTATGTATGTATGTGTATACATACATACATACATACATACATACATACATACACACACATACATATACACAAATCTTTAACTATGGGAGTGGGCGGAGCTAAAGAGCTATTTTGGTGTGTCTTGCTTGCTGCAACTCTCTGATTGGTGGAATTTTTTGTATAGCATCATGGGTAATGTAGTTTTTCACCAAAAATGATGCTATTTTTACACAATTATTTAAAATAATTTAATTCCGGAACCAACTGTTGCACTTGGTTGAGATGGCAGTGCAGCACGGGACTGATGCGGGCACAATGCAAAGAAGCACATAATGACTATATCAAATAGATAGGAAAACATCTGTTTGTGCAAGATGCCGTGACTAGCTTGCAATAGAACACCTGGATGTTCCTCAGCGCCACTGGCAAAATGTTCTGTGGACAGATGACACTAAAGGAAAACAATATGTGGAGAACGAAAGCATACAGTACCAGCATCACAACCTCATGCTAGCTGCAAAGTATGTTGGAGAGATAATCAAGACCTTTTGTAGGAGAATGTAAGGTCGTCTGCCTGCCATCTGAAGCTCAACTGAGACTGAGTGATGCAACAGGACAGTGACCCAAAGCACAGGAGTAAATCGGCTTCAACAAAAGAAAAATACGCCTTCTGGAGCGGCCACGTCAAAGTGCTGACCTCAACCTGAATGAGATGCTTTGGCATGACCTCAAGAGGGCGATTCGCACCAGCCATCACAAGAATATAGCAGAACCGAAAGGTGCAAAATCCCTCCTGACCGTTGTGCGGGTCTGATCCACAATTACAGGACACATCTGTTGGAGGTTACTGCTGTTAAAGCTGGGTCAAACTGTTATTAAATTCAAGGGTTCACATACTTTTTCCTCACCCTGCACAGTGAATATAGACACAGTATGTTCAGTAAAGACTTGTTTCATTGTATGCGAGATCACATTTTATGCTGAAATCCAGGCAATTATAGGTAAAACGTTCACATACTTTTTCCTGCAGCTGTATGTATTTACTCTATATGAGTAAATTTTGTTTTTGTGTCCTCGGCTTCCTGTCACACATGATGTGGTATTGCGTGTCCTTTAAAGGAGGAGACGTGCTTCACATCAAATTTGCCCCAGTACCGTAGCATATGTGTGCCATGCTGTGCCGGGACTCAAAAACACTGGGCTGATTTTTATGCTGGTGGCATTCAGTGACATTTATGTCACCAATTAATTTCAAGACAGGACAGCCTGTTAATACAAAGACTACGGAAATCCTGGCACACTGTGGTACAGGAAGGAAAGAAGAAAGGCAGAAAGAGGAAGATGCAGTGCAATTTCTTTTAATGCATGAAAGGAAAAAGAAAAGACACATGAAACCGTGGCAGGGATCAGTGTTTTTTTTTTTTTTTTTTAGTTACAGTTCAAAGGAAACATGAATCACTTTGAATCTACATTGAAACACATGTTAGACTAAGTGAATTTCCTTAAATTAGCTATAATCTTTTGCTTAAATTATATATTCTTTTATTATTTACTTATTTATTTATTTTTTATAACATAAACATCATAGACATAAACATCTTTACGTCGTTAGATGTCCTGTTCTTTAGAAGTAAATAAGCTTATAAACTGCCAGATAAAGTTAAACAAATGAGTGTTTTTGCTAACTAAAAATATATTTATCTCTAGTTGTCACAAGATGTTACCTGAAGGACATTTAGTATTTAGCAAGCAAACAAATCAAGTTGGCTAAAATACAATTTGATACATTGTTGCCTTTAGTGCTTTTCACTTAATTCTTGCTTTCTTAAAAGCTAAATATTTTAGCAGAAATCTCTTGCCTTTTAATTTTGTATAGTGCTGTCAATACATCTTTCTAGGTTTACCCTTTTCCTCCTACATAGTATCTTTTGAGTCTTTTGCTGTAGTATAACAAGCAATCCAATTATTTATGCACTTTATCCAACAATAAAAACAAATCCACAATTCCAAATGTTTTTGTTTATGTCCTTGACATTAGGTTTTATTCAGTTTATTTATTTAGTAAATAAAAAAATAGCCTAATAAAAAAAAACATTTTGTTTGTATATATATATATATATATATATATATATATATATATACAGGTGCATCTCAATAAATTAGAATATCGTGGAAAAGTTAATTTATTTCAGTAATTCAACTCAAATTGTGAAACTCGTGTATTAAATAAATTCAATGCACACAGACTGAAGTAGCTTAAGTCTTTGGTTATTTTAATTGTGATGATTTAGGCTCACATTTAACAAAAACCCACCAATTCACTATCTCAACAAATTAGAATACTTCATAAGACCAATAAAAAACATTTTTAGTGAATTGTTGGCCTACTGGGAAGTATGTTCATTTACTGTATATGTACTCAATACTTGGTAGGGGCTCCTTTTGCTTTAATTACTGCCTCAATTCGGCGTGGCATGGAGGAGATCAGTTTGTGGCACTGCTGAGGTGGTATGGAAGCCCAGGTTTCTTTGACAGTGGCCTTTAGCTCATCTGCATTGTTGGGTCTGGTGTCTCTCATCTTCCTCTTGACAATACCCCATAGATTCTCTATGGGGTTCAGGTCTGGTGAGTTTGCTGGCTAGTCAAGCACACCAACACCATGGTCAGTTAACCAACTTTTGGTGCTTTTGGCAGTGTGGGCAGGTGCCAAATCCTGCTGGAAAATGAAATCAGCATCTTTAAAAAGCTGGTCAGCAGAAGGAAGCATGAAGTGCTCCAAAATTTCTTGGTAAACGGGTGCAGTGACGTTGGTTTTCAAAAAACACAATGGACCAACACCAGCAGATGACATTGCACCCCAAATCATCACAGACTGTGGAAACTTAACACTGGACTTCATGCAACTTGGTCTATGAGCTTCTCCACCCTTCTTCCAGACTCTAGGACCTTGGTTTCCAAATGAAATACAAAACTTGCTCTCATCTGAAAAGAGGACTTTGGACCACTGGGCAACAGTCCAGTTATTCTTCTCCTTAGCCCAGGTAAGACGCCTCTGACGTTGTCTGTGGTTCAGGAGTGGCTTAACAAGAGGAATACGACAACTGTAGCCAAATTCCTTGACACGTCTGTGTGTGGTGGCTCTTGATGCCTTGACCCCAGCCTCAGTCCATTCCTTGTGAAGTTCACCCAAATTCTTGAATCGATTTTGCTTGACAATCCTCATAAGGCTGCGGTTCTCTTGGTTGGTTGTGCATCTTTTTCTTCCACACTTTTTCCTTCCACTCAACTTTCTGTTAACATGCTTGGATACAGCACTCTGTGAACAGCCAGCTTCTTTGGCAATGAATGTTTGTGGCTTACCCTCCTTGTGAAGGGTGTCAATGATTGTCTTCTGGACAACTGTCAGATCAGCAGTCTTCCCCATGATTGTGTAGCCTAGTGAACCAAACTGAGAGACCATTTTGAAGGCTCAGGAAACCTTTGCAGGTGTTTTGAGTTGATTAGCTGATTGGCATGTCACCATATTCTAATTTGTTGAGATAGTAATTTGGTGGGTTTTTGTTAAATGCGAGCCTAAATCATCACAATTAAAAGAACCAAAGACTTAAACTACTTCAGTCTGTGTGCACTGAATTTATTTAATACACGAGTTTCACAATTTGAGTTGAATTACTGAAATTAACTTTTCCACGACATTCTAATTTATTGAGATGCACCTGTATATACAGTATATTACAATGTTAGAATCATTTCTAAAGGATCCCTGAAGACTGGAGTAATGGCTGCTGAAAATTCAGCTTTTCAATATATTACTAAAATATGATTTTTTAATTGGATTTTAGACTGATTTTAGACAAAGTGACTGTAATGTCATACACAAAGTGCAGTAGTGTCTACGGCTGTCTGAATTCACTCATTGTCATGCACCCGCGACATTCTCTGTATTTTGAATGGAGAATGAGGGAGCAAGTGAGCGGTTTTGGACACGGCTTATGGGTTTAGCAAAGCGGCAAGATGTTGATGGGCATGAGCGGAGTGTCTTCCACAATGACTAACTACTCTCATATGTCTTAAGTCATTACTATGGCAGAATGAACAAAGCCTAAGCTGTTTGGAGTAATGCGCTCTTCATGGTGTGCTAATGCATTTTGTCATGCTAGCGGCAGGCTGCTGCTCTTGGCCGTGTGGAAACCTGGAGGAATGGAGCAGGAATAAGGCTATCCGTGTCTAGAAGCGTATTTCACAGGGGCCGCTGATAGGAAGTAGGGCAGAGTGCCCATGTGAAACCTGCCATTTTCATCTTTAGCCATTTTGAAGCACACTCCAGTCATGGGTAAAAAAGCAAGATTGTTTCATCTGGGCATGGTGAAAAATGGCTCGGGCTCTAAATTGGTTCTCCCATTCAGGGGAGGACGGGCGGAGCAGAAGAGCTCTTTGTGGCAAGCACTTACTGTAGTATTTCTCCCTTTGCAGCAGAGTTTTTCTAGCCCTCTTTTTCCATCGAATCGCAGCCTCAGAGAGACACCCGCCAAGAACCGATGGCTCACGCTAAGCATGGCTGCATAACTCAGTAGCGTCGTTCTGTTCTTTTAAGCCACGATAAACCCTTGGCTGCACATTCGTCGCACGTCGGTGGACATTCCAGCAGTTTAGCGTGTCCTCTGACCAACAGAGACACGAAAAAACTGCCCCAGGGGACGAGCCTTTTACAGCTGAAGTAATTGTTCCCAGAGGACACAATAAGACCTGACAAAAACATAACAGGAGGAGAAAATAGCACAGGTGGAAAAAATAGCATACTAATTTTGAAACTAATTTCAAAGCCAGCGGAAGGCCTGGGGTGAGGTCAAAGGATCTGGAGCCAACTGGTTGAGTCAGAAAGCATTAGGGCGGCCGAGAAGGGCACATCCTGTGACACCCACGCTGTGCGGCTATTAAAACACATCTGTGTGCAATAAGAGAGGGCTTAAAAACATGTAATGTTTTGCAATAATATGAGGGATGTGCTAGAAATTCAGCCACTGAAAACATTCTGGAAGGGAATGCCATAAAATGGCATTTTCAGTTTTTGCCCTAAAAGAGAAAACATGAACATAAAAAAGTGTGCAGTGATTCAGATTTAGTTCAGTCTAATGTAAATGTTAATGAGGACGGATGATGTATTGATGGAGAAGTTGCATTTACAGTTACTGTGACACACGACTCTCTCGAAACACACATTTCACACTTCACACACACATTTTGTCATTTATTCTGAAAGTCATCAAAACCAGAGTGTCATTTCCACCACATCTCCAATGATGTATTGTGTTTTTTAGCATTCTGTGGTGATGGAAATTACATTTTGAGCATTTTTGCAATACAATGACTGACTCCTTTGTCTTGCAAAGGCTAATTCCATAGCATTTATGTATAACAAGCACATAATTTCACAGTTTTTTTCATGGTTTTATAAAATTACTGTACAGCTTGATTAGAAATAATGCACAATAAGAATATTTGGTAACACTTTACAATAAGGTCCCATTAGTTAGCATTTAATTAATTAATTAATTCATAAACCATCAGCAATACATTTGTTACACTGTGTATGTTTGTTAATAAAAATGCAACTTTTGATTTTAATAATGTGTTAGTAAATCTTAGTAAATTAACTAAGATGTATAAAAGCTTTACAGGTATTTTGTCATTGTTAGTTTAGCTACTGTATCTAATATTAACAAATGGAACCTTGTTGTCAAGTGTTACCAAGTATTCATTTACAAGTTATATTTATCATGATTTTTCTTTGAAAAATACTTTTTAGGGGAACATGTTAATGAGGCCAGAACTGTGGGACAGTCGTGATTTAAAAATCTTTGCAAACAATAAATATGGAAGTAGATTGTTTATTTTACTTTTTGTTTAGAGGATAATAGTTCTAAATATGTAAACATATTTCTGTGTTGAATTTTCATATTTTAAGATGGTTAAAATGGAATTTAAGTCAGGGTCTAGGGAAAAAATAATACAATGTATTCTATACCTGAAGGACACTTGACAACTTGTAAATATAAATGATACAGTAAATACTGTAGTTTGACCTTCATTTAACAAAAAGCAAAACGTTAATATGTTTGCAGTCCCTGGAACATAAATATGTCTGAAGTTTTTTAAGTAATGTGTTCAGTTACTATGTGCATTTTCTAGTCCTCATATCTTCATGTAAAAGCAATCTGCGTTATTGTCAGTGTTGGGAAGGTTTTGGGAAAACATTGGTGTCTCATATTTTAGAGCAGTCGATGCAATTTGGGAAATAAATCAATCAAATCTGTGTGTGTGTGTGTGTGTGTGTGTGTGTGAATATATTCAGCTGTAACCCCCTTTCAAATCCTTTTCAGAAGTAACTGTAATTTAAATACACTTTTTTTTCTGGTTACACTTTGTTTTAAGGTGTCCCTGTTACAGTGTAA
Source organism: Schizothorax lantsangensis (assembly GCA_027422415.1). NCBI lineage: Eukaryota > Metazoa > Chordata > Actinopteri > Cypriniformes > Cyprinidae > Schizothorax > Schizothorax lantsangensis. Next base: position 15,232,366 of record CM049859.1, read on the forward strand.
TTATACATTTAAGTACTGAGTAATATTAATTAACTACATGCACTTACTAAATGGTTAGTGTTTGGTTTAGGGTTACTTGCATGTAATTATGCATAATGTATTGTTATTATAACAGTAAGTACATGTAACGTGTAACAAGGACACCTTAAAATAAAGTGTTATCTTTTTACTCAGTAACTGCAACAGATTAGATTAAATTATGTAATTCTGTTACATGTAACTAGTTACTCCCCAACACTGACCACAACAAAAAAAATGTAATGCTATTGAAATATTAAGAGAAATTAGCCTGTGTTTTCAAAAACAAAGGTTGAATTTAAAGAAATTTCAGATTTGGTTTCATCCCCATGTGTCTGATTCATGATTAAATTAGACTGCGCCTCAGATGGCTTTTGCTGTGGAAATCAGGTAAATATGTTGATGGTGAACAGCACTGGACAGCAATGTGTCCCATGAGAACGAAAAAGGCAACGTTGTGCTGACAGCTCTGTTTCTGAACAACAGCGGGGGCCGACCTGCAAACCACTGCGAACAACCTGTTCTGGCTGAAGCCTCGCTACTTTATTTAAGACGTTCGGCATCCCAGGCTTGTTTTGACAGCAGAGACAGCGTCACAGTCTAAGCAGCTCTCTAAGAGTGGAGTTCAAAGCAATACGTACATTTTTAGGTTGACGCAGGAAGTGAACAAAAGACCTGTTAGATGGACATTGTGTGTGTGTTAAAACGACATGATGAAAACTCACAGCTTCACTGCAGAGAAAGGGAGGAGATTTTTTAAGAAACTCGGTAAGCTCATTGACTGCCATCAAGCAGGGCTGGAGATCCCAGAAAAAGAGTAATTATTCATGACTGAGCTGGATAGAGATGAGCAAGGCAGTACACAGAAGACTCTGAGGAGAAGTTGAGCTGGGATGCCTAATTAGCTCTGTATATCAGAGAGAGAGAGAGAGAGAGAGAACGGAGTGGGCGGGGGAGAAGAAGACACCATGCTCCTCCCCTCTTCTGTTTTGGATGACCCATTTAGGAAACACAGCACAGCACAAAAACGCAACATCAGCTGAAACAAATAACACCTTCAACAGCCCAAGAAGCCTTTGTTGAAATGCATATTTAGACAGACTTGTGGAAAAAGACCTCTAATTTGCACTTTTCCGTATAGACACACACAGACACTTCTGCACACACGTTTTTCCTTTTTTCCTAGTTGCTTCAAGGGTTGGGTGAACACAGAAGATCTTACCATTTATAATAACATGTTTAATAATTCTGTGCATTAATTAAATCTTCCCATTTGATCTCATTTGTGTCTTGGAAAAAAGAGTGCAATAAAATACTTCTCATGAGACTGTTACTGTGCTGTAAGGTGTTTACATTTTTTCTTATTAATACAGGCTCATGCATCCACCTTCATTTGATTTCATGTTTAATTTAGTAACCTTTGTAAGGTGACAGATTTGAAAAAGGGTAAACATTGGTGTTTAATTTGACCATTTTTAACAATGATAAATCAGTTGCCTGTGAAAATAGTTTTGAACTTAAAAAAAAAAGAATTGGATGTATAAATGTATAATTTATTTACTTTGTATACAGCTTAACATTGAGATTTTATTCAGTATTTTCACTCTGTGCTATTTTTTTTTCTTTCTCTCTCTCTTCTTTTCTTTCATGTGGTGTCCTGCTGTGATTTCTGCTACTCTCTCAAATTAAAGGTAAGAGAATTACATGTTTTCTTTACATATTCATGAATGTGGATGTGGTTATTTCTGTATGATATACACTTTTTATGCACCATTTCTTGTACTCACTTTAAAGCATTGTAATTCTGCTTTGGTCATGCACTCTGATAATGATAACTGTAATTATATTTACACATTTATATAAAGGAATTATAATAGTCATTTCAGTATACAAGATCTCAAGCTTTACAAAAAGACATTTAAAAATATTTCCTTCTTTCTAACAGAGTGTGTATATAATTAAATCAAGATATAAAATATTTTATATATAATAATAAAATCCAACAACTACTCGTAAAATTTTAATTAAAAAAAAAAACATAAAAGATGTGAGCTAAAACTTAAGGCAGATGAAATTATAACAAGTAACATATATAATACATTTAATTATCCAGCAAGTGGATGTAAAAATAAATTGGTTTGTTTTGTTTTGTTTAATATTATTTATTTATTTATTGATTGATTTTTGGGCCTGCAACAATAATTGGATATTCACATTCACAAGTCATCATTATCCATGCTCTCTAAGTGTGTAAAATATGTACGTTTTAATATCTTAGCTTCAGCTTGAGGCAGAGTCTCTGTTTTGATACCATAAATAATTATGTACAGCATGAAACCAAATGCTCAATGGCAAATAAATATGAGCTCCCGGAGCTCTAACAGGGTTTAACAACAGCGTATGCCAGCACTGCTTTATTCACTTACATGACAAAGACCTGTTTAATCAAGTAGCAACAAGACAGATTAAATGCGATATCAATTCTATGTTGTACTCATTCCTAAATGATTCCGTCCAATTATTTTACATTATATTATGATTTACTAAGCTCTTATGATTTACTAAGACCTTATATCTTTCCTCTATTCACCAACTCTCTCTTCCGCTGGCCTTTAAATGGGTGTCAGGGCTGATTACAGGACATTTCAGGGTTGTCTGCCAGTGAGTCTTTTGGAGAGACCGGAGCATTATTGAGCTGACATCTGTAGAGCTCTTTAAATGTTCTCTGAATTGGGTTTCTATGCCTGCAACTGTCTCATCTCTAATATAGCGCTTCTTTAAAGAAACTTTCATTAATCCAAATAAGCTTTTACCTCCATGAAAGGTTGTCAGTTATTTCTCTTCTTTTCAGATATTACCAAATATCATTAGAAGTGCTTTGTTTCGTGTTAATGAGAATACAGAGTCTTTCATTTTTATAAATTAGTTTATATTCAAGAGTATATTCCCACTTATACCTCTTTTCATAGAGATAAAGGTAAGCTAATAGGTTCAGAATATTCTTAATAGGAATATGTGCAGAATGTCATTTATTTCAATATAGACATTTCACGTATGCTAATGTACTCTTCATGCTTAGAGCCACGTTACAGAGATTTCTGATGTTACATTTGTGTGTGTTTCTCGGTTTCCTGAAAACGGCAGTGTTCATTCATCTTGGGAAGTGCATCAGCTGTGTGATGGTGTATATTGTTAGTGTGTTTTATTGCAGAAATCACTTTGGATTCACAACCCATTTAAGCTGGAAATCATCGCTAACTGATGGCTAAATGAGATTTTTAAGGGAATCGAGTGTTAATGATATGCTTTCATAGGACATATGCTCTTCCTCCACACCTCTTCTTTTCAGACTCTATTAGGTTTATGAAGAAAATCTACATGCAGAATGCCGCTAACAAAATATTCATGAAGATCACAAAACATCAATTGCAGTAGTAGTAGTAGTACTAGTCGCTCTCAACTACTGGATTAGTGCGCTTGACTAGTTTATGTAGATTATTGTTTTCTAATGTTGGCTTTAGCTATAATATTTTGTGCATTGAAGGGGATGCATTTAGAGAAACAGTTTCTCATAGAGAGTTTTTAACGTGCTGAAACTAAGGTTCCATTTGTTAACATTAGTTACATTAACTAACAATGAAAAATACTTCTAAAACATTTATTAGTCTTGCTTAATGTTAATTTCAGCATTATTAAAATCAAAGGTTGTAGCTGTCTATATTATTCAATGCACCTGACCTGATTAATATATACTGTTATTAGATAAATAAATACTGTTACAAATGTATTGCTCATTGTTAATGTTAGGTAATACATTAAATAACTTGAACTAATGGGACCTTATCATAAAATGTTACCCGTAATGTGAATGTGCATCTCTAAATTCATTCCCTGTGTAGCACCACTGCAACATTAACATTGCTACAGATGTCAAAACACTATTAGTATAGATTATGATAGTTTTGTACAATAAAAATGTATAGGTAATTGTTATATGTTAGTCTACACACTGATACAGGCAATTACACTTATCTGTCTTTCCTTGGCATTGTGTTGCCTCTCATGTATTGTTGCCTCATGCAATAAGTGCATTTTAAAGACGAAATGTCCAATTTAATACTTCAGCTTTAAGAATGAATAGTACTTTATTCTGTTCCATGTGGTTGCACACCAATAACTGTTTTTGAACATAAGCAATGCCCCTTAAAGAGATACAGTACAGTCGTTCACCCTAAAATGAAAATTCAGTCATAATACACACACCCTCATGTCATTCCAAACCTGTTTGAGTTTCTTTTTCTGTGGAACACAAAAGAAGATATTTTGAAGAATATTGGCCAAATATTTTCAGTTACCGAAAAACTATTCCTTTTATTTTAGGGTGAACTGTCCCATTAAGAAATGCATCTGAATAGAGAAAACAATGGTAAAGTAGCCTAATTACACAGACTTATACAGACCGACTAGTCATTCAAATAGTAATTCAGACAACGGTGTGACTAAAAATATTATGAAAATATGTATATTTGCAAATCCCTATGATTATCAGTCAAACTTCTTTGGCAGGTTGGCATCTCCTGAGTGATTTAAATCTGTTATACATGCAATCTAAGGTGTTAGAGTTCATTTTCACCTTTTTTTAAAACATATGTGATATGTTTATTTATTTATTTAAAAAAGAAAGGTGTTTATAATCTTCACATCAATTATTCAGCTCCCCTTCCTGGTCTTTTTAATGAAATACTGCATGTACTGGCTGTCCTTTCATTGCACGTGGAGTTCTGACGGGTTTGTGACTGTGTTGGGAATTGAGGGTGGGGGGTTCTGGTGCACGTACAGAGCCCTAGTGGGAATGCACTGATTTGTTTATTGAAGCTGCCAACAAATATAGGACACCCTGGATCTTGAGGTTTAATAAGTTATATGGCTTACAGTTCTGCAGCAAAGCAGTACATCAGAAACCTCAAGAGACTCAACTGTTTACAGTAGCATTTACTCATTCCTGGTAGATATGCGAGTTATAAAGCTTAATCTGACCCCTCGTTTCACTTTTTAGCAAGCATTTCCTTGATTCCGTAGCAAAACATTTTTATTTTTGTCACTAAATATCCTCATCTGAACTTGCAGCTAAAGTGACACAGTTGACAGCTGCACATTTCTTTTTGCAAAGCATCAATAAGCCAGACAAGTTTTTTTTTCAAAAACCTTATTGTCTAAGGTGAAGCTTAAAGGTGTCGCACTGCCTCCGTTACAAAAATAGTGAATGAATACTATAAATTTGATATCACCTCATGAAGAAAACACCTCCGTAAACAAGGTAGGGCTTGTATTTTCTTACTGATGTTTGCCAGTCTAAGTGTAAAGGATGTAATTTTGGTACCACTAGCATAATCAAATGAAATAATGACTTTGAAACAGATTTAGCCCAAATAGATATAGATAAAAAAAAACAGATAGCCATGCCCCCAACTCACGCCATTGGTTGAGTTACTGTTGCTGGTCAGAATAGTGCCACAGAGATGCAGTGTTAACATTGCTTGAGGGAATCAACATAGTTTTCTTTGATTAACCCTTCAAGACCTAGAACATTTTTCAGGGGCACCTGACACGCCTGTAATTTTCTTAGTTTTTTCAGACCTATTCTAGCAGTCAGCATCAAGTGCCATATATCATTATAGACATGAGTACTTGAAGTTTCAGTCTAGCTCATTTAAAGTCCCAATTTTCCCTTTGTTTTCTCTAAGAATGAATGAATTTCCAGAATTTTAAGAAAAACGAAAACAATAATTGGGTGTTTTTTTACTGTGTACTCAAACAGAAACTCCTGACGTTTGGATTTTGTTTCTTTAGAAAGTTGTATCTGGGTGTTTTACATTTCCAAATATTTTTTTTTCTACATATAGCATTCCTCAAGCAAGATATAGCCATTTATTACAATATTGTTATAGGCGCTTTTCAGTGAAAAACAGGTCTATTTACTTTACTAACAATATAGATATGTCCAACAAAATTATAGGGAGTAAAGAAAATGGAAATCGTGTTATATAATAACAAAATATACAGAGTGCAACAGAAAAAAAATAGTGCAAATAATCTTTATGAACTATATAAGTATTATTTACATAATATAACAGCCAAATGGATCGAACCGCTGGCTGCACTCTGCGTCAGAATTGATTTTACCGGGACATCGCCTAGCGACGCGAATACTTAAATTCCAGTGCTTTATCTGATATGTACCGCTTTTTCATCCTTGTTTTTGGTTTGTTTTATGCCAAAGTGCTCTGGTCCTGTGTTTTTCTGGGCTTTTTCAGAGAGTTCTCTCGTGCAAATATTTTATTGTGTGTTTGTTTTCATGCACGCGCGACACACTTTACTTTCACTTTACGTTTGCTCAGATTTCCAAAGAAACTGGCTAAACAATGGTTCAAAAGACCAAAACCTATGTTTATTTGTTGAATATGTGACCGTTTGAACCAATCTGGGCACGGGGGTGGGACTAAGCGTCAACAATCGTTCCTGTTTGGCTCAGAGGGACGAAATGCATTGGTTTCTTCTGACCAATCAATGTTGTAAAATGTGATGACGTAATCATGTACGCTACAGAGCCTCTGAATATCCAAATGAGACAAGTGCTGTGATATCTCCGAAAAGTGGAGAATCTCTGCTTTACGACACTTTTTAAAGCATTCAGATAGGATTAGCGGTTCAAAAGTTATTAAACATTTAAGAACAATAGTTATTTTTAGCCGCGGGCAGCTGTCTCGGTCTTTGAGGGTTAAAATTCAAAATTGAAGCATTGTAGCATCCAAAAAAATGACATACTGCACCTTTATCTGATGGAAAGCCACCTGAGATTTCACATTAGTATACATTGTAAACCATCTTTAACACAGAATTGTCCGACAGTTTGAAATATCAAATTGGACACCTGCAACTTCATAAACTCCTCTCAAAGGGAAGTCTAGTCCCTCGTCGAAGCGTCTCACACTGAGAGTAATTCACTGCCAGGTTTCTGCAATTACAGGAAATTGCTAATATTTCAGCGCTATGCAGTTAGCCTGACTGCAGGGTACAAGTCTTCATTTGATTTCCATCCACACTGTCAACTTAAAAACCCATTTAGATTTGATTAACCAAGGTAATATGGTAATCTAGAGAAGTTCTTTGATAAAACACTAATGTTCAGGTGAAAGTAAGTTCTGCTAATTTGTTTGCTTCCTTTGTGATTAGACATCAGAAAATGCCTACAGAAAAAAAAGTTAATATTTTTTTCATATTTATTCTTTCAAATGTCGTGTAGCTTATTTATGGTTATGGCTGAGAGCCCAGAGTGTTATTATTGGTCCACACCATAAAATGAATTTCATTTGCAGCTTTGGAAAACAACCCATAAAAAATGTATTCCAGGTCCTGTGGTTTCAATTAAATCTTGCATGCCTGGCTTTTCAGATTGCTTTTTTTTACTGTAAATAGCATTGTCGCTATTAACAGACCCCACAATGCTAACAGGACTTATTTAGTATTTAGATCCTATTTGGTTGTTCTCGCATCCCTAGTCTTATTTTAATTTGCTGCAGAGTGTTATATTTGCTGCTCTGTTTGAAATGTGCAGGATGTTCTTAGCCCGCAGAGCTTGCTTATCAAGTCTCAAAGTCTACTTCCACACTGTGGGAAAATAAGTGTAAATCCGGTGTGGTTTATCCTGCGTAATGTAGGAGGTTAATACACCCTGGCACCCATGGAATGGTTTTGTGGGAGAGAAGCAAATATTGTGTTGCAAAACATGTGAGTGTCTGCAAAGAATGCTAAGTAGACTGCGTCGGTTCCTTTGCAGATTTTGCATTGTAACTGCTGGAAATAACATGTCTGCTCAGTTTTTTTTATATAGCGTATTGTAGTATTGTTACCACAATATTTGTTCATGCCAACAGAAAGTTAAATCTGATGTAAACAAATGTTATATGGTTCTGTTTTTCTGCACCACTGAAACAAGAGAGACCTAAACTTGGTTTCTGTAGGAGTGCTGCAAGTTATTTGAGTTGTCAGACGCGTCTGGGTTTGGCTGAACGCGTGGACTTAATGAACCGCAAATGATGGGTGTTCACATTTACCTTGATGAGCGCAGTGCCCTGACTGGCAGGCAAACTTATCCAAAAGGTTAATCACTCTCCAAACGCTAAAGATGAGTACGTGTTTCATAGAGTCTGGGCTAGTTATGCTATGCATGATTAAAATATTGAAGTTAAAATTAAATATGTCACAAAGGTTCATTTCTGATGTATATTTAAATATTTAAATAAGTTCAAGTAAATGACGAGAATATACAAGGTCCGTGTTCAATACTTCAAAGTCTTTGGCCAAAACCTGCAGCCAAATGTTTGGAATAATTCAGATTTTAATCTTTTTGTATATATTTTAAGATGTAATTTACTTTTTAGCTGGCAAATGCTGAATTTTCAGCATCATTACTCAGGTGTTCAGTTTCACATCATCCTTCAGAAATCATCTAATATGCTGATTTGGTATTCAAGAAACATTTCATATTATTATCAGTGTTATCACAATTGTGCTGCTTAATATTTTTTATGAAAACTGCGATATACTGCCATTCAAACCTACCATTAAGATAAAAAAAAATACTTTTATTGAGCAAGGATGCATTAAATTGATCAAAAGTGACAGTCAAGACATGGTCACACTTTATTTTAAGGTCCAATTCTCGCTATTAACAAACCATTATATTATTAATAGGCATGCTAAAAACCAACTAGTTAATAGTGAGAATTGGTCCCTGTACTGAAGTGTTACCCAAGACATTTATGTTCATATTATTTGAAAAAATGCTTTTCTTTTTAACTTTCTAGTCCTCAAAAAATTCTGAAGAAAATGTATCATGGTTTCTACAAAAATATTTAGGAGTTTTCTAACTGCTGAGCTGGATGATCATTCTGGCAATTCTATTGCAGTTAAACACCCAACGAAAGAAAAACAGTGCAAAGCTTTTGAACTGAATCCATAGAAAAAATACTTGGGATGGATCTAACAAGAATGTTCTAGTCGTCCCAAAAGCGGCAGCTGGTTTGTTTTTGGCATACAGTCCACATCCAGAGAGGAAATATTCATTTATCTTTTAATATTTTATTTTTCCCCCTTAATTACTTTCCATTCTATATTTAGAACCCTTTGATACCACAACAAAAACTAATATGCTGACAAAAACATTAATTTTTGAAGTGAAATGATAAAATAAAGTAAATAACAACAATTCAAATTAAAATGTCACGAAGCCAAGTATATTTGGAAATTTAACAGCAATATCAAGCATTAAAGCAAACATTCAGAAATACAAAAGTAACTTTATTTGTCAGAGTTTGAATGAGTAGGAAGATTGTCTGTCTGTCTGTCTATCTATCTATCTATGTATTTTAAAAAGAGTGTTTAACATCAACGTTTAACTAAAGAAGCATACCTTGAAGAATTGAATATCTTGACTTTATGGATACACAAACCTGTGGTTGGATAAAATTGTTCATTTCAAGTACATAGTAGTCTACCTCTACTAGCATAAAGACAATGGAAAATGAGCTAGTTCTTTCATTATTATTCTGTGCTATACCCTTGCTGCAGTAATGCTCATTAACACATTACTGCAGCATCACTTAATAACTTGGAATAATTACTTCAAGAAATGTGAAATCTTGCACAAATATCTCTGGAGCGTTGTATAGTTTTCCTCATTTTTTGGCCACTTTCATGTGTCGGTATAGAATGCTGACTTTGATTCCCAGAACTGTGAGGAATCTCAGGTCCAGAAGGACTGAGCCTGTACACACATGATCCAGTGGACATGATTCCAATATCCCTCCGTCTGTGGGCATCTGAACACACAGCAAATAACTGCACTGCTCCTAACTCACTTCCCTTTAGCCTCCATACACAGAGCTTATCTAATCACAGCATCTCACAGGGGCTCTCTGTGAAATCCAATCCCAACGCTTTATTGGAGATTGTTGTTTGCCTTGTTGAAAAGAGGAAACATGTAAAACCGTTTCGGCGCTGCATGAAAAGAGCGAGAATAAATCACTTTGCTCAACTGTTCATTGGGGAGGTGATGTAGTCAAAAATGTTTTTTTCATTTATTTTTGTTATTATGTGTTTGCTTTTTATCCCACAGGGTTTCGAGTTGTGATATTACCATAAGAAAACTCTGTGGAATGTTTATTAATCTTAGAAGCAAAATAAAAGATGGATCACACAGTTTAAAATCTCATCAGGGATAGATTAAACGCCATTTGGAAGTTTAGTCTATTAAATACAGATACAATGGACTAAAGAGGAAAAAAATGTGTGGGGGGTGCATGCGTTTAAATTAATAAAACTCAGAACTAAGTCATTTTATACATATCAGTAATGTTTAGGCTTTTTCTTCAGTTTAGTCATCACTCTGTTTTATCTTTAAGTAGGTCAGGCACACTATCTTAATTTTTTAAAATGTATTTCTGTACATATTTGCATATTTTCACTCACATATTTCCTGCTTTTTGTTTATCGCATTTTTAAATAGACCAAAGTAAATAACATTTAGTCAGAACCTCAAGGCAAAAAAGTCCTAAGATTTGAGAGAAAATTGTTATTCTATTCTAAGCTAAATTATTCTTAATTTATTCAGAAGCCTTTGTGTGTGCTGATTTTTAAAACTTATTTTACACTGTTTTTGAATTTATATATAAAAATATAGTCTTACATTTTTGTCCAATCAAATTCTCCCTAATACCACTTTTAAAATGATAGCAAGCAACCCATGATTCGTGTCTGTGACAGCAACAGCCTAACAAAGGGACAAGCACTTTAATATATCCTGCCCAAAATTCCTATTTCATACAGTCAGGATTATAAAAGTTGTTTTGTGATTGGAAGTTTTAAATGGCACACGGCTCAGGAAATGGTTTTATCTTGCTCAATACACACAAGTCTTTTTAGTTGAATTACAGGGAGTAACTGAAGCAGGAAAATTGAATTTTTGCCTCCAAGACGTTTTTCCCCCCAAAGACGGTGTGTGTGGACAGTTCATTCAGTGTGTTTATTGAATTAAACACTGTTTACAAATGCTTAACCTATCAGGAACTTAATGCACTGGCCCTCGCTTGTTCCACTACACTAAAGCCTGACAAAAAGCCATTGTGGAGTAATAGAAATATTTTGAGTGCCCAGTAACGGCTTAAATGTACCATATCAACATCCTCTTTTCTTGGGCAAATGTTTATTTGCAAAAACAAGGATCCTTTCTTTCGTCTATAGAAAAGGCTGTGAATGGTTTTATGTCATAATTTTCGAGGGTAGGTAAATGAGTATAGGTCATAACCAATCTAAGGCAGACAACATTATCAGAGGCCTACGTGAAGTGATATTGATTTGTTTAGCACAACCCTAAAATGATATAGAGTGGAATCAGATTCCAACATTTAGAAAATAGCCAAGCCAATAAATTCTTATTCCTTCTGAGTGAGGAAATCAATTCTGTTTTGGGGACTTTATACACTTTCTGATTGCATCATGATAGCAGTGGTTAAGTTTCACCTCTGCTGTGAAGCGTCTAAACGTCCCATAAAAAACGTCATTGGGCCAATGCAGTCACATGGGTTGTCTAGACGCTATATGGTTTATAGGTTCACTATACAACCCAACTGCCAATTGAGAGCATTCCCAACCATAAATATTCCTTATCCACCACAAAACTATATTTTGCATCATTTCTTATTAAAAAGATATATATATAAATATCTTTGACGCTGGAATTATTGAGCTGTTTTTCATAGAATAATATGAGATGAGTCAGTATCTGTCTCTCAATGAAACTGCGCCTGTCACAAATGTCAAGACACATTGTGGCTTTGTTCCTGATATTTTTGTCTAGCTGGATTAATGTGAGAAATATTCCACGTGTGTCATGGAAAAAAAATCAGGCATTGCAGATGAACTCTAAATTTTCCATTGACGTAAAAGTAAGTAGGCGGTTTGTTTGACTTTCATTTGAATTACATGCTGCTTACATCAGTGAGGGTCAGACTATCATTATTATAATTTGATTTAAACTTTATATTATGTTGCAGTTCTGAATTAAATTACAACCAGTTTTAATTGACTTGATAGCCAATACAGAATTTTACTTTTATTCGGCGCTTGGCAAGTGGTAATTCTGGACCCTGCTGACAACAGACACTTTAGCTCCAATTAAATGAATAGGCCTGATTGATCCCATGTGTTTTAGCATTTCATTATAACCGTTCCTCATATTTCAGAGGCTCAAACAGTTGTGATGCGAGGCGGCCCAAACTCAACAAGTTAGTTAGCAGCTTTAATGAGCAGGTGTTCAGCACTCCGTAACCCACATCCCGCCTAGGGGACCGCTCGCCAGAACACTTAATTACATTCCCCACACCTCCTCTGTTTGCTCATTTAGACGACCACAAGCGCCAGGTATGACAGGTGGCTCTACTTTGGCATCCAGGTATTTAGGTGAGATTTGAGGTAAAAGTGGGAGGTCAGTCATTTATCAAACCATTAATCAGTTGGGAGGGCATTCAAGAAAACCCTCATCTCAAAGTACCAATGATGAACAAATGCAGATGCTGAGTGTCGAGCGTGACAAACAAAAAGCACCTGACAGATGTTTGAAGAGCTTTTAAATAATGTTAGAGGTGCTTTGCAACTCCAGAACAGACTGTGTGGAAGTTATTTCATTAGACAACAAAATATGTAGCACAAGCAAGAAAGATAGCACAAGCATTTTTTTCCAATTTCCTGCTTAAAAAAAGCTTTTCTTGCTAGTAGTTTTGAAAATTTGATTACAATTTTGGTAACAATTTACAATAATGTTTCATTGGTCAATATCAGTAATGCAGTTAAAATGGTTAAACAGTGAGCAATACATCTAGAGCATTTATTAATCTTAATGTTAATTTAAATACATGATTAAAATCAAAAGTTGTATCTGTTAACACAAATTAATTTTTATTAACTAACGTTAAAAATACAATTGTTTTAACAAATATTAACAAATGCTTTAAAAAGTGCTTATTGATATAGTTAATGAATTTACTAATGTTAACAAATTAGATTTTATTGTAAAGTTACCAAAATGTACTTATTTATATTCATTATGTATTTATAATCTAAATATATTTTTAATGTTTTACTCAATTTGTTGAAAAAGTGCAAAATAAAATTTTATATTTTACCTTTTACTTCATATTGCACTTTTTTGATGCAACAAACATAAAAGTGCATCTAGGGGAAAAAAAGCAAGAATAATAAAATAACTTCACACACAAAATGCATATTAAAGACAAATAATAACATTGAAAGAGTATAGCACAGTCCAGGATGAAGTCCAGAAAGAAAGCAACACACCTTAAAAGTATGCAGCATCCAGTCCCTGTGAGCCAGTACAAACCACCAACAACTCACAAAATATGTTACCATTAAAAATTGGGGTGAATATGAATGGGCAAAACAAATAAAAATGAAATAAGTCTATTAAGATGAAAACTATTTGGGATACTTGTGTACCATTTTTCTAAAAGTGTAGGACACCTGTTTTAATGGATATATAATATTATATATTTTTTCGAAGTTCACAGACATTTAAAGGTAGGGTAGGTAATTTCGCAAAAGCTAACAATACCAAGCTAGGTTTGAAAGCATAAGATCCCACCCTCCCTGCAAATCACTCTCCAAAGCCACGCCTCCTCCAAAACATATGACCACGCATGTGTCAGCAAAACCGCTAGCTGTCAGCAATTTATACAGCACTTTTAAGCTTTTATTTTGACGGAAATGGCAGTAGGCAGTAGTTTTGAAGGAAAACTCCAAATTCAGTGAAAACAGGCTTACAAAATCGTGTCTCATTACAATTCTAGTGAAATGCTGTAATCATCTGTCATGAAAATAAAGCATAACTGGTGGCCGTTACGTTCCCAAACTCGTGTTAAACGCACAGCACGTCAATAAAAAAGTTAACTGTATTCCCTGTGAACTGAGCCGTTCTGAGGCGCGGAAAACACCGGATCACAGGCTGAACGCCTGAACGAAGTGAAAGCTAATCTTTGAATCGCGCAGCGAAAACAGACTTGATGAAGGGATTAAGCCATATTGTGCTTTCGGTTTTAGTTCATTTGACAGACACTGTGCCAAAGCATAATGGCCCAAAACACAAATTTAAAGACCTTATATGTTAGAATAAGAAGTTTAAAAATATTTTAAAAACTACACTTTTTATTACCTATTTAAGACGTATTGTTTCATATCGTCATGTGACCACGATGATATCGAGACAGTTTTGCTATCGCAATATCACGATATTGATAATACCATTACATCCCTAATATTTAGACCACTTAACTTAGTAATTGCTTTCAAACAGCATAACAAAAAATGTTTTGGAAACAAATCACTTACCCTGCCTTTAAGAATTTAATTAGGATCAGCTGTAATTGCAAACAAACCTTGGAAAACATTCTATTAAATATTTTTTTATGTGTCTTGTTTCTGGGACCTTCTTGATGTGTTTTTCTACATTGTTCATTAAGTATAGCTGGACTTTGTTCACCTTTGCCCATTACTGTGCTATTGTGCTTCAACAGTGAGGCAGCTCACATTACAACCTCTCGTTTTACCCTGGCAAATCGGTCAACAGAGTTGCCCAGGTTCATTCTCTAGGGCTGTTACAGCACGGATAGCTTGGCAGTTTAAAGCATGTTGGGCATACGTCCCGCCCTGCGGTGGTTTCTTACCAAGCTGACGCAGCACAGCACTGGCTCCATTTCAGATCCTCATTTCTATACAGCCGCTGTGATTCGATGCCATGTCCAATCGCAATGAAATATTATCGCCCAAGTATGCGAAGAACAAGAGCAACAAGAGGTTGGTGAAGTTCACAGCCCTGCTTTTCAAGGCCAAAAAGGCATTTCAGCTCCAAACCAATGCTGGATGCTTGTTTCTGAAATGGCAGTCCTGAATATGACGTTTGTCACTGAGGAAACACATTTCAAATGAGCATTCAAGGCACATCAGAACAGATGGCAACTTATTAAAGGCAGAGACGCTTTTATCTCATATGAGGCAGAGCACAGGGCAAATATGCGATGTGAAATGGTTCTTTAGCATCCATCTTGCCTCATACATTCACATTGCTGCATCCCTCCTGCTGTGCTGCTCCACATCTCGCTTTCATTCTTATTTTCTTTTGTCTCATGAAACATCTTTGAATCCTTAGCTCATGTTACGTGTCTTCCTTCATTTGGCAGCTGGGACCACATATATTTTTGGGAGAGGAGGAGCACTCATCACGTACACCTGGGCCCCCAATGATCGGCCGAGCACCAGGGCGGACCGTTTGGCCGTGGGCTTCAGCACCCAGCAGAGTGATGCTATCCTGGTGCAGGTGGAGAGCAGCCAGGGCCTCGGAGACTACCTGCAGTTGCACATTGTGAGTATCACAGCTCAGTTTGAAGCACTAATAGACCTCTTAATTTCCTTATTTATTGTCCTACAATCCTCTACAGGTTCAATATTAGCACACAGATGCTCTAATGTCTTTTTATTCCAGTTTTCGGATCAGTTTGGCTGTATCACTATAAATCTAAAAGGTGTATAACAACAATAATAATAATATTTTTAATAATTAAAATTAATTTATTTGTATTATATATATATATATATATACACATACATATATTAGTGCTGTCAAATGATTAATCGCGATTAATCGAATCCAAAATAAAAGTATATATTTCAGAAAAATGTTTTGTTTATATATTAAATATATTATTTATAATATAAATTATATGAATATAAATATAGACATGTAAATACAGTACATGTAAATGTTTTCAAAATATATACTGTATGTATGTGTATTTATGTATACATGTACACACACACATATATTATGCAAACAAGCACTTTTATTTTGTATGCGATTAATCGTTTGACAGCACTAATATATAGATATATATTGCTTATTTGGGAAAAGGACCGCTTCTTTTGGAGCCAGATGTCCATTTACTTTAGACGTGATACAGAGCCATAATAACCATAATTACTAGATGACAGCTCTGGATGTTCTACTCTGGGCTGTTCACATCCTCTGACTTAGAATTATGTATTTTTATGGTAACTCTATTAGCGCAAAAATGAAACCGTGTGATTTGAGTTATCAATGGACAAAGCCACAGTACTACAAATAATAGTCATTATGCAAGAGGCTTATTAATAAAGTTATAGTTTATTTTTAGTGGGACATTCAACTATGTGCTAGCTACATTAAACTGTATGGTATGCATGCTTGTGTGAACGCTTTTTACAAACCAGAAGCTCGTAATTACAGTAATTCCAACATGACATGAACACACCTTCATTCTGCTGTGACAAAACTGTAGTATGTATTATATCTGGAGGCTTTTTTGTGAGCAATGCTACTGACGTAGTCTTTGCCATTTCCATTCAGTCAGTTGGGGAACTGCTGACAGGGAAACTGATGCAAATTGACTTGGATAAAAATCTTAAGTTGAATCATTTCGGAGAACGCTTCAGGGGCTCCAGACATATGAAGCTATATTCATGGATCAAATGATGAATAGAAGCTATGTCTTTACATTCAATTCTCCTTGATAAGATCCGAATATACCTCCTCCCCCACCCAGGCAGATAGGAGAAAATTACCCAAAAAATGATCATCATTAATCATTAATCGCTGAACAGTTTATGAAGAAAACACCATACCCCTTCATATTAATTTAGCCTATTAAAACAACATAGGGCTGAGATAGTATGACGGTAGATCAAGCTTGTAAATGCCTCGTTGACCTCTTGGCTTATTACTTGCAATTATATTTCAAGGGAGTAAAAAAAAAAAAAAAAAAAAAAAAAGATGCATTTTAATAAGGTTCCTCCGAATGAATAATTAATTCAGCGTGAACTGTCGACTTTCACACTGTGAGCCTCCATGGCAGCACAGCCATAAACAGTCTGAGAGCAGCTGCTCTGCCAGACACAAACTGGGGCTTGTTTTCAGAAACTTCTTCCTCTTGTCACAGGCACAAAGCACAAGAGCCTCTCATTCTGTGGGCTGAAGGATGGATCTGTGGAGGATTTTTTACATCCTTTCTGATGGTGTTTCTCTGTGTTGGTATCTATCAGAATGGTGATTCCCAACATGGGGGACATGTATCTCATGGGGATTTTGTATTGCTACACATGTAGCTCTGAACACAGTTCCTTTTTGAGAAAATAATATATAAATATCAATAATAAATAATAAATATGAATAAATCATATATTTATTATATTTTTAAATTAAGAATAAAATGTATAATTTTATGCAATTTTATAACATTATAAATTTGCATCAGTCAAATCTGTGGTATTTTGTATTTAGTGATTTTCAATATATTAGAGATCCAAACAAGGAAAATTTGCTGCTAATTTACTCACCCTCAGGCCATCCAAGATTTAGATTACTTTTTTTTCTTCAGTAGAACAGTAAAGAAGATTTTTAGCTAAAACCGTGATGCTTGGTGATTCATAAAATGTAAGTCAATGGTTACCGTCACTTTGAGAGTCAAAAAAGTATATCAGGCACCACAAATTTAATACTCATGGTTTCTGATGATATATTGAGGTCTTATGAGGTGATCGAAGCAAATGATCGGCCTGTGCAAAACACTGATTATTTACAACATTATGCATGTAAAAATGTAAAATAAGTGACTACACTTTGTTTACAAAATTAATTACTAAATATACCAAAAATTACATACTTATGTTTGCATTAAACATAATTAATATCCTGATTTTATCCAGATTTTAGAATGCAGAGTTAAACATTAATTATGTATTTTTTTCAGAAATTTTCCTCTTACCTCTTTATCATTAATATTAATAGTTTGTTGTTTATGCTGATGAAGGCTATTAGCATATTTGAGCCTTACTAATGAGGCTGTCAGAAAAAAAAAAAGGTTGGGAAACACTGTACACAAAAAACTCTGTCCTCAGTATGCTGGTCCAAGGCGATGGTGTCAACCTTGATTACAGTGGCCTGTGATTTGGCTTTGTCGTAAATAATAATAATATTCGGTTGTATATAAAAACGAGTCTGTAAACTTTATGGTAGACATAAACGGCGAGTTATGAAGGAGAGGTGTGGCAAATAGCATCTGAGGTTTCACGCTGCTCTCAAGACAACTCAGCTTACGCCTCAAAATTTGTCCTTCATGTAGCAGGATTTACTTGAGCTTGTAAATTACAACCAAGGACAGATAATCCAATTGGTCGTGAGCATGACAGATGTATGGAGTGACTGACTACGGTGGGCGTAGCAGAGCCCGATGGCCCTTAGGCAGCTGACTTCAGGGTTTTCCCACTTCTTCTCTCCTACTACTCATCCCTCTTTCTCTCTCTGATGATGTTGCTTGGGTTTGTAGCATCGTTTATTCACCCACGGACTCTGAGGTTGGATGATAACAGAGCAGAACCTGCCCGGGCTGATGAATGAGACAGAGCCAGGGGTTGTTACGGCTTGTAATGAATAGCAGACTCATTTTGTATTCCGGGTGGTTGCGTATCGATCTGAACCAAGGTTCTGGCCTCCTCCATTTTGTTGGCATCGTGTGTTGAGGGTGCCCCAGGGTTCACCTGCCCACCTGTCAGGGGCACAGAGTGATGGATTAATAGAGCTTTATGGTCTTGGTGGCCATGTTAACCGAACACCTAGGACCCCTGGAGAGGGGGCTTGAAATGGAGTGTAGATGCCACCCCAGACTGTGACCCATTGGTCTTGACATCAGCACGGCCGGGTAGGTGAACTCGTGCCCCTGGTGCCCTCTGCCAGCTGGCATAGACGTCAAAAAGAGAACGCAGACAGGATGGCAGATGCTTCAGTGGCCATTTGCTGTTGTACTTACCAATGTGTTTCTGTTTGTTTACACTGGTACATGATTACAATACACAAACAGTGAGATTCTGCTGGACTTCCTGTGATTTGGCACTGGTAATTACAGCTGTGCTGATATTCAGAACAAAAGCATGATTTTCTTGAACTGTGATATGATATGATGATTTTACTCTAGAATTAGTTTTTTAAAAATGTGAATATTGAGTAACTTATTTTATAAACATAATATGGTCAGTTATGTAATTATGTGAATTTTTCATCAACAGGAATTGTTCCAAAACAGCAGAGTGAACCATTCTCTCTAAGAAACACACAGCAGTGGTGTTTTGTTCCTGAATTAATCACTTTTTGTCATTGAACAAATCATGTCTCACTCACTTGTTTCATACCTGAATGAGTCAAATCATCTGAATGAATGATTCAATGACTCACTCATACAGACAGTAGGTGCATTTATGTATTAGGCAAAAAACAGTATGTAAAAAGAATAGTATGTCAGAATTTACACTATTCATACAACAGTAGATGAAACGTACCTAATATTCGTAAGTTGACACTTTACTATCCCATGAGGCAACAGATTTGTGAATAGCAGTGAAACGACACAACTGACGCTGGTAGGTCACATGATAATGACAATATGACAAATGTACTGTAGCATGTCTAGATTACATTCATTCTACACACATCTGTACTATACTGAACATACTTTTTTAAACAATTACTTGTAATTATTTATTCTAAAGAAGTACATTTGCAGTTTTGGATGTTGCCACTCACTTGTTTCTTGAATGAATGAATCTGTGGGTTTGAATGAATAGGTTGAATGAACGATTCAATGACTCACTCATAAAAACAGTGACTTTTTTTGTTCCTGAATGAATCAGTGTGTTTGACCAAAATGGTTGAATGATTGATTCAATGGCTTACTCATGAAAACAGTGTATTTTTTGTTCCTGAATGAATTAGTGTGTTAGATCAAGTTGGTTAAATGAATAATTCAATGACTCACTCATAAAGACACTTACTTCTTTGATAATGGAATGAATCAGTGGATTTTAATAAATCAGGTGAATTAATGATTCACTAGCCACGTTTACATGTACACTTTTTTGTCATTCCGATTAAAATCATTCCGATTGAAAGATTCGGTGGACTGTTTACATGAGACGTTATATAATCCGAATGAAAACAAATAGCCTACAAAATATCAGGCGTGGCTCGTCTATATGGGCAAAATATTCATCCACTGTTCCACAACATAGACCTCTATAAAAACTGAAAAATTGGAAATGTGTTCAGCATTCTGCAACAAATATTTTTCAGATGTTCTATAGTATTTTAAGTCGTAAAGTAAGCAGTATATATTAAAATCCTGCGCATGGCTTTAGAAGGCATGTAGACTGATACTAAGTGGGGCAGACGTGCCTGAGTCCTCCCAAGCTCAACAGCGCCCCATAATTTTGCAATGTAACTCTGTGGTGAAAAGGGGAACTGCAGTGCGCTCTAATTGAGAGCCATTTGGGCAGTTTTGAGACTGCCCCGCTTACCTTACCTTACCTTACGTTACCTTACATGAACCTTGCTCCAAGGCGATATTAGTCCGCTTCAGCTGTGTCTGCATCACGTCAGTAACTAGTTGGCATGTCTGTTTTTTTCTATGTGGAGTAGTGGATCAAATTAACAAAGTATAAATCCTTTCGTTTCAAATGTGCTCACATGAATAGCCTTTATATAGTTCTATTGTGTTTGTTTTATTATTATTCTGAGAATAGACATATGATCGTCTTTCCTCACCCGAATTGCTCCACAACTTGTAACATTCTAAATCAACATTTGGAGGTGATAAATACTATTAAGGCAATTATAATACAGCATTTTATGCGTGTTCTCCGAGCCTGTCAATCAACATTAGCGCGCCACCCACAGGATAGCGCAAGGATATCTCTGCCAAAATTTTGTCCGCATGTGTTCAGAGATTATAATATAAAGTTTTTACTAAATGTTTTTCATATATTAGTGCTACTACCTAGAATCTGCCCCACCTAAATTTACGGTCAGGAGGAGCCGCTACTGCTTCAAATCGCCAGAGGAAAAAACGCCCGCGTTTTTTGCGTTAATATTTTTAATAGCTGCTTGTGCATGTTTAGAATAAACGGACAAATATTTGAATCCCTTGCGGTCATTTGAGCGCTCAGTCATGTGGCCAGAACACATACACATTCATAGAAATTGGCCATCTTTTATCGTCCCACACACAGAACCAAATTGATTTCTCTTTTGCAGTTTATAATAACCAAGTTGAACATATATATCTATCAGATAAAATAATAAACACAATATAGCTTGATCTCAGCCAGGTGATCCACTCATCATATCGCCATAATTTCTTAATGTTAAAGCATTGAGGGATAAAATAACAGTGCCCTCTCTGTAATGCAGCTCTGAAATGAATTGTTGTGATTCTAAAAGTTTTACTGTAGCCTACTTAAATAGAACAAATAAACGATTTCTTACCATGAGTTGCTGAACTTGAAGGAGTGTTGCTTGATGAACACGGAGAGTGATCGCAACGAGCTGTATCACAAATAACATTTCCAAGCGTGTAATCGTACATTATTCATGGCGTGAGCACTTATAAATTCAAGCAGATTGGAAATTATGAATCTGTAATAAATAAATAAATGACAAAGGCAAATTTTGGTCAAGTTGTTTATTTTCATTCAGCTATACTGTTGTTTCTAAGATCAAAAGCTTAAAATTGCGCTTCATTTCAGATCCGTTTTCCACTCCGGTCATGAGAGCAGATATGGCAGTTCATTACACAGCAAGCATTCTCCATTCTAATGTGTTTATAACGTGTTTAATTTAAATGTTAACTTCTACCTCCACTATTTCCCAGTCTCTGCTGTAGTGTACCTGTCCCCAAATTCCAGAATGCCGCAAAGTAATCGGTTTAACGCGTTTACATGGCAGGATTTTAATTTTGTTCGGTTTATAGAAAGGTTTATCCCACCCCTTTCAAACCGATTACAATTTCATTCGGTTTGGGCATTTTTATTCCGATTGAGGTGTTTACATGGACCATTTTCATTCGGATTGGACTTTTAAACCGATTACAATGCTCCATGTAAACGCACCTAATGACTCAAAAAATACCCACCAGTATTGCCCAGATTGACAATCTGTCTTGAAATCAACACTAACAAGAGTGATAGAAGTGAAAAAGTCCCAGTGCTGTTGAACTGTTATATCAGCACTTTTGAAACTGGAACTAGCTGTTGTATAACAGGACAAAAGCTTAGAGAGATGTTTCAGACAATTCGATTTGCATCATTTAAAGCTACAAAAGATCTCTTGCAATTTAAAATGAAGGACTCCCACTATAATTAGCTGCTCCCACCGTGAGTTTGACTAATAGGCAGATTAAATTGGCCTTTGTCAATCACAGACCACTGTAAGCCTCCTTCATTAAGCAACTTTAGAAAGCACCCTGTGGCAAAGGCCATCTCTATGGAAGGGAATCTAGAGTACGGCACAAAAGAACAGTTTAAATCTCTTATTAGAATTTTCACACAGACCCATTTTGGCGGCAAATTTTATATTCATCACTCTAGTGGAGTTATTCAGATGATTACTTTTGAATTCGATTTCACCAGCCTTTACGACAAATTAAGAATATAGAAACATATAGAAAAGTTTATAAATTATATATATCTTACTGAGGGGCTGTGGGTATATCTAAGTCAAAAAGTTGTTGGGAAACACTGCCCTATGGTACAGTATTTTTCATGGGCCCATTTTGTCTGGGCTCAGTGCAGCAGCTCTAGAGCTCTGTCAGTGCCCCATCCATCTCGTATTTGACTGGTGGAGGTGCACTTTGGCTATGGAACAGATGCCAGGGGCGGCAGCACACCTCAGGGAAATCATTCTTTTTAGTGGTGTGTATCCCCTAGACAGATGTGCCGTGATTAAAAAAAGGAGGAAAAATCTGTCAAATGGCAATGTGCGGTGTAATAATTAAAGGTTCAATTGTTGTGAAAAGAGTTGAGTTATTCAGCAAATTTTCTTTCTTGTTTTGCCCACTGAACTACGGACACATACACACCGCAAAGTTCTGGGAGTGGCAGCTGCATTTAAATGCAGGAGTGATTAATGTTCTGTGTGTACAGAATATAGGAGTCAATCCTGAAACTTTGATAGCTGACATAGTGGTAACCATAGCAAATCCTGCAACATCTTAGCTGCTTTATGTTTTACATTGTATGCATTTGTGTCATTTGAATGAAATTTGGATATACATCTGCCATGTTGTCACTTTCACTGCCCTTCACAAAGCTCTTGTGGCCTCATGGGATAGTAAAGTGTCCAGTGAAAACGCACTTCAGATTTGCTGGAAGTAGTAGGACGTCCAGGTACTTTTCACCTACTGTTTTATGAACACTATGAATTCAGACATACCTCAGCTCAAATACTGTTTTTCACTTACTATATAGCATGGAAGTAGTCATATTCGGACACAGGGCTTGTCTTGCTCTGAACTCTTACCTTGGAAGTACATTTCCCACTTTTAAAAATGCCGGTTTTTAAAGGATTAGTTCACTTCCAGAATAAAAAAATCCTGATAATTTACTCACCCCCATATCATCCAAGATGTTCATGTCTTTCTTTCTTCAGTCGAAAAGAAATTAAGGTTTTTGAGAAAAACATTCCGGGACTTTTTTCCATATTGTGGACTTCAATGGGAGCCAACGTGTTGAAGGTCCAAATCGAGGTTTCAATGCAGCTTCAAAGGGCTCTACACGATCCCAGCCGAGGAATAAGGGTCTTATCTAATGAAATGATTGGTCATTTTCTAAAAAAGAAAATGTTTTACTGTGGACCTACTGTTTTAACCACAAGTGCTCTTCTTGCACTAGCTCAACCTCACGCATTACGGAGTCACGCTGGAAAGGTCATGTGTGTTGTAAGCGGTAGTATTACCCAACTCCATCTGATTTTCTTCTCCAACTTCAAAATTGTTTGACATCGCTGTTTTACCTTTTTTTGTAAAGGGCATTTGATTTAGTTTTTGCACATTCTCTTTGTAAACACTGGGTCGGTACTTCTGCCTATATGTCACGTGTGACCTTTCCAACGTGACTAGGTAATGTGTGAAGTTGTGGACGTGCATCGCAGATCAAGTGCAAGATGAGCATTTGTGGTTAAAAAGTATATAATTTATTTTCGACTGAAGAAAGAAAGACTTGAACATCTTGGATGACATGGGAGTGAGTAAATTATCAGGAATCTTTTATTCTGGAAGTGAACTAATCCTTTAACACTGGTAACACCAATGAGAAAGAAAATAAGGGACATATTTACTTTTTAAATAATTTATGTTTTATTAGTAATTGAAGTAATTTTTCTGTTTGTTTTGCTTTTTGCACACTTGGTAGACTGTGCACTAGCGCGTAACCCTGGAAAATAAAATGATTTAAAAAATAAACAAATAAATAACTATAAATGTCATAGATGTAGTATACCAGATGGAGGGCACAAGGGCACTTAACAAATTCAAGCAATTAAAAATATATAAATGCAAAACAATATTGTTCCATATTATTCAATAAACTGTTAAGATTACAGGATGTGGTTTCTTGACTATTTCAAATAAATCTGTTCCATTGACTTTCCAATGTCACCTTATTTTGAGAAAGACCCATCTGCAGTGTGTGTGAGGCCTTTGACATGTTGGATGTACTAAGTATGTGAGCTTTGGGGAGTTTTAGTAGGATCACTGGGGTAAAACAATCCTTATTGATGGGTATAAAGGACTTTGGATTCTCCACAAGGACAGTTAGGGAACATATGCGTCATATATAAGGTTTTTTAAATGAATTCTGTGAGGCATTTGAAGAGGTGTTTGTGGGATTCTGCATCACACAAGTATCTCTGACCTCTATTGAGTCAGATTCTCCAAATGAAGGCTGCATTTGGTCATAATCAACCATGAAGAAGATAATAACTCTGGAAAGCAGCCCCAGCGCGGTGTTCTTATAGCTTTGCGTCCCATTTGTCAAGCCGTTTGAGGGAGAGCTCAGTTGCTTGTCAGTAGGAGAGATGACAATTGATTCATAAATTTGCTTTGATAAATTGTGCAGCAGGGCTGCGTGCTTCTAGTGCTAAATCTAGTGAGGAGGAGGAACACAGGGCCTGTGCTGCCTTCCTGTTTATTAGCAACTTCCTGAAAGACTTCATGCTTTATACATTTTACATGAGATATTTTCAGCTGCTCCGAATTAAAGCAGATGCATTTGGGTACCCAAAGAAAATATGTTGTGAGTGTGGAGAATCTAGGGTTTGGTTGTGTGCTTCAGTGCACTTAACCATGACACGAAGACTGAAACGAGAAGTGTTTTGCATGCAATTGATGGATTAGCCTTTCCTTTGAAATGCCTCACTCAACATGCCCAGGACATATATCAAGCTCTTTTCTTGCTGTCTCTGTAACATACTGCGGTAAAATATATACATCCCTTGTGCTTTTGTGCTCTGGTGCAAAGGTCTTATAAGTAGTGCTGTCATTTAACATGTTAATTTAATGTGATTTAAAAAATAATGTCATAAAACAAACTCAAATACATTAAAATTTTATTTTGAAAAAATGAATTATTAATTATTAAAAAAATTAAAATGCTACAGTGATTTAAATATATATTTATTCTTTCTAGGTTTAGAAAATGCCCCCGTGCCATATTGTAAAATGTGACCTTTTTTTGTAATGACTAACCAAAACACCCTACATCAGTGACGCATGAATGCTTATTTCCATTTTTCTTTGAAAATGTTTTTCATTTTGCGACATGCTTGGGGCGTACCATGTTAATTTTATAGTACACATCTTTGAAAATGTCATAACACAACACTGTTATGCAATCAGGATCTCTATCTAAGTGCCAGTGCAAATGTACGATCTAAACTAATTATTTGTGAGAACATCCACCTCTCTGTGTCATCACATTATCTGGAGTAAAGGGTTTGCTGGGAGTAGACCCAAATGGACCGAACCAATATCACTTCTCTTCAGCATGTTATACAGTACAGTGGCTCTCAGAAGTATTTGTATGAATGTCTTTGCATTGTACAGCAAAATATCACAGCGAAGTTACTTTTTTGTTAGTGTCTTTTTCATTGACATATATTTAAATATGTTTTGATATATATATATATATATATATGTATATATATATATATATATATGTGTGTGTGCTGTCAATCGCTAAAAAAAATTAACTAATTAATCGCACATTTTTCTGAAATTAATCATGATTAATCACGATTAATCCCACCTAACATTCAAGTTTTTAAATATACTTTTATATTGCAATAATTTCACATTCAATCTTCAAATTAATGTACGTTGTACAAACAACATAAAGACAGTATATTTTTAATATTTGTTTAATGGCATCTTTATTTTTATGACTGAAGGCCAGTATCACTGATACCAATTAATACTGATTTCCTTATAAAAATGTTTCCCCCTTATATATAACCATTGACTATAGCCTTTCAACTTTACATTATAATTAAGAGCTATCAATTTGAACATTTATTAGACTTTAAAAATAACTTCTAATTTAAGTGAACTTAAAACAATCTTCACATAAACCCATTATAATAAATGTCATATTTAGCTACCTTTGCCCCACAGCAGAAATATACAGAAATTGAATAAAGTTATCAAACACTAAATTCTAAACTAAATACAGATGAATCCTTAAAACTATAAAAGTTATTGATTTCCTCTTTTTTCTTTTGTTCTTGATGAACAGACATCACAGCAGCTGGTTATTAGGTTGTTTTTGGCTGCTATTTCTTTAAGAGCTGTCGCTACCGAACATGACACGGATCTGACACGCATCGTATTTTCTCTCAACTCTACATTTTCTGACCCATTTCAGGTCAGACACATTTCAGTCTCTTCTAATAAACTGACGAGTTGAATCGGGTGTTAGATGAGGGAGACAGTGCTGGGATGCTCCAGGACAGTTTTGAAAACCATTTCAGAGACATGTTCTTAAAGTAACTCATATATAACATATTACATGCATGCACAGTTTAATGGCAGCTTTAATCGCCTTTTTGGTAACTTCATGACTTAACTGATCATGACATTGCATGCTCGTAGTTTCTTTCGCGCTTTGACATGAAATGATACAGGCTATGCGCGCACCGGCACATTTGTGCGTGTATTGAAGAGCATGCGCTGCGAGCACAGTACAGTTTCCACGCTCGTTTGACTCGCGCCTGACGCTGAGGTGAAGTTGAAGCGTGCGTCTGAAACGTCTCCAGTTTAATGTGCTCGTAAAGATGTTCTGCGACTGAATAAATGCACTTCTTGTCAAGAAAAAAGAGACAGAATTATGAGTTATGAGTGGGGTGGCCAACCCAAGGCCCCGCCCCTGCGTTAACAGAGTTAAAATATTTTAACGCATTAAACTGAAAAAATGAATCGCTTGCGTTAACGCGCTAATTTTGACAACACTAATATATATGCATGTTTACCATTTTCACATTTCATACAGTCACAGTGCATTAGTAGTGATTTCTCAGTGACTCTTTCTGCAGGTTACATGAGTCATTTGAATTATTCACTCAACCAATTTGTCCATAAATGCTAGTTCAAGAACGAAACACCACTGTGTTGTGTTGTCCTGCAGTGACTTTGTTCAGAACTATTTATTGGCAGAGCAAAAACAGACAAAATACCTGATAGTATTGTGTCTAAAATCTAAGTAACTTAATATTTGCTGCTGCTGTGTTTCTGTAACTTATAAAGTGGTGGATTTGAGCTGTGTGTCAGGTCTAGTCACAGTCTTCCACCAGAGCTGCTCTTACATAATTCAAATGCTCTGCTTTCCACGTGGGTATAAAAGCTGCTGTTGGTTGATTAAGATTTGACAAATGAACTTGTGCATCAATTTGATTATAGTTGTAACAACTGTGTATATTTACATTAACCACTGTCCCTATAAGGATAATCACAGAAAGCATGAGGACAAAAACAGAATTCAAATAAGTTGCACATTCAAACATTAATTATTTCAATAATATAGATAGATAGATAGATAGATAGATAGATAGATAGATAGATAGATAGAAGTAGGGGTGGTAGATTGAAGTAGTACCGCCAAATCCATAATATTTTTGGATGCATTGAATATAATGCATTGGTATTCATTTATTTTAAGTGTAGCCAGTGAGCCCAAATAATTTTTGGTGACACTTTATAAAACATTGGGTCCAGTGTTTTTCTCTGTATTGCATGCAGTGCTCTGGGTGTGAGAGTGTTTGTGTATGCATCTGAGCATGTGTGGGTGTGAACGGTCCTTCTAGCTGTCACTCTCGCATTGACAGAGTGGTTTGGAGAGTCCTGTGGACCTACTCTCTACTCTGCAGTTGTTACTCCATATCAGACTCTCTTAACCGAAGCTATTTCACAGTGATTACTCAATGAAAGCAACACAGGTGACCCCGCTGCCTCACTCTAGATGTCTCGTCCCACCCATGTATCCCACAATCCTGTGCTACATCTCCTCCCACACCCGACCAATCATCTCGCCCTCCTTCCTGCACTCCAAATCATGTT
Source organism: Schizothorax lantsangensis (assembly GCA_027422415.1). Classification (NCBI taxonomy): domain Eukaryota; kingdom Metazoa; phylum Chordata; class Actinopteri; order Cypriniformes; family Cyprinidae; genus Schizothorax; species Schizothorax lantsangensis. The sequence continues at coordinate 15,260,973 of CM049859.1, forward strand.
GGCTCTGCTGTCCTTGTTAGAATTCAGCAGAAACAGTCGAGGCTAAAATAAAGAGGATGTGCCTCCTTGGTTCCCAGTCCACAGGCCCGGTGCCTGTGGATGATTTATTGTCGTCCGATATGCAGGGCCACTGTCAGAACCCGACCTGCCGTAGCCTCTAACTCCGCTCTGAATGCGAGACGGCACGCCTTTGGGGAATGGGAATTTTGCCTGGGGCAGTACTGCAGAGTTGCACTGGTGTGCATAAAGGACGCTGAGAGAGGGGGAAAACCACAAGGTGACTTTCCTCATTCTTCCTGAAGGGAATAAAATTATGTGATGTTTTCTTTTCCCAACTGAATTTCATGTATGTAGATATATTTAGAGGATATGAAGCCATGTGTGTTGGATACAGTAGAGACTTTACATTTACTATTATTATTAAAACATTTGTAGTATGCTGTAACTTTTCAGACTTATAAGACCGACTTAAATTAAAGGAGAATCTGAGTCTTATACAGAGACTTGGGGATGTGTCCTTTTTGACTTGTCCTAGTAAGCTACTATTCTGAATACTCTAGCATCTACATAATAATGGACTAAAAATCATTCAAAACACCTTAGCAACTGCACAGCAATGCCATGGCAACTACATAAATACCTGAGCATTCTGGAAGAGGCTGATACAGGCAGGCAGCATTAGTTAGTTAAAGGGGTAATTCACCCAAAAATGTAGGCAAATTCTGTCAGCATTTATTCGCCCTCATGGCATTCCAAACTCATTAGACCTTTGTTCATCTTTTATTTTTTATTTATTTTTTATTTCTGTCCCTCAACTGAAAGTCCATTCACCCAAAACTTTAAAGCCTCGAAAACTTTATAAAGAGATTCTAATCAATCAGTTCAAAAAACTCTTCTGAAGAGACACAATCACACATGATAAACAGATTTGGTAAACGGAAATTTGGCTCAGTTTACCATATTTGATGGCCTCTATGTATGTTTGTTGATCAAAATCTCATGTTTCACTTAAAATATCTTAATTTGAGGTTTACATGAACACGAGCCTTATTGTGAGTTACTCATAAAGACTTATGAGTAATTCACAGAATTTAAATTTTTGGATGAATTGTACCTTTAAATCTGGTTTGAATCTAGTTTAAAGGGGTGGTTGATTGCGATTTCCCTTTTTTTTACATTAGTTAGTGTGTAATGTTGCTGTTTGAGCATAAACAATATCTGCAAAGTTGCGGCGCTGAAAGTTCAAAGGAAATGGAGATATCGTCTTTTAAAATTCTGTCAGTTTAATGCCTACAAAAACGGCTCGTAGGGACTACAACAAGCTACTTCCCGGGTTCATTACGTCACGAACCCAGATAAACCCCACCCCGGGAACATGCAGCAAAGGGGGAGAGACCATGTTGCTTTTTTCATGCTGCTTTAGAGAAGAGGAAGAAAACTAGGGGTGCCCGTAAAAATCTATTCATATACAGTATGAATCGCAATTCTGTCTTCTAACGATTCTAATGGATTCACAAATTTCAAAATCAATGTTCTAAAACAGCGGTTCTCAATCTTGTTCCTCGCGTCGCCCTGCTCTTCACACGCTCTGCATCTCTCTCTCTCTCTCTCTCTGATCATCAGCTCAGCTCCAACAATGAACTGTTCCATTTATACACTTATTTTCACATAGCTATGAGAAGTGTTATACATGGATGTGTGTGCGGTTGCCGTACTGTATTAAAGCTTTAATCAGGATAAAACCGTATATTAAAAGCTAACAGAAGCAGTAGCATATACAAATAACAGCGTATCTAAAAGTATGAGACAACAACAAACAAAAAGCATACCATTAAGAGCCGTGCTTGCACAGGTTCTGCACGATCCTCTTCACTAATATTCTCTGGGTCTCAATCGGGCTCAAATTGATAAGCAATATAGACAACGCCATTGTTTACAATACAACCGGAGTGCATGCTGCTGAGGTGAGGGGCGGGACGTTTAGACATGCACTAGAGGTGGTTTAGCCAATCACAACACACTAGGCCAGCTAACCAATCTGAGCCCATTGCGTATTTCTGAGGGAGGGGCTTCATAAAAGCAGGAAATGATCAGCGTGTTTATAGGAGAAGGGACAGAGCGATGTGGAATAAAGTTAAATTATGTGAAAAATAATGTTTTTTTTTTTTAAACGAAGCATTAACACATGTTAAACTGCACCCCATAAACACAATCAAGCCTAGAAAAAAAACAGCCAACCACCCCTTTAAATCTACTGTGCATTGCGATTTGCATTGTTTTTTTGTTGTTGTTTTTTTGGCTGAAAACTGCACAATTATTTTTATATGACCATTAACTAAGATTAATAAATGCTGTTAAAAAAAAGCTCATAATACCCAATGCATTATTCATGGATGCATTCTGCATATGTTAACATATAGAACCTTAGTATAAAGTGTTATCAAGGCCAGAATTACCATATGGGAATTTGGGCACACGTCCAAGGGCACAATGTAGGGCTGTGTAAAGGTTTTCATGGTCATAGATGTCAGAACAAAACTGCAAAAAGGGGACGAGTCCACTAAAAATCAGCCTTCGGACCTTAGTGTTTATGATTACTGCAATACCGTAACATAGCCCTGAATCCTACCAGTATTTATTTGTGAGAATGTGAATGTTCAGTTATGCATCAACCGAAGCCCTCCGTTCCTCAAAGCTCCCCATGTTCCCTATATGCCCCCTTTAATGTGCAATGGCTGCCTCTCCTCAATGCAATATTAACATCTACTGCAACAGACCACAAGGCTGCTTTTGCTTGCAGCGTCTTGCCCATGTGCATGCCGCAATAGAGATGTGCCTTCAGGCTAGATTAGTCACAAGTCAGTCCTTCAGCCTGTGCCCAGACTTTAATTAGACTCTCTTCTCTTCTTCCTCTGCTGCACTGAGGATAGCATCCCTCCATCCTTTTGTTTTCTCCATCCTCTCTCCTGAATTTCAATAACTTACCAGGGCCTCATTTGTTTTGTACAAATATCTCTTTTTTTACCACTCTTCAAGATGGGTCTCTTGGAAGCCTAGCTCATTTACACCAAGACAACCTGGGCGCTCCTGTCAAGCTTTACCATTCATGAGATTGTTTTCTCTTTGCAAAAATGTTGATGTGTCTTATTACGAGCAGTCAGTCACATTGGTCGCCTGCGGGGCGAGCCGAGCCATGCAGCGAGATGTCTAGACGTAGTCTAGTGGATTAAGGCCATTTCATTCCTCACATTAGGAGGTCTGACTCAGTGCAGCCACAAAGCCACAGGTCATGACACTTCACGTGACAAAGCGGCCTGTAGCCACATTGCATTTTTTATTTGAAAATCTCATGAGACATTGGTGTCACGAAACTTCAAGATCACTAACCCAAAAAGGCAAATGACAAGGGTAGGGTTTGGTAATAGGAAAAGGAAATTCTATTATTCCATATGAGCGAGTAGCTAATAACTTTGCATTCAAGTGGGCCCCTGCGTCAGATCTGCGTTGCACACAAAAACAGCGCAGCTCATTAAGAGGAAAGTACCAGAAGAGTAGGCTATATTGTGGCAGGGCGTTCAGCTGCAGAAAAAAAAAGATGGGAATTTTATGTGGGACATGCCAAGAATAAAAATGCACTCTTGTGAAAAGCTTTTTCAGCATCCAGACTTAAAAGGATGTGTTTCATTACCAGCCAATGTGGCCAATATGAGTCGCAGTCATCTACCTCTAGAGCGCCATCTTAATGAAAACCCTTGCACCACCCATTTCCCAAAGCTGCCATTAACATGAGGCTAAAGTTTGAAGACATATGGACACAGTGCAACTTTACACATAGTCTAATGATGCAACAGTTTTCATAACCTAGACTATTTTTTAAAACTACTCTGTAAAAAAACAGATCGTCCAGTACAGTTCACATATTACAGCCTACGTTTACATATCAGTGCCTCTTCTGTATTTACCAATGGTTATTTACCAGAAAATGGTTAACAAAATGCAACAAAATGGAAGAAACAACAGATCTTTCCTTCCATATTGTGACATATATCCAAGTTTAACAGATTACTGAAAAGGGGGGGGGGAGAATAGGACAGGGACCATCTATCTGTTCTATCCATCCGTTGTAGATTGGATTTTGAGATGTGTGTGTAACATTAAAAAATGAGAAGTGGAAGTATAGTTCTCAAAAATGAGAATTTGAGTGGACTAAATGATTCTCTCTGGCTCTGACATAGCCAATGTCAATGGTCATTGTCAAAAATAAAATAAAATACATATTACGTACATAATAAGCATTTTATGAATTTTAATTTTACGCTCAGTTACAACTATTTTTGGCAAGAAACACTGACCAGCAATATGAGATTTGTAGTGTCTTTGCAGAGTTGTGTTGAAAGTTGTGTTGAAACGGAAGTAGCTACTAGGGATGCCACAATTCTCAATATAATATTGAACTGTTCGGTACGACATCCACTGTTCAATACGCATTTGTGAATTGCATTATTTTTTCAGTTTTGCCTATAATTTCCGTGAGTCTATGCGCTGAGATGAGAAAAAGCTTCACTGCTTATAATGTGCATTTGAAAAAGCAACACACGCCGAACATCTTCCACTGTAATGACTTGTAATGAGAAGCGTTTCTAAACCTGTTGTCCAACAAAAGATAACATTATAACATGTTTTTACTCCACAACATCAGTCGAATGTTTGAAATAACTTCCTTTTGTGATCTGAGGTGGCTTTTTTATCACAGAATGAGGCAGAAAATATATTCTATACTCTAATAAAGGCTATGCCGATTAGCAATGGACTATAAAAATACATAATTAATATAAAAAATACCTGAGTTGGCTTGAAGAACTCAGATATATACACCATATATTGTCGTAGTCAAGTGTTTATTGTTTTTGTTTCATCATTGAAAATGTTTCTATCGTATTTTTATTCAACTACAGTGATAGCTGAATGTTTTTTTTTTTTCATATTAAGGATTTCCTGGAGCATGATGAGTTCTATATATTACTTCTGTGATGCATATGTGGAGTTTCTGCACGAGGGCGCCCTCTGGCATCCAGTATGAAATGATGACCAATACATTGTATTTTGGGTAGAGATAGGAAAAATAATGACATTTTTAAGTAGACATATATAATAATCCATGTCTTTCTCCAGTGTACAGAAGTGTACATTAGTTTTTTGTTGGTAATTTGTTTTAAAAAAAACGCTTTGATGTGCTAAGTGTCACGGTGCACACAGCAGGGAGGAATGAGGAACACGAAGACGAGGATAAACTCAAAATAACAGTCTTTAATATAGACACGGCAGGGCAGACACACAGGAACACCAGGAGTAACGAGTAGACCAGACGAAAACTAACTAAACAGGCAGGAACTAAATACACAGGATAATTACAAAGCACAGCTGGGACAAAATTATCTAATAATCACACTTAACAAGGACCGGAAACTAACCAAATATGGACACAAGAGGGCGGGAAACACACGACACACATGACACAGGACTGACACTAAGCCAGCAGAATCAAACCGTACACTCAAATTGAGCGCTCTCTTCTGTCTTCAGTAAAAACGCCCCCTTACTGCTGAGGTGCAAGTGTGTTTTGGAACTCGGTCAAGCACTGTCAAAAGCGTTTTTCCATTGCTTGGACGTTTAACGGAGGTGCTATTAGAGGAAACCCTGTGATCCTTGTTTACCATCCCTAGCGACAGTGAGAGCAGATTGGGTACAGATCTGGGGGGGTATTCCCCCCCGTCCCCAGTGCCATGCGCGCCTCTCTATTGTGACATACTGTACATCCAAGTGAAACGGAATCGAACAAGGAAAAGAAAAAATAGGTCGGGGACTTCTGTCCTTCAGTTGTTATTGAATGGAGACAGATCTGAGTGCAAGCTTGCAGTCAATTGTAAGAAAGCAGCGTGTTTTAAGTGGATGAAATCTTTAGAGAAGTCTGGCATACGCCAGAAGAAAAAAAAATTCACCAGAGGATCGCGTTATGACATTCTGATCTATTAATCAACATTTCAAAAAGAAAACATTAAACGCATGCATGTATGAATTGTTCACAATAAGATTCATTACATGCGTTTAGAAAATAGACTGAATTTCCATTTCATGTCAACTTAAGAGAAAGTATTTTGACAGAAAAATGGCACACTACAGCTTTAAGGAAACGCATGGCAGAATTTGAACTATTAGACTCTAAATTTAGATTATTTGATACGATAGAGGGATTTTAAGCTCTTTTAATTTTGTCAAATTACCCAATGTTAAAAAAATCCCCTGAGAGAACAATGGCACTTGTCTCTTTAAGCCTATCTCTGTCCTCTGACTGACTGTGAAGGTCATGTTCAGTGACTCCCATTAGCCCGCAGTGTGTGTGGGTAAACAGACAGGTGAGCCCATGCGTTAGAGCAGCACAGCCAAAGGTCACGATCACTGGCCCTCGCTCGATGCTCCCTGCCCACCCTCCGCACACCGATCAGGAAGGCATGTTTACCTTTAATTAGTGTTATCGGTAATATGCAGAGCAGCCTGTCTCTTATCAGATAGACTCTGCACTGGCAGAACAAAAGCCTGTGGTTAAATTTGCCTCAAGGGTTTACAGGCTCTCTTATTCAAAATTAGCTTCCTTAATAGTCATTGTCTCCTCTGCTTTACCTCGCCTTTGCTCCTCCGGAAAGTAGGGCAGGCGTTTTCAAAGCGCTCATGCAAATGAAAAGAGGGCTATTCCAATTTAGAGGGAGAGAACGTAAACACATCGCCACAAAACAAGGTTGTCTGCCTCAATTCGGAGCAGAGATGTTGAAGTTGAATCGCTGTGGGCTTCTGGCTGTCTTTTTAGTATGATTTTCAGCTGTAGTCTCAAGATGCAGAGTTGAATAGTGGTCATAGGCTCTCTGGGAAGGTAAATGCTGACAGGTAATGAATCTTTCCCTGCTGGTTTATTTTTCCTCTGGGTGGTTTTGAAGCAGCCATCATTCTGTGTCACGAATGTTAACCTCTCGCAGTCTCGAGCCCAGTAAGCATTCCTTAAGCAGTCATTTTAAACCTTCAAAACAACCGCATCTCCATCATGAAGTGCTTTTGATGCTTACAGGGTAAGTGTAGGTTTTCATGAGACGTGCTGGTTGAAATAGCATTTTGATTGCTTGTTTTCAATCTGTAGAATCTATATGTAAGTGTATCCAGCAGTTTTTAAATCTAAGAATTGATGCCTCTTTATTTTCCCCACACATTGTCTTTTAAACCTTTTATTTAGAGGATAATGCAAATAAACAGGAATGTTGAGGGACAGAACCAGAATGGATTCAGACTTCATATCTTACTTCTTGGCAAGATATTCAAACATAACACCATCGTAAATTCACTTTATGATGGTCAGTTCGCTCAGCGGCCATCTTAGCATCTATTTTAGGTTAGAAGTGTGGTTTATAGTCCCTTAATGGGGAAAATTCTGAAAGCTCCAAAACTGTGTCAAGATATTTAGTTTCAATCGCATGTTTCAACTCAGCAAAAACACCTGGCATCAGTGATATCATAAGTTTAGTTTATTCAGCTCAAAGCATGCTAAAAATGCATTTTAGGCTGTTCTAGATTAACAAATAAACAGAAATTGCGTCTACCTGACTGAAAGGCAGGTCTTCCATTCCTATAGTGGCCATTCCGAGGGTTACAATTTCTCCCATTCTAATACATCTAAGCAATACTGCAATGCACTGCACTCTCTCCATTTTCCCATCTCTCCTGACTATCTGCAGTATCTGTGCTACAGTAACTAAGCAGCGAGCAGATGTCTGCGTCTGGGCCGCACTGTCTCTTCTGGCAGCTCTACGGCCGAGATAAATCATGTCCTGCTGGGCTATAATAGTACAAAAGGTGCTGAGCATCCCCATGTTGTATGGCACTCATGCTACAAGATCCTTTATAATAGGGTTTAAAAAAATGATTAAGTGATGAGAAGGAGTTTGTAGCTGGTCTTGGTGAAGTTTGGGCCAGCGTGAGGTGATAGTGGGAGAAGCAGGAATTCTGGTGATGTCTAGCAAAGTCTTTAAAAACCAGGAGGAGCTTTCACTTACAACCTCTCATTTAGCTGACATGCAATGACAGGACGGCCACCGTAGGCAGAGCTAGGGGTGGGGTCACAGGAGAATTGCCCCTTTCTAGAAGATTATAGGGTTTTGGAAGCCAAAGACTTTGAAGCAGAACAAAACTGTTCCTGTTCTCTATTATTTGACACCCTGATGAAGACCTGTTTGGGCCAATACACGCAGAGGTGGGCACAAATACATCAAAATGTATTTAAAATAAAAATACAAAATACTCAGTGGACCCAGAGGTTGTGTTTACTAGGTAATTTTACCAACTCCAACCTCCGACATAGTCAAGCGATTAAGCTGACTGAAATGTTGTTAATAATAGCTAAGAAATGTATTGCACTAAAATGGAAAGCAGACATTGAGGTGCCGATTGGATTGTGGCTGTCGGAGGTGTGCAGCTGTGTACCGTTAGAAAAGATGACATATTCTATGAGGGGCAGGCAATTGGCAATTGGTTACGTCGCAATGTTGGAAATATTTCTATTTTAAACCATGAAGGCGAGCCAATGGATATCACACAAGCACGCGTTTGCACCAGGGTTTGCACACATGCAAACTTTGCGCAAGATTTATGCCGGTGAACGTCTTAATCACAGTCAATTCACTATAAACAGAAAGTGAAAGTAAAAACGGAATGATGGAGTAATGACGGAGCTTTCGGCATCTGACGCCGCATATTCTCTCAGAGACAAAGAGAGACGAATCTACTTCAACATGCTGATAACGATATAGGCCAGTGGTTCTCAAACTTTTTTTCCACCTGGCCACACTATGGTCCAAGTGCAAGTCTCACGGGCCGCACGCATCTCATTTACATATTACGTCATCAATACAGACCAACCAGATTTATAATATTATTTATAACCTAAATATTATGATATCTAAACGATTACATTTATTGAAATAAATAAATAATTCTACTCACCATTAATAAAACACCTGATGCTGTCGGGAGCTGACCAGTTTTGTGAAATTCTGCTCGAAAGGAGTTATAGCACAATGAAGTTGCGATTGTAAGTTGCAGTCTGTAAGACGCGCACGGAAGCGTGACTTGACACGCAACACTGCAGAAAGTGTGCGTTCACAAATGTAGCCTATGTTGATCCAAATATGAAAAGCATTTTCGAATTTAATAATCTGAGGTTCTCAGAGATGTTTTGTCATTTCTGTAATTAAGAGATTGCTGCGTGTAGCCTTTGTTTCTTTTTCACATTTGGCGGGGCAAACCGAAAGTGCATTCTCTTATTGCGCCTATTCTTGTTTAATGCGTTCCTTCGCTGGCATTTTCCACATTTGTTTTCTCCCTTAACAAATTGTCCATTCTTATGCTCAATTTTACGAATTATGGCTGTAGCTATTTGAATTGAATTCTGCCAAATGGCTTGTGTTTCTTAAATTTACATTAATTACTGTACATAGGTCTGCTCATGTCTGAAAATAATATATGAAAAACTAAATTATTTTACATAAAAACATTAAGCTTATATTTTGTACATTTTTAAATTAAGTAAAACCTAAAATGAATTGTAAAACTGAAAGTAATTTTTTAATTGTGTTCCGCACATAGACTGTAACATTCAGCATGGTGGGCCCGAGAGTCCAGCATATATTTCTCTTGTGGCCCGTACATATTGAAAAAAAAACAAGAAACGTATTTCTTGTTAAACAGGTTGTTTTTGTAAGTCGGTGCTTGAAATAAAAGGTGCACCTTTTATTTCATAGTTTTTTTATTGATAACTGCAGTGTTAATATTTTAATTATAGGACTATAATTCATAGCCTATAGACTAATAGACCTGTTTTAAAAGACCTTTATAAAAACATTTTAATTGAGGAGTAAATATAACCTAATTTTATCCTCGCAGCGCTTCAGTTATGCGTTAATTATTGCGGGGCAAATTAATTTAATAATAAAAGTAAATTCAGAATAATAATAGGCCTAATAAAAATAAGAATGTAACAGGCCTACATTAATTGGAAATGCCAAATCCTCTTAAGATTGGCAATAATTGATGTTTTTGACTATCTCTGGCTATGGTCGATACAAGATCATCGTCTTTCGACGCACCCCAGCAAGGGTAGGTTATCACAGGGCAGACAGCACGATGCCTGTTACGTCGTTTGGGCTGTGTTGTTGAGCGCAGTGGCACTGATATTTCACACACTTTTCACACAATTTCACACAAGCTTTTATTTTTCAAATGTAATAGGATTAGTCCAATGAATCGTTCGGTTTGTAATGCGCACCGAACCGAAAGCCTCGTACCGAACTGTTCAATACGAATACGCGTATCGTTACACCCCTAATACATACAGGGTGGTGGCATATTTCATTTTTGACACGAATGAAAACAAGGTTGTGAGGGATAGAAATATAGTCCATTCAGTCCATTTAACAAAACACCTATTATTTAGCTAAATGTTTTCCAAAAATACCTTTCAGTAGACAAAAAATCCATAAAATAGTTCTTAAAGTTATAATTTGGGGGAAATTACATTACCTAAGACAGTTGCACAGTGCAAGCCACTGTAAAGACTGTAAGTCTATCCCTCACAGGCTCATTTTCATTGGTGTTAAATTCAATATGGCGGTCAATACAGTTTTTTTTTTTATTGATCATTGATGTTACAAAATCTCATATAATCTGTATATAAATTTCTTCTTATTTTGAAAAATGTTAGTAACCAAACAGTTGATGGTAGCCGTCGACTTCCACAGTATGGGCAAAAATACTATGGATGTCAACTGTTTGGTTACCCACATTCTTCAAAATATCATCTTTTGTGTTCAACAGTAGAAAGACACTCATATAGGTTTGGACCTATGAGGATGAGTAAATTCTGTCATAATAAGAAATTATGACAGAATTTTTATTTTTTGGTGAACTTTCCCTTTAACAAGCATTAGTATTTTACATTAATGGCACCTTCAATGGCAAATCTAATGAAAGTTGGGATAAGTTAACTCTTATTCTTGCCCCAAGTAAAGGGCCAGGTTGCCCCAGTAGTTAGGGCAATATGGCCCCTTTTTCATGGTTTTCAATTTTATGATATACATTAGTAAATGTTTCCATTTATGTCTATTAATAATATACTGAATGATGCATCATCATCCTGTAAAGTCCCCAATTCCCTTATTCCTTATGCTGTACACTGCTGTTTTTGTCTTAACGTTTTTTTTGGTTTATCTAGCAGATTAATTTTAGGTTAATTAACACTTTATGTAGAACTAAGTTAAAATATTCAGACAGTGGGTAGACATTTGGGACTCCTTAGAAGATATAGTTTTCCTGTTGAGTTGCTTGAAAAGAAGGTAAGTGTGATGCCTTGAATCCATATTTCAAGAACATGGAATCACATTGACACAAAATATTATGTCTGACCCTTCTTGCCTATTTGAGCCCTCTGAGTCTCCCCTCTTTTAATAAAAAATTCCTCAAATCGCCACTGGCGTCCATTCGCTCACTCACCTTGTGTGGAGGACATCATCAATTTTAAAGCACCACTGGGGTTACCCACAGGGCATGGGGGCAGGGAAAGAGTGAAGCGGGATGATTGTGTCCACTCCTTCAACTTCTGCCCTCATCAGCTTCCATCCCATAATGCTCCAGCTCCTTCCTAGACACTATAAACTCTCCCAGCTCAAACAGGAGCTGCACCCGATGTGGCAGCTCAATGCCTGTGCGGTCAGACGGGGTCAGTAGGAGCAGTGGGATGATGTGCTTCAGAGGCCATATGAGGGAGAGAAAAGAGCTTTATTATAGTGCAAGGGCAAATTAGAGTGCAGCTCGACAGTTTGACTGTTGTGGTGTGTGTGGGAGATTATATTCACAAAAAGGGTTACATGTGCTCTGTTTATGGCTTACCTGAACTGTAATTATGTTTGCTCAGTATACATTAGTTCAGGGGGGTTAGCTCACTTCCAAAATAAAAATGTACTGATAACTTACTCACCCCCATGTCATCCAAGATGTTCATGTCTTTCTTTCTTCAGTCGCAAAGAAATTACTTGAAGAAAATGAAGAAACAGTGGACTTCAATGGCGGCCAACAGGTTGAAGGTCCAAACTGCATTGCGATTGGTCATTTTCTAAAAATAAAAAAAACTCTAAAATGTATATACTTTTTAACCACAAATGCTTGTCTTGCTCATCAAAAAAGTCCACTATATAGAGATTTATCCTGGAATGTTTTCCTCAAAAACCTTAATTTCTTTTCAACTGTAGATAGACAGACATGAACATCTTGAATGTCAGGGGGGTGAGTAAATTATCAGGATATTTTTATTCTGGAAGTGAACAAATCCTTTAATGCTTGGACCACCAAATGTGATGATCTCCTAGCATTTTCCAATAAAATATTTACTGGAATGAAGTCCTGTGTATATATTTTTTTTTAATCTGAAAATTTATTATTTTCTCTGTCCTGCAATATTAAGTTAAAACTACTTTTTAATTATTTCCTACAGTTTTCAGTGTCACATGAGTCAGAAATCATTCTAAAGGTGTGGTCACTTTTACAGTTGCTTTGCAAAAATTTCCATTTTCCATTCATTTCAATAGGAATTTGTGCGATTTGGAGTTTCGGACAAGGGTGAAAAATTCATTCAGATTTCGCTCATGTTCACATTGGTCACATGAATTTGCTGCACTTACCAACAGAAAGCTGCTTGGTTTGAAAGTGACTTCTGTGTGAGCGGACTGTATTTTGCCCACAAAATTTTGCCCAAATTTTACGATTGTGACTGCACCTTAATATGCTGACTTGGTGCTCAAGAAACATTATTATAAATGTTGAAAACAGTTGTGCTGCTTAAATTTTTAATGGAAACCATGATACGTTTTTTTTCTTCTTCAGGATTCCTTTATGAAATGAACTGCATTCATTTGAAATAGAAATCTTTGAAAACATTGTAGATGTCTTTACTGTCACTTTTGATCAATGCAATGCGTCCCTTTTGAATATAAGATAAAAGTGTTCCATTTCTTTCAAAAACAAAATCTTACCGACCCAAACTTTTTACAGTTGTTTGTGCGTACATAATTCTTGACACTATTTTTATCAGATTTTTTCAAATCTTTATCAGACACCCCCTGGGGGCAGCAAAGGGAGTGGTATGGGGTCTGCAGAAAAGTTCTGAGAAAAGTAGTGTAAAACAGTTTTAAAACCCCACATCAGTTCTGATTCTGAGGGAATAATTTAGTAAACATTGTGCATATTTTATCACACAGGTCAGTTTTGAGTGTTAGGTTGTGTAGAATGCAATATCTAAAATGTTCCACTACTACTAAACCAGTGTGCATTTGGTTAAACCGGATTGCACGTGTGATTGAGATGCAGGTTTCTGTGGCACAGACACTCAGTAAATTCACCCTTGAGCCTGTATCATTCATTGCCCTTGTGTATCTGGGCATTTTATTCACATTATCTTCTGCCCTTTACAAAATTTGCTCTGTCAGTATTGTTTTATTTTGTTTTTCCAGATGTTTGACATCTGGGCATTAAAGCCAGGTGTTTTGCACTTTAGCCAGCAGGGACAAGCTGTTGACAGGTGATTGTGTCCTGCCTCAGTAGCGGCGCGCTCTAGACGGATTAGTCACCCACAATGCCCTTCACTCATATGCATCATCAGTATTGCATCAAACACAGAGGCTCTGGAACATAAATCACTGTCATTTCTCTTTCTAGTCATGAATGATAGCTTACGTTAGCCTGTTGCTGGCCGTCGTGAGATCGGGAGGTCATTGTGCACTTAGGGGACCTACGGACCCCTTACGTGGGACCACAGATTGTGCAGTTTGGAATAAACGATCCATTATTCATCTCTTGACTGTGTCCTTCAATATCTCTGTGTTTCATCTTTCAAGAGAGTCCTCGAGCTACATTGTACAGCCGAGTTTAACAAACAACACTGTCTCTAATTCCTGCTGAGGACAGAGGCTTTTGGGCTAAAGTTCTTTAGAGGACACTTCAACACCTGCTGAAGTGTAACTCACAAGTTTTTTTGTTTGAATAGAGATGTTCTTTGAATAAATTCTTTACAAGTAGTGAAATGTGCAGGATCAGCAGAATGGAAACGTGAAGCAGCATTAAGATGAGGCAAAAGTATGAACATTATCTGTCGGTAATGTCCCAACGACTGTACTAGAAGATGAAATTGTCTATTGAATTTTCTGAGTATGTGAACATCAATAAGACAAAGCCATTTCAGAACAATTGAGAGAGAATGCGCTGAGAATGAATTGCTTTGTTTACGTTCATGCACTGTTTTCATATGATTCACACAAAGATTTATGCAGATCAAGTTGACTGCTTGAAAAGGTGATCGATTCTTGTATATTTTGTGAGTATGATTTGTGTAACTGGACTTTCATGTTTTTGGATCATGTCTCAGTTATTATTATAGTTTTGCTAAGAGCTTCAGTCTATCCATGTAACAGTAAAATGTTTAATTTCCTGTCAATTGGCTGCTTCAGTTAGAGTAAGTCATGTCCTTGTCCTTGTAATCAAGTCAGCCATATTTTTATCCACATTCTGCTGTTTTCCATACCCTGTGAATCATTCTGTTCCCAGTGTCATTCATACTTGATAGGAATATCTCGAACCAAATGAAAAATAGAGTAAAATGGAGCGTGAGGAGACTGATGAAGTGTTTCATAACGTGGTTCCATCCAAGCAACTGAAGCATTAAACTCTGTGTTAAAAACCTTCTTCATTCCTGTCATTCTTGTACCTGGATTTACTTAAACAAAATGGATTGTGATGGTACAATGAATCTGTAACAGCAGAGTGTGTTTGAACTGAAGTGACATTTAAATTGAATTATTTCTTTTTTGGAGGAATTTCAGTTATTCATCATAGCTGTTGAAGTACCGCAGCAGTATTAGATACTGGTGTGAATTTTAACTAGCTTAACAAGTAAGACTCAATCAGCATCTCAAGAAAGTCAAAAACCAGGCTAGGCTAGCATGAAAAGGTATCTTTTTCTTTCTATGAAAACATAACCTTTCATATTCTCTTCAAGAGTTCTGTTTTTTGTTGTTATTTTTTGCTTTTGTGCAGTTTAACATTTGGATGAAATCCTCTTGTGTATTCATTCAGTAGATTTGCCCTCATTTGTATGGTGAGGAGACATTGATATCAGTCTAGCATTAGCACACACTTGCTAGTTTTTTATCTCCGCCCTTTAGATTCCAGAACACACTCTGCATTCACCTCATGCACTGTTTGATATTTGTCAGACATCAGCATCTCAATGAGAACCTGTCAGTTGAGGTCAATGGAAGGAAGGAATATATCCAAACTCCAAACGTGTGTGGAAGTTTTATCAATCTGTGGCTTTGTGTCAGAAAACACGAAGCACTTTTTTATTATTGTTGTTTCGGCTCTTTCCAGTGACTGACACTGGACAATGCTAAAGCTGTAGAATGGTAACACATTCCACGCTAGCAATAAGAACAAGGTAGTGTTTCTGAGGTGTCAACTGTTACGCGCTCAAGTGTGCCCCCCAGAGGTGGCTAGTGGTGGGTGGAGGTGTTCTTGGGAGGGAATGAATCACTGTTAAAATAAAAACAGCAGGAAACTGTCAGTAGTTATACATGTCAGGATGTCAGTAGCTGGCGAGCCAGTGTGTGTGTGCCTTTGTGAGAAGGAGCGGTGATGAATGCAAAACATGGAGCCACACTCCATTTCCCCTCCTGCATTACAAAGGACACTGCTGAGCTCCTCTCCCAAGGGTGAGCCACTGTAGCATGACCAGATGTTTCTTTTTGCTCACAAGATATTCCCCATCGTTCTCGCCATCATTCATTTAGTTTTATTGTCACAAAATATCGCTATTTGAAATTGCTTCATGATCCAGAGATTCTTCTGGATGTTTAGGTCATGTGATGGTGCATGATGTATATCTATATTGGTTATACTCATGTGCAAAAATTGTCTTGGAGGTGGGTTGCCTGAACAGCTAGTCAACTAATTGGTGTTAAAGAAAGCCCTGTGTAATTACAGGGCTTTGTTGTTTCGGGTTCACCTGAACCCAATCAGACACGTTTTGTAGGGGGCGTTTACAAACTGTTTAGCTGTCGGCACACTAATTAAAATGTCTCTAAAATATCAAAAAAACATGTGTAGGGAGGTTTGTTCAACTTAGGGCACTTTTATGTCACAGGGGTTTATTTTTTATTTAAACTATCAAGAGTACCTTCTTTCTTTTAACATCTTTCATATCTTTAGTTTTTTTAATGTCTAAAAACCTTATACTTGTCGTCATTTATTTTAAATTTTTGTATATATTTTTAATTCTTTTTCATTCATTGTCATGGTTTTACTACTCTATTACTACTTAAATTATTTTTATGCATAGATTTTTTATAGAATTTTTAATTTGTCTATAGATTTTTATTTTGTTTTATATCAATTTTTATTTAATTTATTTTAGTCTTGCACAGTTTTTAATTTTCTAACATTTTAATGAAAATCCATCATAAATATTAAATTATTTATATATTAAATAAAAACATTTAAAAATACATTATATACTTAAAATATGAATTATAAACATATGCCTTTTGAACATTTGAATATTAATTGTGTAAAAATTTGTAAAATCTAGATTAATGCAATATGAGACATGATGTGTGAAGAAAAAGAAAAAAGAAAAATATCACTTGTTAGCAGAATATTTTTGTTGTGCTTCATTTCCAGTCATGCTGCATTTTGTTAAATTATGTCAAATAAGTGTGGAAATATAATTGCATTATAATAATTGCATTTATGCATTTATGACACATTAAATGCTAGTTATTTTTTAGCTTTTCAAATTCCCACTACAGTGTAACTGAAAAAATGACAGAATTATAATGTATGTGTTTGCACTCTTGGACATTGTTATTAAACAAATTAAAGAAACTAGTTAAAGTGTAAAAAGTGCCTTTTAACTGCGTTTGTTTGGAATAGAAATCCACAGTGTCAAAAGTGCCCACAATCTAGAAACTAGTTGACCTCACTAATCGAATAGTCAACCGCCATGTCTCATCCCTAATGTCCGCCTCTAAACAAACTGTCCATTCTTACACAGGAACAAGGGAAGGTGGGTGTGATCTTCAATGTGGGCACAGATGACATCACCATAGATGAGCCTGCGGTCACCGTGAACGACGGCAAGTACCACGTGGTTCGCTTTACGCGCAGCGGTGGCAACGCCACCCTCCAAGTGGACAACCAGCCCGTCATCGAGCGCTTCCCATCAGGTAGGACCCCGCAGAGGACGAGGAAAGCCATTTTGGAGGGTTGGGGGATCCCATTACACGTGTGGTTGGTAGAAATACTAGGGGCAGCTTCCCTTGGGAATTGACACATGGGGTCCGAGAGAGACACTGTATATTTCCACTCGCACATCAGAGGGACGTTGTTTGAAGCCCTCAGCCTGGATTTGGATGCATGTTGAAGGCATGCCTTATTGAAGGGTACAAATTGATTCATAATTTCAAATGTGAATTATTTGGGTTTGAAATGTGCTGTTTTTACCCTCAAACTCTTCCCAGAGAGTTTATGAGTCACCACATGCAGCGCCCAGATAACCACCGCATGCACAATCTAATAACAATTGCAAATTGACACATTTCCCCCCAAGCTGCCTTGCCTAATACATTCAGCCCGAGATGAATTTGGATCCTTTACAGTTCTCAACTTCAGCCAGCTTTGCTCTAGGCGGGCTGAGGAAGGTGTCTCTGCGCCTGTGAAGATCCTCTATCCCTGAACCGCACGCAAACTTTGAACCACAAAGCACGCTTTCATTTTTTAGCGTTAGCCAAAACGCCTCTCGCAGGTTGCTCTTTGAACCCCGGCGCTCTCGAGTTGCGGTGTAGTCTGTGCCGTAAACTGATATTGCACGGCCTTAAACTTTTGTAACAAGCCTTGATTGATGATCCCAACCCTGCAGTAGTCGTCCCATGAACCGTCCCCTTCCTATACAAACATCTCGCTCTGAGGTCCCTTGGCCTTGTGTGCTTTCCAATTAAACTTGAGCAAACTCTCTCTCTCCCCACTGTGTGCTTAGGGAGCTGCCTTCCTCTCATAGCTGCTGTTCCACAGGAAGACATTTTCTCTGTCTCTAATAGCAATCCTGTCTTTCCCATCCTCGTTTTTCATTCGGTTCCTCCGATGTGCTGCTTCATGGCAGGTTAGTGCAGCGTCAAGGAGTCCTTAGCAAAAATACAGCTCTAGCCAAATAAAGCGGCGCCTTGGCTCACCTGCTACGCTCCTTCCACCCCCGCGTGTGGGGTCTTGTCTCGAAATTGCCAGAGGTTGAATGGCGCTGCGTCCCTGCTGCTCGGGCTTTAGATTTCGTCTGATTTCTGAAAGGGAAAATTGGTTTTCTACTGCTGCGACATAGGCTTCCTATCCGCCAGGTCTCCCCCTAAGCCCCCTCAGGTGGCCAGAGTCAGATGGGGCAGCCTTTCCAAAGTGCGGGGATAAAGCCGGGCTTCAAAGTTGTCACAGTCATGTCATGCTTCCTTTAAAACTGAGTTATGCGCATTTAAATGGAATGGCACGGCTTTTATGTGGCACCTGTCATCCCGGGGATTTAAAAAAAACGATGATATAGGTCTTGCGTGTCATCCGACACTCGCAAAGCTCTCGTGTGTAAACGTAGCCGGCTGTGTATCGCTTAGATTAACGGCTTCGGTTAATTCAGTTAATTAAAACTGAGGATTAGATCACCGGATATGTTCCCCGATGGCAGATTTGCTGCTCCCTGCAGACGCGGTTGCAACTGACCGCTCGCCTCTGTATTTTGCTCAACGCGCCATTACATTGCCCCATAAATAAGAATCTAGTGGAAGCCTATGAATAGCAATGCATCAGAGTGGACATTATTGGATGGATTGGTTTGTTTTCGCTTTTTTCGCCGCTTACTCACGGACGAGACCTATTTCAAGTTTTCTTTGAAGGTTCAGTGCAGAATTTGCCACACATGAGCTCTTTTAACAGGCTTATGGGAGTGGGAGGTTTGGCCCTCATTCAGGTTGCAGGGTGGGTAGGACGAACGGAAGGCTTGTGTCTCACACGACTGTCACAGAAGGAACATGACACAGTATGTGGTATGTAAAAAAAAAATGCAGTTAACACTTGGTATGCCAACATCTTCCTTCAAGAAAGATTACTTTTAACTGCAAAAAAAAAAAAATCTGTAATTTCACAGTATGTGGGTCAATGGCGTGACAGTCATCTTTTTTTTTGCGTGTTATCTTTTCATTTGTTCAAAAACACTCTTCACATTTTTTGGGGGTTGGAGTAAAAAATTTCAGGGTGATGCAACTATTAAAAGAAAAAAAATCTTAATATATTAATATTTCTATTTATTGTTATTCTTAGAAAATGTGTAAATACAAAGAAATTGACATGTTTTAATTTAGATTTTTATCATATGTTGTTGACCCATTTACTAGATTCGATGAAGGACTTACTAGAATTGTCTGAGAATGTCTCAGCCAGTGTGAAGTTGTATACGTGATGTCTGAGAGGAAATAAACATCACTGTGTGGCAAACAACATACTGGTATAAAGGAGTATTAGGAGGACTTGTGGATTTTGACAAGATGGTGGTTGAGAGCAGGGAAGAGAAAACAGTGATATGAGGAGATTGTTCTTTTGAGTGAGTAACAGGACCCGAGAGCTCATTTTAGCTCTAGTGAAGGGATCTGTCAGAAAACGGGAACTGTAGACTGTAGATACACGCTGTTCCTTATCTGGCAGCCATGACACCGAGTCAATTACATCTTTTGTGTCTTTTTATAATTACACGTGTCCTAATTTATGCAGGTACCTCGAGATTTTGATACTAGATGCAGCACTGATTGCATTGTTCTCACTCTGATTTCTTGCAGAGACCAGAAAATGTCTTCCGGAGCAGCTTTGACACTACCATTGTATAACTGCACATTATAATATGTGACATTATCACTGATATCATTGTTGTCTTATTGATTGTATGAAATTTAACTCAAGTATTATTCGCTACGATGACATCACAATCTACCAGACCAAAATTAGAAAATAAACAATCACTAAATATGTCCTCAAAGCTTTCTAAACAGATTTAAACATGCTCTAATTAGTCTCAAGCTTCTAAACTGTCTAATAACTAAGAATCCACCTTAAAACAACATAACTACCAGCATAACGCTCGTTTAGACTTCCTAACTTGCTAAACTTGATAGTCTTGTTGCCATGTTTTTAACCATGTGACGCTTGAACTTCCAGATATTAACCTCTTATCTGTCTCTCTAAATTCTTTGAAGGGAACATTGATAATGAACGGCTTGCTATAGCCAGGCAAAGAATTCCATACAGACTTGGTCGGGTAGTTGACGAGTGGCTACTCGACAAAGGTAATAAAAATGAATTAATTAAACAATGACTTAATGACTTATTAAGGCTCTGTAAGAGGTGCAGTTCCCTTAAAACCTCAAAGCTTCAAGCCATTTTGAATTAAACTTCCTAAAACCAAAGCCTTTGCATTGGCATATAGTGGGCCAAAGCAAACTGTGAATTGTGGCTGCCCACTTATAATGTAAATCCAATCGGTCCTCTCCATGTGGCTTGTGCTTTTCAGATAAAGTCCTTCACAAAGTTAGAACTGCACCGCTTCAGAGATTAAGGTTTAATCTTAAACATAACCCTGACTAACCCTCTAACAACGCTCCATAACTGCAATAACTGTCTGTAAATAGTTTATTTTTTTGCTGTCTTATGTTTTCCTTCTGTGATCCCCTCTGACTTCGCTAATTTTGAAGCAAGGGTATTTAAAAACACTTTAACTATAAAATCTAGATTTATATTTTCCAATCCCAAGCAGTTAAAGGGACTATTGCTTCTTATAACACTAAAATCAGAATAACGTTTCAAAATCCCCTTTAACCCTTTGAGTGTAATTAATCCACAAAACATTTTTAGATTTTTTTTTTTTTCGGAAACTTAACCGTGTTGTAATCTTTGGACCCGTGAGACATCTGTAAACAGATGAATCCTGCATGGTATTTGATTTTCCCCGAGAAACTCTTTCGGTTATTAAAGTGCAGAAACAATCTCAGACGCCTGCATCAGCACATTATCAAAGAAAATTGGGCATTAATGCTCTACTGTATGTGTAAGTTATCAGACTTTTTGGTTGGTTGCGCCTTTTTCATCTATATGTAAACTTCCTTTTCTGTTCATGTGCTGAGCTAACGTCACATCTAAATGTTAAGTGTAAAACAAATACGCTTGCACTATTTTTTTCGATGATAACTGACCTTTCTAAGTCTGCATATCTACGTTGATTGAACTCGATAACATGCAGAGTATAACGTGATCCAAATGTTCAGTTCTACATTTGTCTAAAAGTCATTTTCAGATGTTTAGCTCTCCCTTGTGAATCCAACTAACCTCCTTTATCGATATATAATTTTAGATATATATATACGCAATGAGTATTTCCTCATAGTCTGATTTGATTTCCGCTGTTTGATATAAATAGGGCATTAAACTAAATCTACTTCCGTCTTAAACCCTCCTAAATCGAACTAACTCAGAGGGTTAAACAGTCTAAATATTAATGAAAGACATTTTCGTAACCAAATGAGAGGAAAATTGATGTCAGCCTTTGCACATTCAGATGTGATTAACAATGTCCCTTTAACATGTGTAATTATTAATCAGTTCTAATCTATAAGTAATGATAATGACACAAAGCCCTCATACATCAGGTCTGTGTCCTGAATGAATGGTACATTTTACTGAGTGACTGGTCTTTGTGTGAGAAATTTGTCTGTGCCTCATGCTCTCTCTATCTCAAAGGCTCTTTGGTCTCCTCATTCTACTCTGTTAAATCTTCTAAACTCTGTCACTGGGTCTCACATTTAGACGCAAAGAAAAAATCTGTCCAACCTTGAATTAATCACAGGAAAACCTTTTTTTGCCTTTATGCCTGACATGCGAGGAAATTAAATCTCATTGCACATTTTTAAATAGCAGGAGTAATGCACCTAAATATGAATATTCTGTCATTATTTATACAAATGTCTCATGTTGTTCCAAACATCCGCAGGACACAAAAGGAGAAATTTTAGATACTGTCCTGGTCGCTTGATTCCAGTGATTGAATAAAAAAGAAAAGAAAAGAAAATGAATCATTTTATATTATATATAATTTTACTTTCAACACTGCTGAATCAATAAAATATCTTTAAAAAAAATGTCCATACAAAGAAAGGCAGTAAGTAGTGTAATTTTGGTCCCCATTGACTTTCAAATTATAGGCAAAAACAGTTCTCAAAATATAAATATTTAAATATCTTCTATATTTTAAACATTTTTGGCTGAACTGTCATTTTAAGTTCCATGTGCTACTATCACTGAAGTGATAACGAGAGACTATCGTTTATACCGTTTTCTCAGTACTTTATATATTGTATAATGTCAGCATATGTAACCGTCCTTAATGTCACACATTAATCAGAATAATCTTTCCACTGTACGATAAAAGAACATGTGCAAGTGGAAAGTGGCCATCTGGCTTCTTCCCGCTCTATTACGACATGCCTTTCCGAGATGATGGTCTTTTTTATCTCCACTCTCATGTCAAACTTGGTTATTTTCAACTGTTAAAATCGAGACCCTACTTGTGTTAAATGGCAACCCTTCATTAAGCATTAAGTGGCTCTCACAGAGGGGATAACAACTGCCCACTTCATAATCAACTGTGTCAGAGTACCTGTTCATCAGGATTAAATGGATGGCGGCAGTCCAGCTCTCAGGGGCCAAAGGAAATGGCACTTTGAGTTAACCATCCAAGTAGTAATTCTGAAGGTTTTAAATTATATCTAAAGTTTAGCCCGATTGCTTAACATTCACTATTATAATTCAAAACCACTTGAGTCAAACCTGTAGCGCCTTGACTACCTGTTGTAGCTTTTCTAATAGTGATTTAGATTTCTTGTATTTTCATGATCGTCAACTCAATTATCAGTTCAACCAGTGGTGTATTCTATTTGAAATGACTCAGTGACAACTCAGTGGAGATTCAGGGGACGAAATCCTCATTGCAGAGGCATAGTGTGTGTGTGTTCATGTGTGTGTGCCCCTATGTATGTCTATTTGTGGGGCTTGAGGAGAAACTCCTCTTGCCTCGGTGACACATTAGCATTTGAGCTGGCAGATGACACTTATTCATGCAGATTAGCATCAACGAGGCCTCTGTCTCTGAATAAAACATATCCAAAACTCTTTACATACTCATAAATATTGTTTTCCAATTTGGTCCTCCTTATTCAGTTCATTATCCACAGCTCAAGCCCTACTAGTTTAATGAGGCTCATATTATAATATACTGTACAGCCATTATTCTATAATGATAGGGGCTCTTCCTTTGCTCTTCGATCTGGCCCTCATAGAGGATCCACCTCAGGCTTCAGGATTGATCTTTAGCATCATGTTTAATACAACATTTTATCCCCTGCACTAACCGGGTCAGATACAGCTGCCATTAGAATTGGAGATTTCCATTGCCAGGTTTAAAAGTATTATCAGCTGATTTAGACGCATCATGTCGGTGACGCCAAAGACAGCTTGTACTGATGGTTGCTTTTTGCTTCTCTGTCTCTCTTTACTGTCGTACTGCTCTATCTCTTTCTCTGTCTCTATATCTTGCTCTCTCTCCGTCTCCTCTCTGATCCATCACAGGTCGGCAGTTGACTATCTTCAACAGCCAGGCGGCTATAAAGGTGGGAGGTCAGGATAAGGGACGGCCGTTCCAGGGCCAGATCTCAGGCCTGTACTACAATGGGCTGCAAGTGCTAAAATTGGCCGCAGAGGGGGATCCGAACGTGCAGGTGACAGGAAACTTGCGTTTGGTTGGAGACGCACCCTCTGTCCTGTCTACAGAAACCACCTCGGCCACCCCTCCAGCTGCAGCGGACATGTCCACCACCATAATGGAGACCACCACCACCATGGCCACTACCACCACCCGCAGACAGCGCTCTCCCAGCCTGAAGGACAGTATTACGCAGGTAAGGACAGGACGGTGGACGGTGCATTCATCCAGAGAGATGGGCCATCCCTGAACGAGGGATTTTGTTGCGTTTATAAAGAATTTTGTTTTACAAGATGTCCAGTTGGTATCAGCAATAAAAGAGCTGACAGGACAGACCACCCTGGGGTAATCTGTCATTTATTGCTCGAAAAAGAGCCGTCACTCTGCATCTGGAAGGCCCTGAAGGACAAGAATCATAATGCTCGGAGTCGCATGTGTCAGGATATATCTCCCCCACATATGCTTTTCTTTTCATTCCTCCCACACATAGTATTTTACTAGTCACATTTCCCTTGAACGGTCCTGCAATTTTCTCAAGTCATTATTTCTAAGCCTCGAGAAACATATTTAGAGCTGTAGCACTTTTCTTGTGAAAGCAAACACTTTAAACAAAACGGTTAAATTTCTCTCCATTTGTCAGATTTCCAGTTTGACATAAATATTTTTTTTTATTAAAATTTTATTAAAGGAATTGTTTTTTACAGTTATATGTGTCAGGAGAATAATATATAGATGGTTAATATAGATGGTTAAAAAAAACTACAGAAATGTATCTTTTAAGTTTGCAATTAAATTTTGAAATTTACAAATTAGATATAAAGCATCTCAATGCAAACAATGAATTCAAAAACACTTCACTGTATACTCAGTTCATAAACTTTTTAAACTTTATTTGTTAACTAGAAAGCGCTATAGCATATTCACGACTATCACAAATAATTCTCACAATTTCAGTAGTGTAACATTGGCATATTGCTAAACAAAATATTCAGCATGGCATTGATTTCAATAGTGTAATATTAGCATGCTGCTAAACAAACAACAAAATATTCTTCACAAGATAAAATACCAACTGATTCTGAAAACTCTAAAAAAAAAAATAGATTGATGAAAATGCACCATAAATGTATCTTTTAAATTTGCAATTTGCTTGAGGTTAATATGAAGTTAATATGATATACAGTATATACTGTATATACACACACACACACACACACATATATATATATATATATATATATATAGTATGTAGTATATTCAAAAATATCACAAATCATATCATTCTCACAGTTTTGACAAAACCCTATGGTATTCAGCTAAATAACTTGGGGCCATCTACACTGTTGAGCCCTGATTTATTTGTGAATAAAGACTTTCCTTAAAATATTTGTTCCTCTCTTGTCATGAAAGCATAGACTGACCATTGTTGTTCCTAGTCCAGCAATTTTTCAAGTCTGTTGACAGCCTAAGAAAACACATTAACCTCAAGTAGCATCTGTAAAACGCTGGAGCACAAGACTATTAATATGGAGGATATTGAGTGTCGTATCAGACATGTGTGTTGTCTCGGCCCCCCATTCATCACATATTGGTAGCGAGTTAGGAGCGTTTGCCTCCCCCACTGTCAGCCTTTATTCATGTGGTGTTCAACTCCATTGATCAGGAGATGCACGTTGATAAGAATAAAGGGCAAGCTCAATAACAATCAGTGTCAATCATAGTGAAACTGCCAAGATCCATAGCCACTAGCGGCACGCATTAGCGCAAATGAGGACGGGCACGGATTCTCTCGCATGTGCACTGTGAATCACTCCTAATCCACACTGTCCTGGGTGTAAATAGTCATACAAAGCAATAGCAGGGAAATGGGGATTTGAGTGAGACAGCTTAGTGCCAAGGAAGTCCCAGTGCACCACTCCTCTCCTCTTCTCCCCAAGATGAGTAAGACATTTATATGGAAGAGCACCAAACACTGTGTCTAGACTACAAATTCATTCATTTATGAACTATATTACAATTCACAGTGTTAAAAAGACATTTCTGTTGATGCGTGTAGTTTAAATTGATTATTTTACCCAATATTTGTGGGTTCTATGTACTTTTAAAGTTATTAAAGCAACATTTGTGAGCTCCATGCAGATTATTTCATAATTAGCTTAGCAACATGCTAATGCCACTCTTAAAATTAGTTGTGAGTAGATCTCATGTATAGTAGGCTACTTCATCATTAGTTTAGCAACATGTTAATGTTACACTGTTGAAATTAATTGTTTGTCAATAATTAGCAAAGTGTGTAGTTGTTAGGCTAGTTTAGCAACATGCTAATGTTACATTATTGAAATCAATTGTGAGTTGATCCTGTAGAGAATATTTATTTGTTTAGCAGTATGTTTTTGTTACACTATTGAAATGTATTTTGAGTTGATCCTATGCAGAGTATGTCATTATTAGCTTAGCACTATTGAAATGAATTGAGTTAATAGTATTAACTATGGAAGCATATGTGTAGCTAAATTCAATTTAAAATGCAATATGTAAAATGGCAATGTATTTCTGTATTTAAATTTACATTTTCCCATACATATGTGCCAACATTTAGTGCAAAATGAAAATGAAAATTAAATTATATAATTGAAATTTGGGGTCTCGTGCCCCTGCCCTTTTTCAAAATTATTCAAAAGTGCCCGTCTCAGACAAATATCAATGATATTGTGGTCAATAAAACAAAATGCATTTTAATTCTAATTAACATGACAATGTGTACAAAACGGTTGGTAACTAATCGCTCAAAAGTCTAAAAATTCCTGTTTATTTTTACATATCTGTCAATCTGAGGCGTTTCTATGGGTTGCGTGCGCTTTGCTCGACTGACTGATATTCCATAGTCTGTTCAGAAACCATAGGCTCTCGAGCCATAGATGGTTCTTTCAGTGAGTGGGTCGACGGAAGGAAAAAAATAAACCAAACAATATTTTAATCTTTTTTCATCAATAATCAAAGCTAGTGTGTCGATTTAATAAAAAATCCATATATTATATATTTTAGAATATTACATAATTCATCAATGCCCGTTTGTCATGTATAATACACCAACCAATCATGATCTGGCTCAAGTTCAAATTTCATTGGACAATAATGTGAAGTGGAGCGATCATTTTCTGTTCTTATTCATAAATCGGTAGAAAATGACATGGGACAGACAAGCTTATTTGTGGAGCGATCTGGATTTGCGGTTTGTCTCATTTTATAAATCAAATTACATCGCTGAGAAAATGGATGCTGAATGACTACAAAAGCACTGCACAAAACTTGCAATAATGGTAATCAGTAGGCTATTCAATTCACTTATATTTATGTATGATATCCTACACTGTTTACTATTTCATGAAACTCTCATAGTTAATGAAGCCCAAGTGACACCTACAGGCCTGTTATGTGAAGTGTAGGCTGGCGAAATGGTGACGTGAAAGGACTTTATTATATTACCATTTTTAATAATTATGCAGCATTATGATAATTTATGAAAGTGTCTTATGCTCATCAAGCCTGTATTTATTTGATCAAAAATACAGAAAAACTGTAATATTGGGAAATATTACAATTTAAAATAATATTTTTCTATTTTAATATACATTAAAATATAATTTATTTCTGTGATTCAAAGCTGAATTTTTAGCATCGTTACTCCAGTCTTCAATGCATGGTCCTTTAGAAATCATTCTAATATGCTGATTTATTATCAATGTTGGAAACAGTTGTGCTGCTTAATTTATGCTTTTTATTTAAATTGTATTTATTTATTTTGGAACCTGTGACACTTTTTTGGGGTTCATTGATAAATTAAAAGTTAAAAAGAACAGCATTTATTCAAAATATAGATGTTCTCTAACAATATCGATCTTTACTATCACTGTTTCTATCAATTTAATAAATCCTTGCTGAATAAAAACTAATTTCTTAAAAAAATAATAATAATACTGACCGCAAGCTTTTGAACGGTAGTGTATATTGTTACAAAAGTTATATTTTAAATAAATGCTGTTCTTATTTAACTTTTTATTCATCAAAGAATCCTGAAAAATGTATGACTGGTTTGTCAGCATTGCATAAAATGTATTTTAAAGTATATAAAAATTTTGATCAAATAAATGCAGGCTTGATGACCATAAGTGACTTATGACTTTTTACTTTTGACCTATATATATATATATATATTTTTTTTTTTTTTTTTTTTTTTTTTTCACATTGCCCCTTTTTTTTTACATTTGAGCCCCTGCCCCTGAGGAACTCTCTGCACGTCCCTGTTCAGGTGCCACGGACACGCGCTATTTTACGTATTAAAAATAAAAGAGTAATAAAATATAAGGTAAGGTAATAAATAAGTGTAGAATAGCACTGTCTGTTTGCTTATGTGCATCAATCCGAGTGTAAACGGTTAGAGATGTTCAGGCAGGTGAAAAGCGCTTGGTTAACGGTGAATATTGACCTATCGTGCGTCCTGTTGCCGAGCCCCGCCTTGATGTAATGATTGACAGCTAGGAGGCGTGCTCGGCTCAGAATGCATTTTCAAATCCACAATGACTTAAACTATATTCATCGCGGGGTATTTAATGAAAATGCAATTGAAACGTCATATATGTAAATGTCAATGCATTTAAGAAAAATAAAAGACATTTAAATCACCATTTTGCTACCCTTTTGCTGCACCTTTGGCTCAGAATGCATTTTGAAATTCTCATTGCATTTTGCTACAATTATCACGCGGTATCACGATGAAAATGCAATTATTTTGTTCCTAAATGCATTTAGGAAAAACAGCATTTAAATCATAATTTTGCTACAGTTTTTGCTTGGACATGTTAAACATATCTAATCAACTTGGGTAATACATTTTAATTTTAATTTTGCAATTAAATATATATAACTTGCAATAATTTTTTTAAATGTTTTTAATTTGCATATTAAAACTAGTGTAGAAAATGGCAAATTTAAATTATATAATGGAATTTTCATTTTGCACTAAATGTTGCACATATGTATGGGAAAATGTAAATTTAAATACAGAAATACATTGCCATTTTACATATTGCATTGCCATTTTGCATATTACATTTCAAATTGAATTTTGCTACACATATGCTTCCATAATTAACTACCGTATATATTAATATTATAATATATTAAAATTAGAGCTGTCAAAGTTAACGCGTTAATAACGCGTTAACGCAAACTCATTTTAACGGCACTAATTTTTTTAACCAGCACGTATTTTCTGTTTGACCCGTGGCCCAACCCCTTGTTGGAGAAATGAAGATGGACAGTGTTGCCAACTTAGGAACATTGCAGACCCCTTTAGCGACTTTTTTCCCTTCAAAAAAGCGCCCAAACCTAGTTTCTGAGAATCACAGATACTGCCGCGCCAGCGCGAGGTCTTGCTCTCCCAGCGCGCGCACACACCTCTCTCTCTCTCTGCGTCTGCTCAGCGCGCGGCAGAGAGGAGCAGCGCTTTAATTCAGTTAAACACAGATATTATGTTGCTTCTCTAATTTAACATGCAAGTATAGCCGAAATCACAGCACAGCTATTGTCATTATCTTATGTGTATTTGATTTCATCAGGTCGCGTTTCAGTCACTATTTCATATTCATTCCGTTGTCTGACAACAGAAACAGTAAAGTATACCAATGAAAACAGTTTTATTGAGAATATAGCTTCATCAAAATACAGTATATGGGCACAGAGAGGGAAACAAATGTAATATTAAATAATAAATGTACATTTTGCATTTTCAGAAGAAGATCTGCCCTGTGTGCAAAAAATGTAAACAGGTTTGTGTCAGTAAATTGCTCAGTGCAAAGAAAGAAGTAATGGGAACCTGGAATTTATTTTTTCATGTGTCTAATAGACATGAACAAGTTCTTTGAAAAACATCTATGACCTTTGAAACATGTCTACTCTTCATGCTTTATGTTGACTATGGTTTCAATAATAATAAACATACACTATATTGCCAAAAGTATTGAGTCGCCCCTTTCTAATGAACAGGTTTGACTACTTTAGTAATTTCTATGAGTACAAATCTTAATGTTAAAGCATATAATGATATTCTAGGAAATTGTGTGCTTCTAATATTATAGCAACAGTTTGGACTCTTTTCTATTCTAACATGACAATGCCTCTGTGTATAAGACAAGGTTCAAAAAGAAAATGATTGATTCAGTCAGTGTGGAAGAACTTGACTGGTCTGCATAAAACCAAGTCCTAATCCCAGTTTAACACCTCTGGTGTGACTGTAAATGCAGACCTTGAGCCAAAAACTCATCACCAAACACCAATGACTTGTACATACACTATATAGACAAAAGTATTGGCACCCCCTTCTTTAGAACAGAAAAATGCACTTCCAAATCTGTGGCAACAACGATGGGAACATAATTCATGTATTTAAAAATTGTATTTCCATCTCTGTTGCAACAGTTTTGGAAGTGTCTAACATGACTGAACCCATATGTACAAGTCATTGGTGTTTAGTGATGAGTTTTTGGCTCAAGGTCTGCATTTACAGTCACACCAGAGGTGTTAAACTGGGATTAGGACTTGGTTTTATGCAGACCAGTCAAGTTCTTCCACACTGACTCAATCAATCATTTTCTTTTTGAACCTTGTCTTATACACAGAGACATTGTCATGTTAGAAGAGAAAAGAGTCCAAACTGTTGATATAATATTAGAAGCACACAATTTCCTAGAATATCATTATATGCTTTAACATTAAGATTTGTACTCATAGAAATTACTAAAGTAGTCAAACCTGTTCATTAGAAGGGGGTGACCCAATACTTTTGGCAATATAGTGTACATTTGCATAAAGCATCCATATTTGTCCATGCCCATGTTGATTAGAGTATTAAAAATTTGAAAAGTATTGATTTAAGGTACATTTAGAACAAATAAAAATGTGCGATTAATTGCGATTAATCGCGAGTTAACTCATGACAATCATGTGATTAATCACGATTAAAAAAAAATAATCGATTGACAGCCCTAATTAAAATCAATGGTGAGTTGATCCTGTAGATAATATTTCATTGTTAGTTTAGCAGTATGCTAATACTGAAATCAATTGTGAGTCGATCTCATGCAGAGTATTAGAGCAACATGCTAGTCACTATTGAAATTAATTGATTTGATCAACTGCAGAATATTTAGTTATTAGTTTAGCAACATGCTGTTACATTATTGAAATGAATTGTGAG
Source organism: Schizothorax lantsangensis (assembly GCA_027422415.1). Taxonomy (NCBI): domain Eukaryota; kingdom Metazoa; phylum Chordata; class Actinopteri; order Cypriniformes; family Cyprinidae; genus Schizothorax; species Schizothorax lantsangensis. The sequence continues at coordinate 15,292,199 of CM049859.1, forward strand.
TCAGTCCCATGCAGAATATTGTGTTGCTAGTTTAGCAGCATGCTAATGCTACGCTTTATTGCAATTAATTGTAATAAGTCCATGTGGATCGCTTGTGTGGTAAACAGACTTACGTAGAGAGTTCCGGATCAAAACATTTATAATGTTGCCTGACAATGAAGATGCTCCCTATTAAGGTAGCTCCCTTTGTAGGCAATAGTCAGCAAGGTAGCTCACATCAGACTTTGGAGGGAAAATATCTGAATATTTGAAGATCAAATCTACTCAGTGTACATTTCAAACTCAAATCAAGTGTTCTGAAAATCAGTCAGAGCTGCAGGGTCAGACATATGTTATTATTTCAGCCTCATTTTGAGCGGCTTGTGCTGTTTTGTATCAAAGCGTCCATACCTCCAGCAGCACAAATCTTTTGTTCTAAGATTGCTTTTCCACAACCTCAAATTGGACTTCAAATTTGTGGTGCTTTTGAAGTGAACCTTCACGACACCACGTAAATCACAGCCCACGTCAGTGCTCTTGCAGCGCATTGGAAATTGTGCCGTTGTGAATAGTGTCTATTAAGTAAGCCCTTGATCAAGCTGACATAACACTATACTTCCCTTGTAAGGATTAGGACATTTAAAGTGCCCTCGACTTTCTTTTTGCCATGTCAAAAAAAAAATAGTCATGGTGTATTTGCCAGAAATGTATGCACATATCTAAACACAACCTGTAATTTCAGTCCTCTTAATAAACTTGTCTTACCAAACACATAGGCATTGTGCAGAAGTGCAGATAAGAAGCGCACTAATTATCCTTTAATAAACTCAGTCAGGCAAAACTAATGCTGCAATGCGTCTTTTAATTAGAAGTTCGAAATGTCAAAGTCTTTAGTATTTGTAAATCAGACTCAAAAACCAAGCAAATTTGTCACAGCTTTTCTTTTGTCCCAGTAATCGCTTTGATTGTTCAAAGCACGGCTTTTTGTTTAAAATAACCCTGATGGTGCTTTCTGTACATTTAATGTTTGTCGTCTTTTTTCCATCTCAGCAGAGTTCAGCTACATCAGTATTTGATGGATGTCGAGAACATGAAATGTTTTTGTATATTTGGTGTAAATAAAGCATAATAACATTGCAGATATGATGGAAAGGCTTTAAAACAGAATGTTTTTTTCAATAAGCTTACCTTCGAAAGTAATTTAGCTCTGGCCAGTTGAGGTTTTGAAATATTTGTAGCTGACAATGGTGAACAGTCAAAGAACAAGAAAAACGCTGGCAAAATGTGGAATAAATCAATACGCAACTGTTTCACAGACCGATTAAGACCGATTGCATGTCAATCGTGGTCAAAATGACAAGTATTTAAATGCAGAGGTGATGCATATTTGCATTTATTAAGTTAGAATCTTATCGGGTCTTGAATGAAGAAGGAAAAAAGTATTATCTCAGTAATTGCATCATGGAAAACACACACATGAACCTTTAGGGCTTAACTCTTTAATAGTTTATGATGCTTACCATGATTGTTTTCATTACATGCATATGAAAAAGGTATTCCTCTAGCTGTGTTTTTGTTTGTGTGTATTAAAATAGAGAGCGCGAATGCAAATACTGGTGTCACCATCAATAAATGCCTTCATATACCTCATCTAGCCTTCGAAAGGGGAGGCTCATTCTGTCGATGCTCCCAGCCTCGCAAACAGATAAATATGCCCATATGAGTGAACAGCGAAATTGTTCTGACCTCTCGATAGGAAAGGACAAACTGATGCGCCCAAATCAGTCATGGCCCAGATCCAATTACATGTTTTATGAATGTGAGGTATGAGTCGGGAATGTTAATTCAAACTCAGGTCAAACCAAGGGGCAGCGAAGCCATTTGGTCTAGCATCGCTGCTTCATAAGAGCTGAACAAGTGCTTTTGAGCCTGTGGACTTTCAGAAAATACAGTTGAAACAGTGGACGTACATCATAGAAGAATTCTTTCATTTTCTGGATGCCATGAGTATTTTCATTACAGTGTTTTATAATGACATTTCAAACACTGTCATTTACAATTAATTAGTCACAATTTAGGAAGTGGTGGAAGTGAAATTTTTTACTTTTTTTTTTTTTTTTTTTGGATAAAATGCCAGACTCCTTTGTCTTGCTAATGGTAATTTCCTAGGTAGCATTTTATGCATCCTAAATACATTAAAATTTATTTTCACACTTTTTGCATCATTTTACAAAGTTATGAATTGATAATTAAAAAATATAATAAAAAATATTTTCTCATTTTATAATATGCTCTTCACTTATACCATAGTCTCCCTGGTAAACAAGTACACTGATTTAAACAAACAAACAAACAAACAAAATCGTATTAATTAATTAAGGGCAAAATTGTTTATTGTGGTGAAAATAACTGAGACAACTGTAATTTTACATTTATATAAATCACACAATATATATTGAAATTGTTTGTTTATTCCACTCTGTTTAAATAATCATAGTTTTAACATTTTAATAATTCATGTTTATATTGAATATTGTTTATTCTGTATACTATATTCTATTGTTTTATACTTTCAGAAAGTCTGCACTGTAAAAAAACAATATGGTGATTTTAACAGTAAACTGTTTAACTGTAACAATGCAACAGTAAAAACTTGTTAAATGGTTATCAGTATGTTTGCGTACTATATACGGTGAATAACTGTAATTCTACAGTAAAACACTGTTAAAATGACTTTTTTGGAAGTGAAAAAAAAAACAAGTCATTGTATAATTTACAGGGAAAAACCGTAAATTGGCATTCCCAGAATTCCCTGCATGGCACTTCACATTTGATGTTTTTCGTTGAAATAACTTTCTTCTTAGTTGTGTACATTAGGGTTTTATCTTGCATCAATGTTGATAAATTAACATGTATTGCATTATTTGAGTATACTGCAAGTGAACTGCACCTTCTATATTTAAGTATTCCCCTCCTCAGCTTGTGGAAGAGCTGTTGTGTGTTTGTGAACTTTGGTTCATCATGTGACATTCACCACCTTTTTTTGGTGGTTGTCAGTGTATTACAATGGTACAAAACAGATATTAGTAATTCAATAGGTTGGTATATTAACATATATCAATTATTGAAATACCCTTTATTACTGTGAATTTAATTTAAGTCTGTAAAACCTTAAATGTTGCTACCATATTTTTTACGGTTAAGTTCTGGCAACCACACTTTTACCGTAAATGTCAGATTTTTTTTTTTTTTTTTTACAGTATGGTTCAAAAGTAAAACTATAATATCAAAAGGTATTTGAAAAGTAGTAATAATAATAGAAAAGTTAGTGAAACGTTTTAATGTGAATAAGGCTGAAAACACCTGTGGCATACAGTAAGTGACTAAAATATGACAAAAGCGGTGGGCTTAAATGAAAACTGGGCAAATAAGATAACAGTCACAATTTCAGATTGCTTGCAGAGAAGGGTGCAGAGAAATCAGAATAAATAGAATCTGCCTCCAAACTTGGAAAAATGAACCATCTGTTGGTATTCTCTTTCAGAACTCAGATGACCTGCTGGTGGCGTCAGCCGAATGTCCCAGTGATGATGAGGATCTGGAGGAGTGTGAGCCCGGCACTGGTGAGTACAAACACACACAGCAGCACTGAGGCCATACAGACCCACACAACTCCAGACGCTCACAGGCAGCACAAACATCAGATCAAACTACTTTCTTAAAGAAATTTTAAAAAATGTATTAAGCAGTGGATTTTAATGACTTGCGGATATATTACGTTTGGATGTAGTGCAGTTCCGTAGATAATTCCTCATTTTAATTCCAGCTACAGCTTCAATTTTAATCATTTTTCATTTTTTTGTTAATTTTCAAGACTATGATAAGTTTTTAAATCTTATGTGTTCAGTAAAAAACATGTTTTATATGTAAAATGAAGCTATTGCAAATATTCAGGAAATAGCTTCAGTTGGATCTAAAATAGTGTCAATTTTAATTTGTGTTCCTAATGTGAATTCTGTTTCCCATAATGCTTTTCTGCTAGCACTCTTCCCCCATATTAACCCCATAGATGCTATAAACAAAGAAGTGTACTTTAGAGCTCAGCAGCTAAATTATGAGCTGATCTGACTGAGTTTAGACTAAGGGTTATATTGCTTAAAGGGTGGCCTTCTACCATCTGGGCTATTCATAACACTAAGTGGCCATTCCGCTCCATCATTGGGTTCCGCTTTGAGCATTCATATATCAGTAAAATAGGTGTGACGTCAAACCGTGTTGCATAGTACATGGAATTATTACTCTGTGCTCAGCTATTTCTCTTGTGATTGTGCATTATGTTGCAATCATTCAGTGTCGTTGAGTGGTTGAGTTGTTTCTGATGGCCCATCTGGAAAATCAGCTGTTTCACATTTGTCCAAGCCTTTAGTTTCATTCCAGATTATTTTAGTTAAATGAAATGTTGGAAAATTAAACACATTAACCCAGACAGTTCTTATTAAATAATTGCTACAACAGCCCTATTTATTGGCTCTGTCTCAAAATCTAGTCAGCTTCATGCCTAGCTCGTTTGTGCATCATTTGTGCAGTCAGCTGTGCAAAACTGCAACCTTTAAAAATAACTCATTTTACCCATTATTTAAAGTATAGCTTTTTTTTTCTCATAGATAAGGCCATCCCATAATGTGATGTGACAAGCTCCATTCAATGAGAAATATTTTTAAAATGAAAGTTATCCCCCCCCCCAAGTATTAAAGACATGATGAAGTTTTACACTACTGTTCAGTTTGTGGTTGGTAAGATCTTTTCATGTTTTTGTATTTTTTTTCATGAAAATATAGTATTTATTTGATAATAGTATTTATTTGCTAAATAAATATATAGTAATAATTGATCAAAAATAGTAAATATAGTAATATTGTGATATTTTTTTTACTGTTCAAAATAAAAAATACAAATCTAAAATGTAGTGTGATGCTGTGAATGAAGGTGAATTTTCAGCAGCCATTACTCCCCTTTTAAATGAGCCGTTTACTCATTCAAAAGAATGTTTATTTGAAATAGAAATTATTTATAGAGATATATATGGTTTTACTGTCACTTTTGATCAATTGAATTAAATTATTATTATTTTTTTAAACTTACTGACCCCAAACATATTAAAAGTAGTGTGTATAATTAAAATGTGTTTTGGCTGTCTGTGTGCTTTATATGCAATTTATTACAGTAGCTTAATTACATGCCAACATCAGAATCAGAAGTTTCTGCCTTAAAAGAGCATCTCAGATCTCATATCAATCAAATCCACTCATGAGCTTCCATTTTGTTTGTAATAAGATCTATATAGACAATTCCCTATATAGCATTAGACAGAAATCAGCTAACTAGGTTTTGAGACACAGCATTTAACTTATCGCACAATGCACATATGCAGAGGATTTGATGATTGCATAGTGAAATCTGTCAAATTAACGCCTAGAGCACAGATGAGTGTGTCAAAGAGTATAAAGGGGAGAAAATTTGTGCTTTTGAAGGGACCATCTTACACACCTTTGTTTTTTGTAATTTGCTTTTTTTCCATGCAAAAATCATGCGGCCTATTTGTTGATGTAAGTGACCTAAACTCCATGGTTTGATATCTTGTTTAACCAAAGAAGAGCCAAGAGCTTTTCAAGATATGAGTTGGTTCTGTTACTGTAGTGATCTAGACATGTTTATGTAAGTCATTTGAGTAGGTTTAGAAAATACTGTAGCATTTTACATGTGAATATAAAGTACTGTGTGTAGAATCTTTGTCTTAGAATAAATTGCACAGAATAGAATTCTAATTATGTTATTAATAGAGTGCGCGTGTATGTGCATGTAGACATTCTCGAGTCCTTGCTAATTGTTTTTCCTCTCACCCTTTCTCCTCTCTCATCCCAGGAGGTGAACTTGTGTTGCCCATAATTACCGTGGACACGGTACCCCTTCCCATAGCCACCCGTTACCCCGCCATCCCCGCCCCTCCCACATCCCTGACCCCTCTCCAAACCACCAAAGAGTCCCTCGTCCTGTCCGACCCCCGCCCGCCATGCCCTCCGGACCAGGAGGACTGCGGCGACCAAATGGAGGTATCGGCCTTCGGCTCCGGAGAAATGACGGAGTCCGATGACGAGGACTTTTACAAAAACTCCCCCATGGTCACAGACAGGACGGTCCTACCGCCGCCCCCCGCCGTGGGCAAGAGCGGAGGCCAGAGCCCAGGTGACCACCGCCCCCCAATCCCCGGCCCCACCACACACCCCAACCAGCTCCACATCCCCGCAGGCAAAATGAACACCCGCGACCAGGTGCTCCTGCCGCCCGCCCCGTCCTCCCGTCACACTCCAGGGTTAACCTACCCACCTGATTTCCACCATGTGCCCACAGCTCACCCCACCGACCTGATGGAGAAGGGCCACCCGGGCGCTGTGGAGGTAATCAGGGAGTCCAGCAGCACCACAGGCATGGTGGTGGGCATCGTGGCGGCTGCCGCCCTCTGCATCCTCATCCTCCTTTACGCCATGTACAAGTATCGCAACCGAGACGAAGGTTCTTATCAAGTGGACCAGAGCCGCAATTCGGGATCCGAAAGCAACGGCGCCGTTGTCAAAGAGAAGACGCCAAGCACGACCGCGGCCGTCGCAAAGACGACCACCAAGGGCAAGAAGAATAAAGACAAGGAGTATTACGTCTGAGAGAGACCGAGGAGGAGGTTCACAGACAGGAAGTGTGCTGAGGATTTTAAACCTTCAAATCACCTCCTCTGCATCCTCAAACATTTAAGCCACACAATCTTCTGTTTACTTCTCCAAATGTTTTTCTGCCACCGAAAGATACGGACGTAGGGAATGAGGAGGAAGGAACACTGAGCGATAGCTCCTTCTTTCGTTTCTGTCTTGCGAAGCCATTGTTGTATGTAATTTTATCGCTATCATGTCTAAAGAAAATCTTCCATTACATTCCAAATGATGTAATGCCCTCTTTGCGATTAAAAATGTATGTTTTGCGTGGTCCGGGCCTCCACAGGAGAGTAACGAAACACCATGGACAGGGAGAGAAAACCCGCCGGTTTAACAGATGTCTCCACACACAAGCTTTTGGTGCTATTCTTGAACATTTGTTTAATATTATCATCGCAGAGCTATGAAATTGAGATCTTCAACGAGATGCTCGCTGGCCCTCGATGTAATAATTCATGAAGAACAGAAGCGATTGTGTTAGTTATTTGCACAAGACAAGCAGATGCTCCCATCAGTTCTTGTGGAGATGTTAAATCTGACACCTTTTTCGAAGGGAAAAAACGTGTTCGGTTGGAAAGGCGGCGGATAACATCACATCTTCTGTTTCGTTCTCTGATTGAGCCGAAGAGTTTGATTTCATTTCCACTCTGGTGTCTTTTGTCAGTGTGGAAATTAGGATTTATCTCTCTCCGCCATGAAACTAACATGAATCTATTTCTTTCTTTGTTGTTTATCTGCCATGGTTTCATAAACACGTTCTCGCTTAGAATGGCAGATCAGACGGTGAAGCCTGCTTTGACAGCAACACCTCCACCAGCAGGTGTAGAAGAGCTCAGAAGGTTGTTAGAACTTAAAAAAGCGAATGAGCGGTATTCAGTAGGCATCTCTCTCTCTCTTTCTCTCTCTCTCCATGGTGCCAAAACATTGTGATCTGTTAGGCTACTAATTGTGTTCCATGCATGATGTATTCACATTCAGCTTTCCATGGGAGTTTTTTGATATGAAATACATAAAGTTGATAACTCTCATCTCACCCGGAGGGATTCATAGCACCATGGGCGAGCACGACGCAGACAAAAGAGACCTCAGAAAGCGGGACTGTCCTGAACTGAACATCAGCTTGGACAAAAGATGTTGTATCTATGTAAATACAGGACATTGCTGAAAACGCTTCAGGAGACAGGTTTGTGTGTATCGTGCATACGCGTATGTGCGTGTACGCTTGTGTGTGTGTGTGTGTGAGTGTTCGTCCTCGATCGTCCTCCGGCATAAGAAAGATATACGCAAGACTACGAGAACTCTTTCTCTTGCCTTCTATATTCTCTATGGTGTGAAACTACAGCCCAATACCCATCAGAACAGACAGTGAAACAAACAGGATAAAGAGAACGGAGGCGAAATCATATTTTGAGAACTGTGGCATCTCTTCTAGGAGGGAAAAAAAGGAACTCGTTCTCATCGGGATGCCAGCTCACCACTACCAAACCTTAAAAGAAAGTGAAAAGGAGCGAACTGACAAGTCTTTTATGGATAAAGCAGCACAACCTTGTGTCCAGACTTTTGTATCTAAGGACACCTCCTGGAAAGGAGGAAAAAAGGAAGAAAAAAAAAAAACAGTATACTGTCTAGATATTTCTCACATTTGAAAATATGTTTTTCCTGAATTGACATTCCTTGTTATTGCAAAGCGGTTTTTGTTTAGTCCTTTCTCTGCAAATGAAAAAAAAAATATGTTATTCACAATAGATATTACTTCAGTTACACGAAGTGATTTTCAAATGTGAAATTCTGGGGGAGGGAAATAATGTTTTGGGATTTTTTTGAATTTGGTAAAAAAAAAAAAAAAAAATTAAGCATTACACCTAGCCATACCTCCATTTTACATTTGTTTTTTTTGTTACGTCATTGACAGGGCTTTTTTTCTGTTTGTGTTTTTGTTTTGTTTGTTCTTTTAAGATATAATTGTCATTTACCTATGCTGGTCAAAGTATATTCCCGTTCTTAATGTAATTGTAAAGTGTTACTGTGAGATGAAATCTAAATATGTGTACATTGACAGAGGGAAAAATACACTTGGTTCTATACTTCGTACTAATTTGGTCAGTGTCGTCTCTTTTATTTCTAAAAATGTTTGTCTTAAAGACACTGACATTATTGTTCAAAAGTTTGGGGTCAGCAACTGATCAAGTGATAGTAAAGACATTTGAATATTGTTAAGAAAGATTTCTATTTTAAATAAATGCTGTTCTTTTGAACTTTCTTTTCATTAAACAATCCTGAAAATATATTACCGTTTCCACAAAGATATTAAGAATTGCATATGTTTTCAGCATGATAATAGGAAGACATGTTTTCTGAGCATCAAATCAATGATTTCTGAAGGATCATGTGAGACTAAAGACCGGAGAAAAGCTCAGCTTTGCCATCACATGGATAAAATATTTTAAAATATATTAAAATAAAAAGATATTAGTGCTATCAAATGATTAATCGCATCCAAAATAAAAGTTTTGTTTACATAATATATGTGTGTATACTGTGTATATTTATAATGTATATATAAATACACACACATGCATGTATATATTTAAGAAATATATGTTATGTTTATATATTTAAAATATTTATATATAATATCAATTATATGAATATAAATATATACATGGAAATGCATGGAAATATTTTCTAAATATATGCTGTATGTGTGTGTGTTTATATATACATAATAAATATACACAGTATACACATATATTATGTAAACAAAAACTTTTATTTTGAATGCGATTAATCGAAATTAATCATTTGACAGCACTAAGAAATATATATATTTTAAATTGTAATAATATTTCACAATATCACAGTTTTTATTGTATTTTAAATCAAATAAATGCAGCTTAGAGACTTCTCTCAAAAGCATAAAATTAAAAAAATTTAAAAAATCTTACCAACCCCAAACATTTGAATGGTAGTGTGAGTCACCCAAAAATGAAAATGTTGTTAGTTTTGTTCTTCTAAACCTGTATGACCTTCCATGAAAGAAAATATTTAATTTTTTATGTTGCATATAGAAAGTCCTACAGGCTTGGAGCAACAAGAAGGTGAATAAATGATGACAGAATCTCTTTAAGAGTTGTGAAATCATCACTTTATTTATTATTGTCAAATGTTTGAGACTTTCATATTTAATATTGAACATAAAAGGTTTCATCTTAGACTACTGGTAATGCGAGAACTATTATTTCCCAGCGTCTTTCTTGTCTGAAAATCAGGGTTTATCCACTGTAAGAACTCTGACGCTGTGCAGTCAAGCCCTTGTCTTACATGGCAGTTTCATCATCTGGTCTTATATATTGATGGGTTCCTACTCCAGAAGATCCCACATACTGCTAATACAAAGACGTCTTTAGATTCTTCTACTGTCACACTGCTCAGATCTAGGTAGTCGGGCCTCTAAACAACACTCTTCCTCTATGGTCTTGAAGAGAATGCGGCCCCCACATTTTCTTTCTCCTCGTTCTGTACGCACTGTATATTATGTTCTTGAGGTACTTGTTTCCTTACTAACTATATGCACTGCAGTACAGATGGAGCTATTTAAAGGCTAGAGCTAAAAGCATGCTTATGGAGAGCAGTTTCCTGGAATAAGAGGTAGCTTGAATTTGGAAAAGATTCAGACTGATAAGGCTATATCTGGAACGAGCCTTTCAAAAGCTGTGTAGTGTTGATTGCTTTCAAATGATGAAAGCTGGCCATGACACACTTCTGTTTTCATCATTATTCTGGGTCTATTGTAAATCTAGTGGAGTAAATTGCATTTGGTCAATATGGACAGAATACACTTAAGTACAGCATTTAGTTAAATGGGTGTTTTCATTTAGTTAGTGGCTGTGGTTTCAATTATATTCTAGCAGATGTAAAACTGAAGTACCAATTCTTATAGTATGTACTGTAGGTCTTGTAACCTGAAGTGATTTATGTTGTCAGAGAATAACCCAATATTACTACAAACAATTGTTTATACACATTATAAATAAATATATATTAAATTATATATGTGTATATATAAAAATACAATGTGTGTATTCTGGTAGATCTATGGTAGATTACATGAAAATCACAAGTATAAAGCCATATATACAAAGTTCTGGCATGAAACTTTAGATGGCACAGTCTGATAGATCTAACTCAATATGACCATGACATCATGTCACAGCTGATTGGTTCCCTCCTGTATCGGTAGCCAATGAGCTCGCTGCTGCACAACATTCAAATACTTGGCTAGTGTTTGCTGTAGCAGTAGCAGCGCACTTCAGAAACCCTCCACCTTCCCCAGCTCCACCTGTATAGATCTGCTACGGGGTGATTCATACACTCTAAAAAATGCTGGTTTAAATACAACCCAGTGCTGGGTAAATATTGGACAGACCACATGCTGGGTTGTTTTCAACCAACAGTTAGGTTAAATGTTTAATCCAACCTTCTGGGCAGTAACCCAACCGCTGGGTCTAAACAACCCAATCGCTGGGTTCGTCCATATTTTACCCAGCGCTGGGTTGCATTTAACCCAGCATTTTTAGATTGTATATGTTATATGTGCAGCAGCAATATTTCTTACATGCTCACAGCAGCATGTTGTGGATGTATTGGCAGTAGCAAGTCTCGGTACTTGCTCTGCTGCAGCAGCAGCGTAGCAGATCTATTCCGCCAAGACCAAATACGTTAACATTGTCATGTCAACAAGGCAGTAACAATTTAAACAATATATTTTAATTGTGAACTTATTATTTTTAATAGTTAACTTTTCTTCTATTATTTTTAATAGTTAACTTTTAACCATTTCTGCTTTTTTTCTGATCATCAATTATCAAAGCTCGGTAAATATTGGTCACAGACACAGAGATTTACCTTGATTACTCCTTAAAAACTCCCACGGATCATGTTTTCAGGCCATTTCAAGTCTTATTTTGATGTATAAGTTATATCTAAGTGTGAGAGTTGAGAGTTTCCATGTTCATTCAGACTGATTCGCAAAGGCAGGATTCATCGTATGAACCAGAGACAGCCACTTATAACCAGTCATATCCAATCATATTGCAATGGAGGCGTTGCCTCCTCTCACATGACTTTCCCCCATTCATTCTCAATTACCCCCCACTAAACCCACCACATGCTTTAGGAGGCCTTTTAAAACTCAATGGGCTCAGGGGAGGCAAAACAGACGCGGACTCCCGCTGTAACGTTTGCATTGTTTTATTATTGCACTACAATTTTTTTTCTCATCCAGTTTTTTGTTGATGCAATGCCTCCCTTGCTTCCTTGGAGAAAACGCCCTATATATTAGACTGCATTAACAAGAGCTTGTTAGAGGTTGTAACAATCAGGTTTATGGTCTCCAAAGATAAGACCCAACTAACATCAAGACAGCCTTAAGGCATGTATTGATCAATAAGTATAGTGGGAAAGAATTAGTGCTTTTCAAACAAAAGACACAAGCTTTGAAACTGAAAGCAAGGCAAGGTTTATCACTTATTGCAGTTACTTTTTAAACTTTGATTCCCAACTTCTGACATCTTCAAAAACCCACATTAAGAAAAAGACAAAGAACAAAAGACAAGGAAAACCTGTCAGCACATTCTGATGCCATTCTACTCCACATCTTTCCGAACTCGGAGCCCTGGATTTGTGATTTGATGAATAATTTAGTACTTGCTTCCCATTTTCCTTCAAAGTAGGAACTCAAATTTTCACTTCTGCCACCTGCCCTGCTAGAGGAAATGCATTAAGGGTACAAAAAAAACCTTCCCAAATGTCACTGAAATGAGTGTGTTTGATAAGCAAGATTTGAAACTTTCTTTTGCTGTATGAAGACTGTCATTTTATGCTCTTTGTTTAAAAAAAATGGTCTGGATCGGCAGAGAGACGAAGACCTAACAGACAGTGAGCAGTAATGGGCAGCTGTGATGCCACTGGAATGAGAATGAAGCGTCAACAGAAGGGCTTTGCGTTTAAAAAAAACTGAAGAAGTGTGAGACTGCCATCTGCTGTCTATCCACTTATTCATCAATCTACATTTTAAAGAACCTCACATTTTATGCCAGTAACTGAATCAAACAATAAAATAATATTCACTGTGACTTATTTAAAAAAAGAAATCCTGGCAGTGACTCCTCAGCACATTTCAAAACCATCAGCTCATCATTAGCTGCGCTTTTGTATGATGATGAAAAGCCTTCAAACTGTCAGATGAGTGGAAACGCCATTGATCAACTTTGACAGTCCAATGTTAAATGTAGGGCAGAATATGCAAAAGTGGGATTTTTTTTGGTAGATTTGTGATGAATAAAAGCTTTATACTCTCATCATTTTTGTTATGATAATATTTTACGATAATGATAGACCTTTAAACACAGTAAGGCACAGCTTTTCACTGTAACTGTTCAAATGAGACCGATTTTCAGCTAAATTGAGACTGTGATTTTAGGTTAATTACAAATGTTTGTTGCAATTTAAGTAATACAAAAATCTTTAGAGCAGTTGTGATAAAGTGATCCAAGTTGTTACTGCTTCAACACCATGTCATGTCAGTTTAAAGCAGTTCACGCTGGATTTAGGAACCTGTGATAGCTGGTTTGAGCTGGTTACCGGTCCAAGGTGGTCTACCAGCATTTACCAGTTTGACTGAGGTTTACTGTACCAGGTCAGTATTAACTCCATCTAATCCATCCTGGATCAGCTAATGACCATAAATAACCAAAACGGTCCAACAATAAACCATGTAAAATTAGGATGCCTCAAAATGATTACAATTATTTTAATATATGCAGAGCTGGGTAGTAACGGATTACATGTAATCTGGATTACATAATCAGATTCCAAAAATGCAGCAATTAGATTAAATTACATTTTAAAATACTCGTAATCAGACTACAATTACTTTTTTATATATATAGATTACACGATTACATAGTATTATTTGCACAATAGCAATAATTCATTCATAATTTATTGATTCTCCCTAATTCCTCTTTTTCATATTTTAAATGTTCCTTTCTAAAATAGCCTACCGCATATAAACACTAAAATCTAAAATCAAGAAAGTCTTCCAGTTTTGTGGACATTCACACAGAGACCAGTCATTAGTCAGGTCAGGCGGCTACACAGTTTATAATGTTTAATGCACTTCATGTTGTTAATTACAACAAATGGAATATATTTTCTTACTCTCTGAACTTTTATATCAATATAGTACAAGATTATCTATTTAAATCAATGTAAAAAACGATATAGGCCAAAAAGTAATCTGATTATATGAACTAAAATGTGTAATGTAACTAAACAGTTACTAATTTGTGTCATGTAATTTGTAATCAGTAACGGATTACAATTTGTAAGTAATCTACCCAGCTCTGAATATATGTTATTAATATTAAATATATAGGGCCTATATTTGTATTGCCATTATTATTCATGATTCTAACCTTATTAAAGTGCTAAAAAAAAACATAAAATCATGATTTTAATTACTACTGAAGTCATATTTATTTTAAACAGTTTTTGAAAATGGAATCTTAAAATGAACTGTTATGTTATTAAAATGAACAAACCCATATAGACACTCCCAGTTTCTGTTTATAATACCAACATAAATTACTCATTTAAATTTACGTTTACTGTAAGAAATGTAGGACTGAATGTTTGGCAACCTGACATGTAAGATTGATTAATCAAATCAGTGAATGTGCACTGGATGACTGACATCTGCTGCAGCCAATCGCATTGAAGCATCCGTTCTGTTCCTGTATGTGGGTGTTAACCGCAGCAGCCAATCGCGTTGCTGCATCTGTTCTCTTCCTGTAGGTGGGTGTTTGCTACCTGTGTGAATGAAGCGATTCGACACTGGAACTTAGCGAGCTCCCATTCTGGGCTTTTATCGCTGGAGTTTTTACACAGCGGCCCTGGACTTAACGAGGAGATGGCTGCTGCGGTGACCACTTAGAGATATTTTGCGTTTCGTGTTTGTTTTTGTATTTTATTTTCTTAAGTAGGAAGCACTCAGTGCTGCCGTTAGCCTATGCTAACTCGCGTTCAGTTTCGCTGTCCTGCGGTTTTCCTGCTCTCGTTTCTGGAGGAATTAACGCAGACCCTGTCGAGATAAACCATGGAGTGTTGACGGAGTTGAAGAGTGCACTAACATCGGATGATTTCGCTACAAAACACTTATGCCAAAGTCAGAGGTGTCTCACTACTGCTTGTAGCATGTTAGCGGTTTGGCTAGTGAGTGTCAGGTGATATTAAACTCTGAGAGGAAAGATATCCTTCTAATTAAGCCGAGAAACTGATAAAATAGATAAAATATCATATTTGCATCCCTTCTGATTGGTTTTAGGCCTAAAAGGTTGATTCAGGCTAAAATTTAGTCGTTCAGCTGTCAGCGTTAGCGCTATTGCTGTTTAAACACACGGTTTGTTTACAGTTCTAAAAAAAAATCGCATCCCAGTTAACTTACGTGTTTATTGAAGTGCTATTGAACCATTTGCTGGACATTTATCTCTGTAATTTTTTTTAGACTCCATATAATGTCAAAGCTGCTTCAGGCAAGCTAACATAGCTATGCTAACATTAGCTGAAGTTGTATGGTTTAAAGCCAAATACTCTGAGACATTTGTCAGCATTCCTTTATTTAAACGATTTACTGCTTAGAGTTTTTCCTCCTCCAGCTGTAGAGATCAGCTACTACCATACAAGAAAATTTGAGAGGATATTATGACTGTTTAGGCCTGGAGATGGCTGTAGGTCAAAATAAATCAGCAGTCAGTTAAGATATACAACTCTAAACGGTGTAATAAATACATATCTCTCGTTGGGGAACGGGAAAGGTTTACAGATTTGTTCAGAAAAACTAGAAATTGCATTCTCAGGACTCTGAAGCTGTATACCATATTTACAATAGTTACAAAAGCATAGAAAGCCAATGAAGACATTACAACATACTGCCTGTCATTTTTCTGCCTTGCCTATAATAGTATGAAGATTGCAGGTGTTCATTGATCATATACATATCCGTTATCATCTCTAAATTTGGTTAAATATATTATAGCCCCCTAAACAAAGCCTGATTCCTTATTTGCATTTTCTAGAAAACCCATATTAGGCTACTTTATCTAAATCAGATAAACGTCTCATGCCTTAGTAACAGGCCGCAGATAGGTTAAAATGACCGTATTCAAAATAGCCTGTTGATCTTAAGTATGTCATCAGAACAGCTGATTTATTTATGGAATTGTGTTTGTTTAAAGTGCTGGAAAGTCATAAAGAAACCAAACCAAGCAGTTTTGATGATTCCTCAGGATGAATGTTTTCATGTAGCCATTGGGTCACAGTTGTGCCAAAAACTCTTGATGAACTGCACTACAAACAGGGGTCTGCTGGAAGAGCATGCAAACAAACAGTTGATACTAAAAGAACACCGGTCTGAAGTTGTTCTGGAACGTCTCGCTTTCTGCTAATTCGTTCATAACCAGTCCGAGAAAGTCCATCCTGAGGTTCCCAATGGAAGTGCCGCACTAGAAACTTTGACAAGGGAACTTGAAGATCTCTGGGTTGTCTCATCCAGAAGCGATAAGATGGGCTCTCAGGCTCTTCAGATATTGCGGCAGGGAGTGTGGGCCTCTCTGACCGGAGGATGGTACGTGGACCCTCATCAGAGTACCTTCTCGAACTGCTTTCATCTCTACCTCTGGATATTCCTCTTGGCCTTCCCGTTTCTTCTGTACATGGTGAGTTCTTGCAGTAATTCCTGAGGTAAAGAAAGCCACCAGCCCATGTTTCTGGAAAAACGTGTGTAATACTGATGGAATCCAAGAGCCTGTGCAGTTTTGATGCTTAGATGCACTAACATTGAGTAACTTTCCTTACCTGCTGGTGTTAAGGTTTAGCCTACTCTAGAAAGACATTGAGGCTAAAACTTTGTCAAGATGCATGACAGACAGCTGCACATATTGACAGATTTTATGAAGCTATTTAAGTGATATTTTCTGTGAAATGTATTTTCTAAGTAGTTACAATGAAGCAGAACCAAGGCAACATCTATCTTTAAAAACAAATTATATAAATATACACTACTGTACAAAAATTTGTGATCAGTAACTTTTTTTTTTTTTTTTTTTTTTTAAAGAAATGAATGCTTCTATTTACCAGGGACATCAAATACATTTAGAACTACAAAAGATTTGTATTTCAAATAAATGCTGTTTTATTCTTTACTATTCATCAAACAATCCTGAAAATGTATCGTGTTCCACAAAATTAATAAAAAAATCAGAATAACTATTTTCTATAATATAATAAATTCTTTTTCTTTTTTTTTCTTTTTGCATCATGAGACTTTTCTTTCTTTTGCATCATCAAGGATCATGAGACACTTCAGTACTAGAGTAATAACTACTGAAAATTCAGCATTGAAATCACAGGAATAAATAGTAGTTATTTTAAGTTGTAACAATATTTCATAGTATTACTGATTTTGCTGTATTTTTTTAAAATAAATAAATGCAACCTTGGTGAGCATTAGAGACTTCTTTCAAAAACTTTTTACTAACCCCAAACTTTATTCGGTAGTGTGTGTATATATAATAATTGTCATGATTTAAAGGCAAAACAGTATTTTAACTTTCAGTACAGTTCCTTTTCAAGGCAATAGCCTGTTTTAAAGTTTTACAGGATGTAAGTACAAGCTCCTTACAAGTACAATCAATGTTATTGATCAGCTATACAAGAAGGAATCATTAAATAGAAATCAGACTTCAGGAACACATTCCTTTGCGTCCATTGTTTTCTGAGTGTGGCAACCAGCTGATGATGATAAAGCAAAGCATGTGGGTAAACATGAAATGTTATTATGACATCGCTCATGATACTTGTGCTTTCACTATTATGTTAATCTTGCTGCTCCTGTAATACTCGTAAGTTGACTGTTAAACATTTTATTGAACTTAACAGCTTTTAATGTCATCAGACAGATTCTGTTCAGTTTTTTTATGTTAAGTAAATTGACAACAAGAAAATGTCTTGTCTGTCTAATGTGCTTATAAATGTTTATTAATTTTTTTTTAAACAGACTTTACTCTTGTCATTAAAATAGTCTTATATGCCAATGACGTAGCATAAACAACCAAGTAAATCAATATATTTACCATTAGGTAGAGGCCTAGTTGTATTTTGCATACAGTTAGAGACTTATGCAAGAACATTATGAAATCAAATTTATTGCACAAGTTGTGGTCTACATAAGAAGCAGTGTCTGAAATGAAACTGAGGTTGTAATTTTTGCAACCACATTGATGCGATTCTCCCACATTCATTCTTTTAGGCCCTTCCTGCCAGTTTAGTGGTGGCTGGTGTGTACTGCGCTGTGATAGCGGCCTTCTTTACGGCCATAAAAGCAGTGAACTTCCGACTACATGCCATGTTTGACCTGGGCGAGATTGTGGAGAAGAGGCAGGCCTCGTTCGCCACAGACCCCAATAGAGTGGAAGAAGGAGAGGAAGGCTCTGGCGCTCACGACGGAAGCCAGCGCAGGTAGCGTGTAACTACATTATATTTTGTTGTCAAACTACAATGTGACACTTTTCTGTCTCTCAAGTAGGCAGCATCAGTTTGTAGAGCATTGCAAGCATCATGCTACTGAGTCAGACATTCTTTATGGATTTGTTGTTGAGCAGTCGCTCCACTGTAGTCAGTTTTAGCTCATGTCGGCATGCCTGTGCTTACAGGGACAGTGGTGTCGGTGTGGAAATGACGGTGTTCCGAAAGGTGAACTCCACCCCTCCTGTACGCTGCAGTTCCCAGCACTCACTGTTTGGATTGAACCAGGTGTCGGTGAGGATATTAATGCCAAACATCACGTGTCCTTAAGCATTATTCTACTTCACTTGTAGGAATTTCCTCTGACTCGTTTACTTTTCTTTTGCTCAGGAATTTTTACCACAGCTTGAAGACCCTGGAGGCTCAAAGGGTACATTGTGTTGTTGTTACTGTTGCTTTTTTAAATAAACTACTCCCAATAGTTTGCTAACATGAACTGGTATGTTACATTTCAATTCTTATCTGATTTTTAAAATTCCAGATATTAAAGAGCTCATGCAGGAGCAGGGCTATAATAATATGATTGTGACTTCTGCACATAGAGACGTCCTTCGACATAACTCTCAGGACAACACTAGTAAGAACGGCCCCTATTACAGATGCTCTAAATTAGGGCTGCATAGGACTGTTCCTTAGACCAGCGGTTCCCAATCCCAGTCCTCGCGCACGTCCCCCCCCCCCCCCTGCATATTTTGCATGTCTCTCTTAGTTAACACACCTGATTCAGATAACCAGCTCGTTAGAAGAGAGCTACTTGCATGAACTGTGTTCCGATTGATATGATCCCTACACAGTGTTCATTGCTTCCTACTCCCTGAGCAGGGGAAATCCGTTGAAGTTTACTTCACTTCGGAACATTCATTCACGGATTTGCGCTGCGCCGCTGCCTGAGTGTCTTCACACACAGACGAGTGTGACATCATATACCTCTGTAAATAAATACAGTTTTAATGCCCTTTGAATGGAACATATACTGTACACTCTTTTCGAACTGGAATCATGGCGGAATATCCGGTGATGTCCACTTCGCAGGGCACTTACGTTTGAATAGAACATACGTCTTGCGTGATGAGATGCATACGAAATATGCAGCGCGAGGACTGAGATTGGGAAATGCTGCCTTAGACTTCCAATTCAGAGTGCAACCTTTGTTTTTAAAAATCTAATTCAGAATTCCAAAAATATTTTAAAGTTGGTACGAAATGAACATTCACTTTCTATCTATCTATTTTGTTAATGCATGTGATGTATCTTATTGTGCATGATTTGTTAACGTATGTTTTATGTGTGTGTGTGTGTGTAGGCCTAACAGGATATATACATACACACACACACACACATATACAGTCATGGCCAAAAATATCTGCACCCTTGGTAAATATGATCAAAGAAGGCTGTGAAAATTAATCTGCATTGTTAATCCTTTTGATCTTTTATTAAAAAAATTCACAAAAATCTAACCTTTCATTGGATAATAAGAATTTAAAATGGGGGGAAATATCATTATGAAATAAATGTTTTTCTCTAATACACATTGGCCACAATTAACGGCACCCTTTTATTCAATACTTTTTGAAACCTCCATTTGCCAGTTTAACAGCTCTAAATTTTCTCCTATAATGCCTGATGAGGTTAGAGAACACCTGACAAGAGATCAGAGACCATTCCTTCATCCAGAATCTCTCCAGATCCTTCAGATTCCCAGCTCCATGTTGGTGGTGCTTCTCTTCAGTTCACCCCACTTATTTTCTATAGGGTTCAGGTCAGAGGACTGGAATGGCCATAGCAGAAGCTTGGTTTTGTGCTCAGTGACCCATTTTTGTGTTGTTTTTGAGGTTTGTGTTTGGATTATTGTCCGGTTGGAAGATCCAAGCATGGCCCATTATAAGATTTCTAACAGAGTCAGTCACTTGTTGATTTTTTTTATCTGTTGGTATTTGATAGAATCCATGATGCCATGCGTCTAAACAAGATGTCCAGGACCTCCAGCAGAAATATAGGCCCACAACATCAAAAATACAGCAGTATATTTCATTGTACATATGGGGTACTTTTTATCCCTGTGTTCACCAAACCCATCTTGAGTGTTTGCTGCTAAAAAGCTATTTTTTTTTTTGTTTCATCTGACCATAGAAGCCAGTCCCGTTTGAAGTTCCAGTCGTGTCTGATAACTCAATATGCTGGAGTTTGTTTTTGGATGAGCGAGGATAATTTTTCTTGAAACCCTCCCAAACAACATGTGGTGATGTAGGTGCTGTATGACAAATTTTTTTTTTTAAGGTTTTCTGACCCCGAGACTCAACTATTTTCTGCAATTCTCCAGCTGTGGTCCTTGGAGAGTCTTTAGCCAATTAAACTCTCCTCCTCACCGTGTATTAGGACGATATAGACACGCGTCCTCTTCCAGGCAGTTTCGTAACATTTTATGTTGATTGGGAATTCTTAATTATTGCCCTGTTGGTGGAAATGGGAATTTTCACTGCTCTAGCTCTTTTCTTAACGCCACTTCACTAATTTGTGAAGCTCAATTATCTTTTGCTGCACATCAGAAATATATTCTTTGGTTTTTCTCATTGTGATGGATGATTAAGGGAATTTGGGCTTTGTTTTCCCTCCTATTTATATTTCTGTGAAACAGGAAGCCATGGCTGGATAATTTCATGTTCATAATCACCCTGGAGTGCTCAAAATTGTGAATATGAATGGGAATATACTTCGAGATATTTTACTCATAAGAATTTCTAGGGGTGCCAATAATTGTCCAAAGTGTATCTGAGAAAACATTTACTTCATAATGATATTTCTTCCCATTTTAAATCCTTATTATCCAATGAAAGGTTAGATGTTTGGGATTTTTTTTAATAAAAGATCAAAAAGGATTAACAATGCAGATTCATTTTCACAGCCTTCTTTGTTCATATTTACCAAGGGTGCCGATATTTTTGGCCATGACTGTATACACATACACTTTTGACATTTAATCAAAATGTAACTCAATCTTGCGGTGAAAAAGACAAAACTGGTGATGTACACCAGACTTCTCCAATCATTTAGTTTGCTTTAAACCCCGCCCCTGCGCATTTGACCACAAACTCGCATTCACAAGACACATAGTACCAAGTCCCCACCCTACAATTTTTGTTCTTTTTAAAGCTGCAGTACATTACTTTTTTGGTTAAAAATGATCCATAATCAATTATTGGCCAAGTACATAACCAGCCAGTGTTCAAAACTACCTTCTTACCTTAGCCCGATTCACAACAGTAAGCTTGTAATAATGTTTTCTTATATGAGTGGTACTGGTAGGTTTTCATGGGAAATACAAGCATGGCGCCATTCATCTTTGCGTCATTATTCTCACTTCCTTAAACATAAAGGAGTCCCAGCTAGTAGGCTATATCACATGTGAGGATGCTGCAGGTGGCGGATCATTAATAGCCTTTTCTCACAGCAGCTGGAATAATTAAACGTATCATTTTGATGGCAGATTGTAATCCAGAAAGATTCATACGACAATCATCAGTGACAACTGGAGATTCCCCTGTAGTCACCAGTAGTCTACACGTAATGCTAATACACACTAAATACACATAGTCATGCAATGCTAATGTTGTTAACATTAACATTTTGAGAACAAAGCGTAACAATAATAATAATTTGCGTGGTTTGATGTGATATGAGCTGAGCGATCGTTAGATTTAATCACCATTGGTAGCGTGATGTATTGTAATTGTTTTTTTTTTCTCAGATTGTCAGATCAAAAGTGGCAGACATGTTACTTGTTCAGATGACATTTTCCGGTGAAAATTCTTATTTGGGTCATAATTCCAAGACGTAGAATCTGTGATTCCGAAGTGCAGTGAATGTCCACACCGGTGCGGTGACTGACAGCCACACATACTCCTCAAAACATTAGATTAATCCATGCTGAGGAGCCGTGCCGATGCACAAACCACGTAAAGATGATAATTCCGCAAATAACTGCAATTGCAGGTTTCACACAGAGATTGTGACAAAGGCAAAATTTACGGACTGCAGCTTTAAATAATCCACTGTCACAATATGGAAAAAAAGATATGTTGCTACTTCCATTTTATCACTTAATAAAGAAAAAACTCTGAGCTATAAAGTATGCCAGACCAGCTCTTGAGATCAATCACAGTATTATAAGATTTAATTTGATACAAAGAAGTTTTTTTTTTTTTTTTAAATCAGAACACAAATATTCAAGTACTTTTGAACTGCTTATTTCATGAAATATTGTGTCTGGTGTAATCCAACAAAAAAAATTATTAAAACCTCTGGCTTATAATCATTGATAACTATAAAATATATTTTATGTATTTATTGCAACTTTATATACATACTATAAATTAGGATAACTGAATGAATTACTATCTTAAAACAAATGAATTAGTGAAATATTGTAATTTGTACCTTATGCTGCATGAACCTCTAAACATCTCTACTGTACTCAGTAGTAACTGCAAGTTTTTTTTGTTGTTCCAGGTGTGGTGCCAACCTGCTTGGCTGGGGATTACAGAGGGCTAATTGGTGTGGGTGATGTATTGTCTGGAGGGTTTAGTAGCCTGCACCCAACAAATTGTCCTTCCATCCCGCCGTCCCCATCCAGCCAAGAAGATGATGAGAAGGACCAGGTGGATAACGGGGGTGCGGAGCAACTATCTCAGCAGAGCCCCGATGGGGATGGTCTAGGAGGCTACTCCCCCCTCGGACCTTCGGCTGAGTCTGAGAGTCTGGGAGATGCTCCTCTCAGCCCTCTCATTAAGAGTAGCTTGAGCGAGGAGCTAAGCGAGAACTTGTTGGGCTTGGGCCTTGACCCTGTCACTTTTGCTCCTGGTGCTGAGCACCCAGGCAGCCGCACCGGGGTAGCCCTGGCTGCAGGATCCACTGACAGCTGCTTCAGTGGAGGTGGAGCGGCCACAGACAGAGAGACTCTTAGTACAGTCAGTAGCTACCGCAGTGAGAAAACGGACTCAACCCAGCTTGAGAGCCCTTCGCTGGGCCAGACGCATAAACCCGTGTCTAACGCTCCTTCCACGGCTTTGCCTCAGGGTAAAGGCCCCTATCAGCAGCCTGGAGATGTGCTTCAAGGTGGTAGTGATACGGATGACCTGTCAGACAGCGTGCTGCTACGATCACCCTCCAAAGAGCTCTCCTCTGGGCAGGGCCTGGACAGAACTCTGGTGGAGGGAGAGGACCTTCCCCCTTTGCTTACGGACATTGCACAGCCCTCCTTGCGGGACTCATCGCCATCAAGCAGCGGGCCTTCTGAGACCTACGATCTTGATGGTGGCATCCCCATCCCCCCTCTTCCTCCTCCGCGCCAGGCCAGCTCTGTACCATCAGGGTTGGCACTGGGCTTGGTCTGCTCAGAGCCCGCCCTGCCGGTCTCTGCCCCGTCCTACCTTCTAGCAGAGCCGCTGTCTCTGCAAGCGCAGCAGCAGGTAGTGCGACCTAAAGATCTGAAACTGCTACGTACCGGCGGCAGTGTGGGTCACCGACCTGGTCGCAGGAAAGCTCCCCGCAAACGGGGCACTGCTGGCAGTAGCAGTTTCGACTGTGGCTCCTACCGCCGGCACCACAACCGTGGCCAACACAGAGACTACATCCCTGTTCGCAGTCGGCTGGGTGCCAAAGCCTACAGCGAGAGCTTGTTTGAGGACTCCAGTGATGAAGATGACGGCAGCGACATGAGTGCTGGCTCTAGTCTTGGATCCCAACGTCGCTTCAGCTCTGACGACGAAGACGATGATGAAGATGACGATTCTAGCTCCTCTACCTCCTGCTATTCCCCCGATTTGGCAAATACCGGCATCGCTTCCCAACCTGTCCCCCCTCAACTACCTAGCCCTGGAGAGGGGGAGGAGCCTGACACAGTAGGACACTCCCATTCTCGCAGTGCTCAGCGCTCAGCCAGCACAGCCAGTGCCAAGACTCATGCCAGAGTGCTCAGCATGGATGGGGCCGGTGGAGGCTCCAACAACACAGGGACCCTTGCGTCTACTATGCTACCTTTACCCCTTTCTTCTACTCCTGCCCCACGTCCACTCATCATCTCTAAATCAGATCTGGAGGCTCGGACAGTGCACTCAGAGGGCTTCTCCAGGGCCCACCATAGGTTAGACTCTCTTGGAGGCTCCTGGGCTGGGAACCAGACGGGCTGGAGGGCAGGAGAGCTGCTGGAAGAGGGGGCAGTAGGAGGAGGTGAAGAGCGAACAGATTCATTCTTAATATTTCGTATTTAGAGCCTGGAATAGTTTAATGATTTGTGGTGTTGCTCTTATTTTTATTATCTGTTGTAGTGAATATTTAATGTTTTTTTTCTTTTATTAAAACTGTTGCTTTTTGCCCATGCAGCCCCAGAGGAGGGAAGTAAACGTGACTCTGTGAGCAGTGTAAAAAGGACACAGGCCATTCGCAGGCGTCATAATGCTGGTAGTAACCCCACCCCACCCCCTTCTGCCATGGGCTCTCCTCCGAGTCTTCAAGACCTTCAGAGAGTCCGCACTTCCTCTCACTCCCGCACCCGAACGCTCCCCTCTGCTCTGCACTTTGCTGCCTCATCCTTGCTGCTGCTGCCCCGCAGCGGTGTTCACCAGGCATCCACCTTCAATGACACCTCAGAGGGAGCTGTGCACTACTTTTATGATGAGAGCGGTAAAGAACAGTTTGTTTTAGTGACACTGATTTAAATCTGGCTTAGTTGTGGTTGTTTCTTCAATTAAAATGATCTAATTACAGGAGTAAAGAGGTCTTATACTTTTGGGCCTGCTGGTGGAGGATATGAGGACCCAGTCCAGTAAGTCTTAAAACTTTTACCGCTGGGGTGATATCAGATATTCAACAGTCTCCCAGTGTTTGACCCCTTTTTCTTGGCTCAGGGAGCGAGAGCGACAGTCGCAGTCCTCTAGCTTTACCTCCACTGATGTCCAGGAGGTGGCGCCAGTGCTGTCCATGCTGCAGCCCAGACCAGTGGTCCTCCAGGGCATGCAGGTCCGCGGGGTGCCTCTGGATATGCCAGAGGTGAGGCTTAACTCTTCAGAATCATCAATACACATTTCGTTTCAATCCTCCCGACTGCATTGACGTTTTACTCTTTGTAGTTTGACCTAGATCATGAGTCCCCTCTCGAATCCCAGGAGAACACACTGATGATTGAGGAAAAGGCCAAGCCTAAACAGTATTACCGTTTCTGGGTGCTGCCAGGGAAATGGCTAAGAGTTCGTTACGACAGGCTTGCTTTGCTAGCCTTACTGGACAGGAACCGACGCGTAGTGGAGAATGTGTTTGCGGTGGTGTTGGCCAGCTTAGTGTCGTTCCTTGGCTTCCTGTTGCTTCTCCAGGGCTTCTTTAGGGACATCTGGGTATTCCAGTTCTGCCTAGTCATTGCCAGCTGTCAGTACTCCTTGCTAAAGGTTAGTGTGAGCATTTTTGGAATGGCCTATTTGTGTTTGTTTTAGCATTGTTAGTTGTTTTCAGGTGTTGGCATCTCTTAATAATTGTACGGTTTGTGTTAATCAGTCTTTTTTCTCCCTTGTCTGTTTCAGAGTGTGCAGCCCGACGCAGCATCTCCGATGCATGTGAGTATATGACTGTTTGTCTTTTCTTGGACCCGCCTAGCTGAAATCAAACAGAAATTAATTTAATATGGTCTTCATTGCAGGGCCATAACTGGATCATAGTGTACAGCCGACCAGTGTATTTCTGCTTGTGTTGTGTGCTGATCTGGGTATTTGACCTGGTTGGCCACTCGGACAGTATGAGGCCTTTCACCCTCTACGGGGTCACCTTCTTCTCCGCACACTTTCTGCTTTGCGCTAGAGACATGCTCATAGGTCTGCTCATTCACTGTTAAACCTTTCTTAATTTAGTTGTGCAAAATATAATAGCCTAATAATTCATACATTTTCCTTTGCAGTGTTCACCCTCTGTTTTCCCATCATCTTCCTGTTTGGGCTTCTACCTCAGGTCAACACGTTCCTCATGTGTTTGTTGGAACAGGTGGACATGCACATTTTCGGTGGAACTGGTGAGACCTGCGTTATACTTTACTAATGCTATAGAGCAGTAACACTTTACAATAAGGTTAACATCAATACATAAACAAACAATGATCAGTATTTTTATTTAACGTTTACAAATGGAACTTTATTCTAAAGTGTTACTACTGTAGGTATGATGGTTCTGCCCAACTGGTACAGCAAGGTCATGGAGTGATTCCCAGGGATCTGGCATATTGTACATCCCTGTACCACAAGTGTGATGTCTTGTCATTTGTGTTTTTCAGCAACCACAAGCCCCCTGTCTTCAGTCTATAGTCTGTTGCGCAGTATATTGGTGGCGGCTCTGGTTTATGGATTTTGCCTTGGTGCCATCAATGTTAGTGGGAATCTGTTTGTCTCTTTCACTGCAGAACTGTGTTTATTGGTGCTTCCTTTACTCATTTTATGTGTTTGTGTATGTGTAGGCTCCGTGGGGAGAGGCACATGTCCCGGTGCTCTTCTCTGTGTTCTGCGGCCTCCTCCTGGCCTTGTCGTATCATCTGAGCAGGCAGAGCAGTGACCCAACCATCCTCTGGTCAGCGTCACCACACATTCATGATTTTCCAGTCATCTGTTTAGATGTCAATCTGTGATTGACATCTAAACTTCTATGTTTTTTTACACTGTTCTCTGGACAGGTCTCTGGTCCGCTCCAAGTTCTTCCCAGAGCTGGAGAGCCGAACACCAGAAGAGCCCCCATTAGAGATTAAAGACCCTCTCCCAGAGAAATTGCGCAACTCTGTGGTAAGAGCTCTCTCTATGTGCATTTATCTTTTGCTAAATAGGAGTTCCAATGGCTTTTAAATGGCTCCCTTCTCTCTGACTCTGCAGAAAGAGACTCTTCACTCAGATCTGGTCATGTGCCCTCTTATGGCCATTATCACCTTCGCCATTAGTGCCAGCACCGTCTTTATTGCTCTGCAGGTCAGTAGGCCATCTAGAATGTGATTTTGAGTATGTTAATAGTCTCAATGTGAGAACTAGTCCTCATCCAAAGACTGAACATAATTTCTAGTCTTGTAAAGTCTAGTTCATTGTAGCAAATCTGTTAGTTCTAAGTTATTGTTTTTTGTAAATTGCTGCCTTGGTTTTAATGTGTTTTCTACACTGCTCTTCAGCCTGCTCTCAGTTTCGTCCTGTACATCTTGGCTGGGGTGGTGGGGTTCGTCACACACTACCTCCTGCCTCAGCTCCGCAAACAGCTGCCCTGGTTCTGCTTGGCCCACCCTGTGCTGCGCTCCAGAGAATACAGCCAGTTTGAGGTCCGAGGTGAGTAGTCAAAACTACATGCACAAGCTTATGTCTGAATGTGTGAACAAGTTTGATGGACTGATCCCTCTCCGTCTCAGATGCTGCTCAGCTCATGTGGTTTGAGAAGCTGTATGCTTGGCTGCAGTGTGTGGAGAAGTATTTCATCTATCCTGCTGTAGTGCTCAACTCCCTCACCACAGAAGCTCACACTGTCAGCCAAAACCCTGACAAACCTGGAGCCTAGTAAGAACAAGAACATCCAGAGTCCTAGTGTAGAATAAAGCACAACACTAGCTGAAGTTGAATTCAAGGTTTTCAATGTGGTCTCAGACTTTAAATTTTAGACATGGACAATGATGACATCTTTTATTTGTTTTTTTTTAGTGGCCGTGCTCTATTCATCTCAGTGGCTGGAATGAAGCTGCTTCGTTCGTCCTTCTGTGTCCCGTCTCAGCAGTATGTCACTCTGTGCTTCACCGCCCTCTTCTTCCAATTCGACTACCCGCGCTTTTCACAGACCTTCCTCCTCGACTACTACTGCATGTCCATCCTCTTCAGCAAGGTCTGAGCATACATCCACATCTCTCTTAGATGCCTTTAAAAGACCCAAATTCAATTTGTGTAGCATTTTATATTTGTCAATTAAGTCCACTTATAATGTTGTGTTGCAAAGGTTCTTATAATCTTGTTTACTTCTATATATAAACTACCATTCAAAAGTTTGTGGTTGGTCAGATTTTTTATTTAAGTCTCTTTTATGTTCACCATGTCTGTATTCATTTGATCACAAATACAGTAAAATGTTATTCAAATAAATAACTTTTTTATATATTTTAATATTTTAAAATGTTATTTATTCCTGTGATGGAAAAGCTGAATTTTCAGCAGCCATTACAGTATTTAGTCTCACATGATCCTGCAGAAATCATTATAATATGCTGAGTTGGTGCTCAAAAAACATTTCTTATAAATGTTAAAAAAAGGTGTTCTGTTCTGGAAACCATCATACGTTTTTTTCAGAATTATTTTACAAAATGGAAATCCTTTGTAACATTATAAATGTTTTTACTGTCACTTTTGATCAATTGAATGCTTCCTTGCTGAATAAACTTATTAATTTCTTAAAAAAATTAATAAAATCTGACCCCAAACATTTGAAAATTTGCATGAAAGTCTAAGGAAAGCATTTACTAGATGCAAGTCGTATAACTGGCTACCATTTCTTTTAAGGGTTATTAATACATTTTTATCTTCACTTGTTAAAGGGGTCATATGATGCTTTTTTTTAAAGATCGTTATTTTGTGTATTTGGTGTAACAGAATATGTTGACATGCTTTAATGTTCAAAAAACACATTATTTTTCAAATACTGTACATTATTGTAGGTCCTCTATGCCCCGCCTCTCTCAAACGCATCGTTTTCTACAAAGTCCCTCCTTCCGACAAGCACAGTCTGCTCTGATTGGCCAACTGGCACAGTGCATTGTGATTGGCCAAACACCACAAGCCGCGTCGGAAATGTAACGCTCCTTTCCATAATCGCGAGCTTCAGCTTTCAAAATTAAAGTAAAGACCGTTAATAATGTCCTTAGTTTTACCATCAGTTCAAGCCCGAAAGAGGAACAGAGTCGCGTGACAGACAGTGATGATGCTCGTATGTGTTTGCAAACAAGCCACGATTAAGACTATTTCTGACGGGCTGTACACTCCGCTGTGATGTGACCCTCTCTCTCACTCACTCACTCACTCACTCACTCACTCACTCACTCACTCACTCACTCACTCACTCACTCACTCACTCACTCACTCACTCACACACACACACACACACACACACACACACACACAAGCTGCGATTAAGATAGCTGATGTGCTGTGATATGACCCTGTCTCTCTCTCTCACGCACATACACACACGACGCGCAAAACTCCGCATTTGAACAGTCAATAGCAAATACTTAAACTAATAACAAAACATACTTGGTCTCTGATTCAGAAGCACCAGATTCTCATAGCAAAGTCAGAATTACCTCCTCTCCTAGGTTCACGAAACGGTCATCCATAAAATGCATTGCTGTTCTGTTGCAAGTAATCTTAATGATTCCTAATTGCATCTATTTTCAGAAGGCCAAATAAAGTGCTTTTGCTTTCGCCTAGAAACACACAGCTTTTCCCTGACAAGGCTGCATCAACACTACTGAGGTTACTGAAACCACGCCTTATGCAAATCTCCCCACATCGTGATGTACACATGTGGGGGTGTGTTTGAATGAGCCATTTTAGGGGGGCGTGGACGAGTCTTAACTTTTATAAAGAATATCTCTTTGGTTTTGAGACTTTAGTCTTTGCAACTTCAGGGATCTTATCTATGCACGAACAGCTTGTAACACTCCAAAGAGAAAGCAAAACTTGAAATCGCATCATATGACCCCTTTAAATCTAAATGGTTCTGGTGAAATTGTTATTCCAAAAGACAAAAATATTCCTTTTAGGAAATGTTTAGGATATAGTTACATAATATATACATGCTATTTATGTGACATTTTTAAAGGTTTGAATGTACTGTGTAACTTACACTCTTACTGGAGTGTGGGTTTGTAAAGCAAAAGATGAAGACTGATGTTGCTGTCATCTCTCCTGTGTGTGAGCAGCTGTGGGATCTGCTGTATAAGCTGCGTTTTGTGCTGACCTACATTGCACCTTGGCAGATCACATGGGGTTCTGCTTTCCATGCCTTCGCTCAGCCATTCGCCGTTCCCCGTATCCTTTTCCGGCATTACTCACACAGACCTGAATGCTGATCTCATAACTTTTCTTGTTCATTTGAGCCCAATGGTACAGCTGTACAACTGGTTTTACATGTTCCTCCTCAGCTCCTTTAGGTGGTTTTCACATTTGGTTAATTTGCTTGGTCTATAACTAGTTTTTGTCACAAATAAACAAGTGTGTGTGTGTATATTAGGGATGGCAAGATTCCCCTATTCGCTCGGTGCATCGGCATAAAAAGTTAACGATGCGACGCATCGGTTTAAAAAGTGTGCATCGGCTACAAGTTGGCATTTATATCGCGATGCATCGTTTCTAACATACTGTATTTGCATCGGTAAAAAACTATATATAATTACTAGTGGATGCGCTGTACTTTTATTATTTAGAAAGTGACTAATAATCTGTGACTGATTTCTCCTCTCTAAACTGTTTCTCAAGCGCGTTCTCTCATCACCACTGCTGCGTGAATATGACGAATCACAACACCACGGAGACCCGAGGAAAAATGGGGATTAAAGTACAAAACCTGACTTGAAATAACCTAACAAATCAATCGGGGCTAAAGCTGTTCCATAAACGACAATTTAAGTTAACACGATCTCACTAATACGTGCACGCTTATTTTTAAGCAGACCTTAATGTCGATCATGGATCAAATCGATCCACCATGGCAAACAGCGAATATATTTGTGCTGTTTAATGCATTTTTCAAGTTTCAAGTTTTATTTCAAGTTTTATTTGTCACATACACGACTATACAGAGAGTGTATAACCAGCAGTGAAATGTGAGGATTCACATTTGAGACGTTGTGTGTTCCTCTGTGCATAACTGACATGTAACAGGTATATTTTTCATCTGTAAATGTCAGAAAGTCATGCAAACATTATCCATTTTGCTGTCAGGAGTGGGCGAGGATTACGCGAGTGAACGAGCACTGCTGCGCAATCAAATAGGAGCACAATAATTCTGAGTAAAATATACATTTTGCTAAAATATTTGTTGTTGGACATTAAATATGTCTTGTAGAATTTTAAACCTACATATAAGTGTATTTTTATGATAGAAGTAACTGTAAAGGGACTATTGTAATAGGTAAATCAAATGTAAGCTAGTACAGTCCTAATTACTTGGCTCAAATGAATTAATGTGTGTTTCTTGTAGCAGTTAAAATAGTCATTTTCTTTATATTTATTTAAATTTTTAATTCAGTGATTTTAACATTTAATTTAGTTATTGTAATGCTTTAAAGAGCAATTTTAGTGTTCTGCTATCTGTTCTGCAAACTATAAAAGGTATAGCTGTCATAAAACCAGAGAGAAAGGCTGCATGGCCAGAAACTGGAAAAAAAGGTTAAATAATAGTATGTGAGAGAGTCATTGGCAGTGATGGGAATAACGGCGTTATAAATAAACGGCGTTACTAACGGCGTTATTTTTTTCAGTAACGAGTAATCAAACGAATTACTGTTTCCCCCGTTATAACGCCGTTACCGTTACTGCCAATAAAATGCGGCGTTACTATAATATATTATAATATTACTATAATTTTATTTTTCAGTTCATCTGAATGGATGCGCAGTGTAGCTGTATTTGACGTAGGTTACCGTAAACTCTAGTGTGAAGGCGCACAACTCGCCGTCGCTTTCTCACACACCCGCAAAGAAAGATACAAAGCGAGAGAGTCTTACATAAAATGCAGAATTGACGTGCTACATGTAAACGATATTCTTTGTTGTATTTTCCTGTCAAAATAACAGTTCCTTTGGAATTCTTCAGATTTTAAGAACTGCCGGGTTCCCTGTTAGTGGGCGGAACTAATGCGCAAACGACAATCTCATTAGCTGGCGCTCACCTATTATCATCCCTGTTTTGATTTCAGCGAATCAATTAGAGCGAATGCAGACAACGTGATTAATATTCATGAACCCAGCAGCTATTAATCATTAGTGCGTTTTATATTGCTATTAGTAGTAGAATTCATAGTAGTTTTGTTATCTTATCAGTATTATCTTTAGTCCCCCCCTCCTTTTTTATAGAGACACTAAATGACAAACAATATCTTAAGCACCACCACCAGTCCTAAGTTCAGTCAACATGACAAATACATTCATACATGGTTATTCTAATTACTAAAGTTCTATCATCATATAATGCTAAATTATCATAATATCATATTATAATGCTTGACTGACTGACGCTAACTGTCAGATATTTAAAAAAAAAAATGCCATTTTACAAACATAAGCTTTATATATATATATATATATATATATATATATATATATATATATATATATATATATATACATATACATATACACTGTATATAATATAAAATAATTAATATTAGTCTGGTGAGTAAACTAAAAAAATTACTAGCCAATGGCAATTCTATTGCCAAGGTGTCCATAGAGGGTTGATAATATTTACAATAATATATTGAATTTGATAGGTGCCTCTCACATTGTCCCACAGAAACAATAAAATAGTGTAGGTTAGTGTACAATGTTTTATAATAATAATTTATCCTATTTAGTGTCCATTTCATTCAACATATTTAATATTAGGGGCATCCAAGTTATTTGACATATTTTAACTTTTTTTTTTAAAGTAACGCAATAGTTACTTTCCCTGGTAATTAGTTACTTTTATAATGATGTAACTCAGTTACTAATTCAGTTACTATTTGTGAGAAGTAACTAGTAACTATAACTAATTACTTTTTTAAAGTAACGTGCCCAACACTGGTCATTGGTAATATCATTGCGTTCCTATTGGTCAGTGTTAAACGAACACTCCACTTTTTTTGGAAATGGGCTCATTTTACAACTCCCCTAGAGTTAAACAGTTGAGTTTTACCGTTTTCGAATCCATTCAGCCGATCTCCGGGTCTGGCTGTAGCACTTTTAGCTTAGCTTAGCATAGATCATTGAATCGGATTAGACCATTAGCATTTGGTCATCAAAAATGACCAAAGAGTTTCGATAATTTTCCTATTTAAAACTTGACTCTTCTGTAGTTACATCATGTACTAAGAAAAGTTGTGATTTTCTAGTCCGATATGGCTAGGAACTATACTCTCATTCCGGCGTAATAATCAAGGAACTTTGCTGCCGGACCATGGGTGCAGCAGGCGCAATGATATTACGCAGCGCCTGAAAGTAGTCCCCAGCTAGGCAACTAGTTATGATATAGCTGGGGACTACTTTCAGGCACTGCATAATATCATTGCGCCTGCTGCACCCATGGTACGGCAGCAAAGTTCTACACGATGTAACTACAGGAGAGTCAAAGTTTTAAATAGGAAAATTATCGAAACTCTTTGGTCATTTTTGATGACCAAATGCTAATGGTCTAATCCGATTCAATTATCTATGCTAAGCTAAGCTAAAAGTGCTACCGCCAGACCCGGAGATCAGCTGAATGGATTCAAAAACGGTAAAACTCAACTGTTTAACTCTACGGGAGTTGTAAAATGAGCCTATTTCCAAAAAAAGTGGAGTGTTCCTTTAAAGGAACTCGGCTTAGTCTGACAGTTAGGCTGCATTTACACTGTAAGTCGTAATGCACAGATCCGATCTTCTGACCATATCCGATTTTTTTTTGGCCCGTCTGTTTACATTCATTTTAAGCACGACTGGTACCCGATATGTGTGTTTACATTAATTACCGCCCAAAAGGATTGTCTGCAGTGATCGCTTACTATGCACATGGTAGACCCTGGGGTTTTAAATGGCCGTGTTTTTAAAATTATTTAAATTCACGTCGAATGGCCATTATTTGACAGCAACGGCTTTCGTGGATGTTTTATAAAGACTGGAAAATAACGGTCATTTTAATTTGTTAGACTATTTTATATACAGCTGAGGTAGAATTCTTTAGAGAATAAAGATGATATTTATTGAAATGAATTTGAATGAATTAACGAGAGAAAGAGAGAGAACAAACGAACGCATGCGCCCACCCACGTGCAAGCGGAGTGATTGTGAAGCATTGGGAACAAGCTTGTCGGTTTAATTACAAAAACTGCTAAGCTATCACCTCATTGCTGAGAAATATAATGTAGCTTTTAGCTGTTGTATTTTTAAAATCCACGGGGCAGGGTTTGAAAACCAGCTCCTGAATGTGCAATTTCTGACCTAGATAAAGTTTCCATCTCAATAAAATGCGAGCACATTAAAACGCCATTAAAAATCTTTATGAGCAAAAGTGTCACCCTCGCATTGGGAGTTCTGTGGAGAATCGGATATGTGTGTTTAGACGTAGGTCGGATGTCCAGATATCGGATATGTATCTGATTTAAAACCACATTTGGAAACGGCTCAGATCGGATACGAAAAAATCGGATCTCGTGCGGATTTTTGTGTTTACACGCGTGCTTCAAATTCCGATCTGTGTCAGATATGGGCAAAAGATCGGATTTTTTTTCTGCCAGTGTAAACTAGTGTTGTTTTTGGCGGCCTGTTTTAATTTTAGTTTTAGTCTAGTCTTTGTGTGAAGCTGTCATTTTAGATTTTATTAGTTTTAGTCACGTTCATACTCTTTTTAGTCTAGTCAAGTTTTAGTCAACTAAAAGTCTGAGCATTTTAGTCTTATTTTAGTCAGAATTATCCATGACTATTTTCGTCTCGTTTTAGTCGACGAAAACTGATGACTATTTTCATCTAGTTTTAGTCAATGAAAACTGATGACATTTAGTCTAGTTTTAGTCAATGAAAATTGTATTTTAGTCTCTTTTTAGTAATGCAATTCTATTTAACCCAGTCAATATAGTATAAGTACCTAGCAGTATAGACGAAACCAAAATTTTCTTTTAGCCAAACCCATTTCAAACAAGGTTATCTTATTATATTATTGTTACCTTATAGACTCAAGGATACATCCAAAGACACTCTGATTTGAATTTACAACATTTATTTTACCAACCAAACATATTAGAAGTACACACACATAAATAAAAACAATAAATAATATAAAATAGCATCACATGACAATGCCAGAAAAAAATATATACATTCAAGTTTAACAAAGAGAAACAAGGTGCTTGAATGCTCGAGCTACAATAACATACTAAAAAGTGCAAATAAAATGCGTGTCTGTTACTTGTATTGCTTGTAAACTGAAGTCAGATGAAGCCGGCCATCGGTCCCTTTCTCTGTGTCATACTTAACTTTGTTTGTTGTCTCCTTCTAAATAATGCCGCGAGTGGAGCTTGAGGAAGTGACGTCGCCTGCGTCTGTGCAGACTGTTGCCAAGTCCGCGGTTTTCCCGCGGAATTGGGCTACTTTAACACTGTTGCCGCGGGTTGTTTTTCATGTCCACGGGTTGAAGCAACCCCAATAACGTGATATTTAGCCCCTGGAATGCTGGAATGGAATATTTAGACCCTGGAACTTTACCGGGGAACCCCCCTCGAAATGCGATAGGGCTAGTTTTGAGTAGCAATTGGGCGGGTTTTGTTGCGAAAACCTGGCAACCCTGACAGCCCCTGAAGTAACGTTAAGTCACATGAAACAGAAATACTGCAAAATAGTAATAACGCGACTAAACGAGACGAAATAATATTTCGTTTCGCGTCTCGTTTTGGTCAACGAAAATGAAGAGACATTTTAGCATAGTTTTTATTTTGTAAACCACATTTAGTCTCGTTTTTATTCGTCAACGATATTGCATTATACATTTAATTATCGTCATTGTCACATGACCAGCATTTACGTTGCGTCTCGTTTCGTTTTTGTCACGTGATAAAGGTTCGTTGACGACGATATTTAGTCATAATTTTCGTTGACGAAAGCAACACTAGTGTAAACGCAGTCTTAGCTTGCTTTAAACCAGGTTAGTTTCCCAGCATAAGTTGCCACAGCGACTAAGCTTGATCTAGGCCTATGTTAAATTTGCTTTATGGAACCAAATAATTTGACAGTGAGTCAGACTAGCTTAAATAAGCCTGGCTTATTTGGTTAACTTGTTTTATGAAACGAGCCTCAAGGTATTAAAAGTGATCATATTTTCTCCATTGCATCGTATTGCATCAAATCGCATTGTGTTGAATCTAATCAAAATCGGATCGCACTGCATCGTAAAAAGGGGTGTATCGCATCGCTTCGGTAGCTGCTTCATATGTACCTTTAATGTATCTTATCATTGGCTATGCATCGAGATGCGTATCGTATCGGCCTGGGTCATAAGATGCACATCACTAGTGTACATATGTAGTTTATTTATCATCAAAATAAATGCCCCTTAACTCCAGTTTTGCTTTCAGACTCAGCCATGCTGTTTGTACAAGCTGTGTTTTCAGCTCTCTTTTCCACTCCTCTCAACCCTGTGCTGGGCAGTGCTGTTTTCGTTACTTCATACACCCGACCTGTGAAGTTCTGGGAGCGAGACTACAAGTAAGCCTTCAGAAATCTTGAGCAGATGTCAGCCACGTTGTTTGCTTTGCTAATTCAGTTTTAGCAGAAACTGTTTGAAGACGTGACATGAACCCTTAAATACCATTTTGACTTTCAGCACCAAACGGGTGGATCACTCCAACACACGTCTGGCCACACAGCTGGACCGCAACCCTGGTATGTGATATTGTATCGGAGTTACACAGACCTTTCATCTGTCTACTGTCTTCTTAATCTATCCTCTCATCTCCCCTTATCTCTCGCTTGGATAGGTGCTGATGATAACAACTTGAACTCTATCTTCTACGAGCATCTGACGCGCTCTCTCCAGCACTCACTGTGTGGGGACCTTCTGCTGGGCCGCTGGGGAAACTACAGCACCGGAGACTGCTTTATCCTGGCCTCCGACTACCTCAACGCTCTCGTACACATCATTGAGATCGGCAATGGCCTTGTCACTTTCCAGCTCAGAGGTTTGGAGTTCAGAGGTGAGCCAACAGGAGAGGGACTGGAACAAAATGCAGCACTATTTTCCCTATCCACCGGAATACACTACATGACTTTTAAAGGGGTCACCGGATGCCCATTTTGCACAAGTTGATATGATTCTTTAGGGTCTTAATGAAAACTCTATAACATACTTTGGTTAAAATTTCTCAATGGTAGTGTAAAAAACACCCTTTTTACCCTGTCAAAAAAAGCTCTGTTTTCAGCAAGCTGTTTTTTAGTCCATGTTGCTTTAAATGCTAATGAGCTCTGCTGACCCCACCCCTCTCTTCCGTGGGGTGACAAGCAGACTGTAAACTTTAGCTGCGAAACTGGCTAAATAGCACATTATTAGGAAAGGCGATTTGCAAAGATTCATAATAAACCCTTATACTCACTTCTTCTGGAGGTGAAGCTGGATCACTAATGATTCGCGCAAACTTAGACGCATTTAGGCAGATCGGGGATCGGTGCATTCCCTTCTAAAACGAAAGAAACGTTAATCCTCTGCGTCTTCAGCGGCTCAGATGTTGGGAGTAAATGATGACTGCAATATTCATTATTACATCCAACAACAGAACACCTCAATAACTTAATCGGAGACATTCTTGTCTTCCCCTGCACCGAAGTCGATAAAATGGTGGACAGCTCACTCAGGGCGGATCTAAGGTAAGATGGCCTTGTCAATCAACTATCGTGGGAGTGGCCTGTGCAGAACTACGTCATTCTGACAATAATCTCAGAACAGCCTGATTTGAGAGGGGATTTTAAAATAGGGATTTAAAAAAAAAACACTGGGTGGATTTTTAACATTATAGGATGGAGGTGTTCACACACTTCCAACACACATTTATGTTCAAACAACTTGCAAAGTGAATTTTGCATCCGATGACCCCTTTAAAGCACTAGGGCCCGGTTTCATAGACAGGGCTTAGCCTAAGCCAGGATTAGGCCATTGTTCAATTAGGACATTTAAGTAATTTTTATAAACATGCCTTAGAAAAAAGCATTACTGGTGTGCATCTTAAGACAAAACAAAGGCACTGACATGTTTTAAGATCAGTCAGTGCAAGTTTCTTTCAGTTGAAACTAGGGCTGCACAATATTTTGCATGCGATAGTCATGCGCATCTCGTCAGTAAAGCCGGTTCTGTGATTAGCGCTAAATCTCCATCACCTGTTATCAAATGGAGCGGCATTTAATACACAGAGCCGTAGTTCACCGGCAAGCTACGCAATTCGCGCTCAGAATCGCAGATGAATCGCATGCGATAGTGAACTTGATATTGCGTAGCTTGTCAGCGATCTACAGCTCTGTGTATTAAAGGGATAGTTCACTTTGAAATTAAAATTTGGTATCTATCAGCTTACCCCAAGGGCATCCAAGATGTAGGTGTCTTTTTTTCTTCAGTAGATCCAATTTTGATGTTTTTAGGTCAAACCGTTCTAGTCTGTCAGTCATATAATGGCAGGTATAGGTCACTGTCTCTATAAGAGGGAAAAAGAACATGCACAGAGAAATCCAAATTACACAATTCCCCATCGTAACTACACATTGATGGCCTAAGACACGAAACGAGCGGTTTGTGTGAGAAAACGAACAGTATTTATATCGTTTTTTACCTCTTGTACACAACCATGTCCAAGTGATCTGAGTGCGCACACGCATCCGGTGTGTGACGTGTGTGTGTGCGCGCGCTCTGGCTCACGCTGCATTCACACGGGGCGTCGGCGTCAACGCTTGACGGAGGGCGTGTCTGAAGCGTGGTGCTGACGCAACTTTTCAAGCGCCAACTGAGGCGTCAGCCAATCAGATCGCCTCATGCAAATACCCAATCCCGTTCATGCAACACCAGAGAAGTATGTGATTGGTTGTTGTAACTATGACGGCGCGTCAGCACCACGCTTCAGACACGCCCTCCGTCAAGCGTTGACGCCGACGCCCCGTGTGAATGCAGCGTGAGCCAGAGCGCGTGCACACACACGTCACACACCGGTTGTGTGTGTGCGCACTCAGATCACTTGGACATGGTTGTGTACAAGAGGTAAAAAACGATATAAATACTGTTCGTTTTCTCACACAAACCGTTCGTTTCGTGTCTTAGGCCATCAATGTGTAGTTACGATGGGGAATTGTTTAATTTGGATTTCTCTGTGCATGTTCTTTTTCCCTCTTATAGAGACAGTGACCTATACCTGCCATTATATGACTGACAGACTAGAACGGTTTGACCTAAAAACATCAAAATTGGATCTACTGAAGAAAAAAAGACACCTACATCTTGGATGCCCTTGGGGTAAGCTGATAGATACCAAATTTTAATTTCAAAGTGAACTATCCCTTTAAATGCTGCTCCATTTGAAAACAGGTGATGGAGATTTAGCGCTAATCACAGAACCGTCTTAAAGCCGGGCATACACTGTGCGATTTCAGCAAGGTATCAACTCAC
The DNA here is from genome assembly GCA_027422415.1 of Schizothorax lantsangensis. Lineage (NCBI taxonomy): Eukaryota > Metazoa > Chordata > Actinopteri > Cypriniformes > Cyprinidae > Schizothorax > Schizothorax lantsangensis. The sequence continues at coordinate 15,331,998 of CM049859.1, forward strand.
ACTGTACGAGAAGATCGCATGCGATGTAAAGCCAAAGCTCACGATTTATGTGCTCACACTATACGTGTGAAATACTCGGGTTCACAGTTGCCAACTCTCGCGAGACAAATAAGCAACCGCAGCTTCAAAAACAAGCCCAAAACAAGCCCAATATTGTTTTTATGATTTATTATCATCAATATTATTTATTATCAGTTATTTATTACCAATAAATGAGCCACGTATTTATAGCCTAAAATATATAGGGGGTCATTCTATGGAAATGTCCATTTTTCTGTCCCTAGCCTTTACAGAAATATTACACTTGAAAAACACTTGGTTACAATTTTTTATATATATATATTTTAAAATGAAACGATGTGTTATTTGAACAATTATACCTTCTTGAGCCATCAATGTGGCAATATTTGTTTTTAATTAATTATAAAGAATTCCAAGCACCACAAAACTGCTCGTCCCCACAGCATGTACAGAGGGAACGTGCTTTATTTTGAGGTCAAAAACAGGTTTTTCTTCCATTTAAAATAAAATAATGTATACATAACTATCAAATAAATGACATAAAAAAACTAAATGCCACATAAATATTATAGAAAAATATAAAAAATATTATATTAAATTATAATATATATTATATTAAAAAAGAAAATATTATATAATATTATTCAAAAGATTATAAAAAGATTTTTTTTAAATCCTTAAGCTGTCATTTATGTGTATTCATGAAGTCAAAAGGTAATCTAATAATGTGGTCTAAGTTTAAATGTTAAAAAAATAAATACATTTTAAGACATCTTGCCATACCAGGCTATTCAAACCAAATGTATTTACTCAGCATTACTACTTGTTTTTTATTATAGCCTGTGATATTTAATACTTCATAAAAACATTGTAAAAATTAGGCTAAAAGAAAGTCATCCCACTCCTCTACAATCTACTTCTATCATCGCTTGGATTACAGCGTCACGCGTCTTCTTTTTGAATGTGATTTTTCTCCAATGAGGAGCGGAACATTTGGCAAATTACGCTACAGCACTTATATTATTGCACTGGTTGGCTATTAACTGCGAGCAGACAGCGTGTCAATCAATGCATTGGAGAATAAGGCGAACATAAATAAAGAAACGAAATGGCTTGTCAGATTTCCTTAACAAGCAACCATATTTTTTTAAATAAGCCCAAAAAACCGCAACCGCGACCAGGGATTTTTTCCCTCAACTTTACAAAAAAAGAAGCCCAAAGTCGCGATATGCGGACTTGGCAACTGTGGGTTGCGCTTGCGTAGACGATGACACCGTATATGGACGATAGCCAGAGATAACTTAAAAAAATAAATAAAAAAATATTGGTGATATCGTGAGGATTTGGCATTTCCAATGAATGTATTAAATTATTACTATTATTATTATTATGGTAGTTTTATTATTAAATGTATAGGTCTACTACAATTCATTTGGCTCGAAATAATTGCGCATTTACCACACAACTAAGGCGCGGATATTAAAAGATTAATTTAGGGTGCTTTCACACCTGGCCCGTTGTTTCGGAACCTGGCGCGTTTCCCTCCTTAGCTCGGTTCGTTTGGGCATATGTGAACACGGCAATCGTGCTCAGATCCGCGCCAAAACAATCAGTCCGAGATCGCCTGAACGAGGTGGTCTCGGCTCGATTGAAAACGAACTCTGGAGCGGTTCGGTTGTAGTGAGAAAGCAATCCGATCCAACGGACCAACGAACCAGGCTATATCACACTGTATAATGGGTAATTACAAGTTCCGTGAAAATCAGTGGGTGTGCACGTCTTCACCATTCAAAATCAAAGTGCGCCTTTTCATATTATAATGCCGTCTTATTGCTCTTCGTAGTAGGTGCATTTTAACAATGTTTTGCCGACGAATCCTGGATTCCTGCTCAAAATGATAAATTAATAAATATATCGACAGCTACAAAAAAAAAAAAAGCCCTCAAAGCTGTTGTCGGTCCATCCTGACGTGTGTGTGAGAGCGAGAGAGAGTTTGTTTGCCTCTCTTTCCAAATGAATCATGTTTATTGTCATTCCAGCTCCGTGGAACTTTGACCAATGAGAGGACAGTTTACGCGCACGTGACTTGTATTATTAATTTTGGTCCGTTTAGAAACTTTGCCGTGTGATAGCGAACCGCACCAAGAATAAAAAGCAACATTGTAATAATTTTAATCCCTGTTTCGGAACAAAGCAATCGATCTACAGGTGTGAAAACACCCTAGATTATTCAAAACATTTAGATATATTCCACAATTAACAGGCCTAAAATTATCAACCGTCTATCTAGCCTATGTCCGGACTCTGAACACTGAATGAACAGCTTAATGAATATATTCAGTCAATGAAAATAAAACCTTTATTACAGACAAGGAAATTCCAAAAACAACTTGTTTAACATGAAATACTTCGATTCTGTTGTTGTTGTTTTTTCACTACGTATATCAGCCATAAGGGATTTATATATATATATATATATATATATATATATATATATATATATATATATATATATATATATATATATATATATTTTAGAAAATAAATTAAGACAAAACCCAATACTGCCCATATCTTTCATCTCCTCTGAGAGAATGTGTGCTGTTATGCAGCGACAGATGCCGAAAGCTCGGTCAGCTTTTACTTTCACTTTCTGTAGTTTAATGAATTGACTGGAGTTTAAAACTTCACGGACATTACGCTCATGCAGTTTGAAAATTGTTCGTGTGGTATGCACTGGCTCGCCTTCATGGTTTAAAACTGAAATATTTATAATTTTGCGACTTGTTTGTCTTTATCACTAATTGCAAAATGATGGACAATGGTTCACATTTCCCGTGATAATAACATTATTTTATCAAAAATCTCCCTCTTGTCGTTTTCTTTCTTGCTGCAATAAAGATTAAATGGTTAAAGTTATATTTTCGCGCAGTGAGGGAATAAGCACTGAGTTTAGGGCAGTCGGTTCGTAGCTCTGCTTCAACTGTGCGATACCCTCACGAGGAGCGACCAAAATTTCTGACATGCCAGAAATTCATCCGACCATCCGATTGCCTGTCGGGAGAGACTTATCGCTTCTCATTTCCCCCTGTACACTGAACGAACACTGCACGACGAACGACGCATGACAAAGCTGAAATTCGGCCCGACTCAAAAAACAGTCGACGAAATCGGACGAAAATCGCAGTGTATGCCCGGCATTACTGACGAGATGCACATGACTAATGCATGCAATATATCGTGCAGCCCTAGTTGAAACGGCTCAGATTTACATTTTAGTCTATGACTAGGCTTAAGCCTTGTCTGTGAAACCGGGGGTAGGTGTCATAAACTTGCCAACTTTGTAAATGGTTAGAGACAAAAGCACTAAACGACTGAGGATCACATGCTACCTGACCTTTAAGTTGTTCTGAACACAACAAGCTTGCACAGAAATGTGCTTTGTAGCTAGGAGGTGCATGTCAAATGAAATTGTGTTCTAAAATTGGCTCAGAATATCAGAGTCTGTGCCTATTATATACACTGTGATTTTCTGTGAAATCTGTCAACACCAACTGGCCAAAATCAACATACTGGCTCTGACTTTCGCCAACTAGTGTTGCTTCTTTCGGACTGCAAATTGGGAAAATTCTGGGTGCAAGTCATGTAGCGCAGACATCTCAAAACATGATTCATACTGATTCTAAAATATTACATTGCAATGACCATTCTTTTTTTTTAATTCGGAGACTTGGTCAGTTTTATTTTTATGACGGTAAAAAAAAACATGGTAGTGAAGTTTAATAATATGAATAATTTTGGTGCATAAAATGCTTTCAGATACTTTATAGTTTCATGTTTAGTGGCAACTGATTTGGCTTGAACATGTTTTTCCTCACTTCAATTTCTTTTTTCTTTTCTTTTTTTTTTATGACTGTTTCAGGAACATATTGCCAGCAGAGGGAGGTGGAGGCGATCACTGAAGGGGTGGAAGAAGATGAAGGCTGTTGCTGCTGTGAGCCAGGTCATCTCCCCCACATGCTCTCCTTCAACGCGGCCTTTGGCCAGCGCTGGTTGGCTTGGGAGGTGGCCGCCACCAAATATGTGCTGGAAGGCTACAGCATTAGCGACAACAACGCAGCTTCCATGCTTCAAGTATTTGACCTGCGCAAAATTCTCATCACATATTATGTCAAGGTCAGTTCCTCTCAGACATGCGACTCAAATAAAACCTCCACTGTCTGAGATGCAGAGCAATCATCCAAGTTTCTCCTCCTCAGAGTATCATTTACTATGTGACCCGCTCGCCCAGACTGGAGGAATGGTTGGCCAACGAGATGGTGCAGGAAGCGTTGCGGCCCTGCCTCAGCCCTTCCTACGTGGATAGTGACCCCACCTTCAACCTGAACATAGATGAAGACTACGACCACCGTGCTTCCGGCATCACTCCCTCGTCCTTCTGTCTGGTGTACCTGGAGTGGATCAAATACTGCAACAGCCGCAGACAAACGGTATTTTAATGATGGCCTGGCCTTGCTGTTGACAGTTGCTGACTTGGGGTTTGGTTACAAGGGAATCAAAGATGTTACTCACTTTGTTTTTTTGTCTTCTGTTACAGACAGTTGAGAGTGAGAAGGATTCTCCTCTGGTCACACTGTGTTTTGGGTTGTGTATTCTGGGCCGTCGAGCTCTGGGCACAGCCTCCCACAGCATGTCAGCCAGGTAAGGGTTTAAACTGATTACAGAAATTTTGCTTAAGTTAACAGCTCATGTTATTTAAATGTGTTGTGGACCATTCACACATGCAACAGTTTTACAGAATAGTGTTTCTACTCAAAGTCAGCTTTATTGTCAATTCTGCCACATGTACCATACATACATACAGAGAATTGAAATTGCGTTACTCTCTTACTCCCTGGTGCATACAGATAACACTAAACACAAACAGTAGAACGCAAAAATACAGATAAGTACAAATCAATATATATATATATATATATATATACATACATACATACATACATACATATATATACATACATACATATACACACACTAGGGGTGGGCGATATGACCAAAATCTTATATCACGATATGACAAATTTTATATCACGATAACGATATATATCATGATATAGTAATTTTTTTCTTTTAAAAAGGTTTTTATGATATTAAAATCTTTGATACTATAGAATTTTCATAATCCTTGTCACCAATGTCAATATCAAACTAATACAAGCCTAAAAAGAGACACAAAAAAAACTCAAGCTCACTGAAGATAAACAGTCAGTGATAAAATAAGAATAAGAAACTAATTGCAAGCAATAGGACAAAAAAACTACAATAAATAAGAAAAGCTACATACATTGTGTAAATTAATTAGTCTTCACTGTGTTAATTATATCTATTTATCTATGATAGATATAATTAACACGTGTATTATGTATAGATTCTATACATATATATAAATATATCATTATTTTTTTAAATAATATTTATATAGATGTATAGAATATATACATAATACACCTGTTAATTATATCCATCATAGATAGATAGTGCTGTATCTATCTATGATATATATAATTAACATGTGTATTATGTATAGATTCTATACACACATATATATACAGGTGCTGGTCATATAATTAGAATATCATCAAAAAGTTGATTTATTTCACTAATTCCATTCAAAAAGTGAAACTTGTATATTATATTCATTCATTACACACAGACTGATATATTTCAAATGTTTATTTCTTTTAATTTTGATGATTATAACTGACAACTAAGGAAAATCCCAAATTCAGTATCTCAGAAAATTAGAATATTGTGAAAAGGTTAAATGTTGAAGACACCTGGTGCCACACTCTAATCAGCTAATTAACTCAAAACACCTGCAAAGGCCTTTAAATGGTCTCTCAGTCTAGTTCTGTAGGCTACACAATCATGGGGAAGACTGCTGACTTGACAGTTGTCCAAAAGACGACCATTGGCACGTTGCACAAGGAGGGCAAGACACAAAAGGTCATTGCAAAAGAGGCTGGCTGTTCACAGAGCTCTGTGTCCAAGCACATTAATAGAGAGGCGAAGGGAAGGAAAAGATGTGGTAGAAAAAAGTGTACAAGCAATAGGGATAACCGCACCCTGGAGAGGATTGTGAAACAAAACCCATTCAAAAATGTGGGGGAGATTCACAAAGAGTGGACTGCAGCTGGAGTCAGTGCTTCAAGAACCACTACACACAGACGTATGCAAGACATGGGTTTCAGCTGTCGCATTCCTTGTGTCAAGCCACTCTTGAACAACAGACAGCGTCAGAAGCGTCTCGCCTGGACTGCTGCTGAGTGGTCCAAAGTTATGTTCTCTGATGAAAGTAAATTTTGCATTTCCTTTGGAAATCAGGGTCCCAGAGTCTGGTGGAAGAGAGGAGAGGAACACAATCCACGTTGCTTGAGGTCCAGTGTAAAGTTTCCACAGTCAGTGATGGTTTGGGGTGCCATGTCATCTGCTGGTGTTGGTCCACAGTGTTTTCTGAGGTCCAAGGTCAACGCAGCCGTATACCAGGAAGTTTTAGAGCACTTCATGCTTCCTGCTGCTGACCAACTTTATGGAGATGCAGATTTCATTTTCCAACAGGACTTGGCACCTGCACACAGTGCCAAAGCAACCAGTATCTGGTTTAAGGACCATGGTATCCCTGTTCTTAATTGGCCAGCAAACTCGCCTGACCTTAACCCCATAGAAAATCTATGGGGTATTGTGAAGAGGACGATGCGATATGCCAGACCCAACAAGGCAGAAGAGCTGAAGGCCACTATCAGAGCAACCTGGGCTCTCATAACACCTGAGCAGTGCCACAGACTGATCGACTCCATGCCACGCCGCATTGCTGCAGTAATTCAGGCAAAAGGAGCCCCAACTAAGTATTGAGTGCTGTACATGCTCATACTTTTCATGTTCATACTTTTCAGTTGGCCAAGATTTCTAAAAATCCTTTCTTTGTATTGGTCTTAAGTAATATTCTAATTTTCTGAGATACTGAATTTGGGATTTTCCTTAGTTGTCAGTTATAATCATCAAAATTAAAAGAAATAAACATTTGAAATATATCAGTCTGTGTGTAATGAATGAATATAATATACAAGTTTCACTTTTTGAATGGAATTAGTGAAATAAATCAACTTTTTGATGATATTCTAATTATATGACCAGCACCTGTATATATCATTATTATTATTTTTTTAATTTCTTATTAAAGTTACAAAAGTGATTTAGTCAAGAGCAGTGAGAGATTTTCTAGCAATGTGCTATGATTAATATTAATGGCAGACAGGAGGAATATTGGAGCGCTTCCCCTTTAAGACCGAAGTCCGGATCCAATACACTGTTACATATTTTACATTACACAATACACATTACATTTCTCTTGCAGCTGTTTTCTTTCTTAATACCTAAATCGCTGTGTTTATGAGGATATTTACAAAGACGGGAATTCTGACGCATAAGTGTGTTTATGTAATCGTTCAAAGCCAATAAAGCGGAAAAAAAAAAAAAGCGCGGTCCTCTCTCACTGAAACAGAGATGGCGCACACATAGCTCTGTTGTTTGCGTTTCAACAGCTTAAAATCGGTATATATATATATATATATATATATATATATATATATATATATATATATATAAAACATTAAATAAAGAAAATAAAAATAATAATATAAAAAAAATGGATAAAGTGGCATAAGGCACATGGCAGATAGTGCAAATCAGTGAAATAAACAAACAAACAAACAGTGCAGAATATAAATGGTGTAGTGCAAAGAGCTTATCAAGACTATTTAAAGTGACAAGGAGCAGTCTTTTTTTATTCAGACTGTCAGAAGAGGTAGTTGAATGAATGAGGTCAGTCCAATGCTGTACAAGTGTCCGGTGCTTGTCTCAGTGTGAGTGTGTGTGAGTGTGTGTGATCCGAGTTCAGTGATTCGTGGGGTAAGAGAGGGGAGGGGGGGCAAGGACGGGAGGGAGTTCAGCTTCCTGACAGCCTGGTGGATGAAGCTGTCTTTCAGTCTGTTTGTCCTGGCTTGGAGACTCCTCAGTCTCCTCCCTGATGGTAGCAGACTGAAGAAGTTGTGTGTCGGGTGGGTGGGATCACCTGCAATGCTGAGGGCTTTGCGGGTGAGACGGGTGTTGTAAATGTCCTGGAGGGACATTTACTGCTGCATACCCTAACTTCCTGGTCCAAGGGGATTTGTGTGATTCTCACCAAATTATGCCAAGGATGCTAAATTTTGAACATACAAATAATAGGGAAACAGAAAGAGTCTTATATCTTCAATTTGATCTAAATCAGACAGTGCACCAAGGTGTTTGGTCATGGGGCTGATCACATGGTTGTGGCTGTTGTGTTTCACAGTCACAGAGCCACCAGCTGGCCGCAGGAAGTGTGACGTACAACAGATGTTAAAATAGTCTTTTTATATTTACCAATTTAAATACATTTGCCTTAAATGTATGTGGCAGTGGGGCTGTAGTGCTTGGGCCTGTTTGCATCTATTTTTTTAAAATCATATTTCTATACCTTTTCATATTTCTAGTTACTGCATAATCACTGCTTGTTTGCATGAAATTAAGCTTTTCTCAGCCTTTTGCAATGCTGGACATGGCGACTTTATATCACTGCTGCTTATGAATTGCCATAAATCGCATAACTCATTGGCTTCCAGTCACTTACTTTCTAGAAATCACTGTGTGAATGCCACTAGAAACCGTTTTTAATGGCAATAGGTCATAAATGTTTATTTAAACATGATTTTCTTGCTTTGTTGTTTTTTGTACTTTTTTTATGAGTGGGATTATGTTGTAGATGTAAATGCACTGATTCTTATGTTCTTATTCTTATACATTCAGCTTGGAGCCATTTCTCTACGGCCTTCATGCCCTGTTCAAGGGTGACTTTCGTATCACCTCTCCTAGAGACGAGTGGGTTTTTGCAGACATGGATCTGCTGAACAGGGTGGTGGCTCCAGGTGTACGGATGTCCCTCAAACTGCACCAGGTACAGCTTAGGCATTCATCCATCCCTATTTACATCACACTTTAATTACGTTTCTGGGCCAACACAGTGATATATTCATAGCTTGCACTAAAATAGACTTTTGGTGTAGTACGGTGAACATCACATGGTCTGATGATGATGCAATTATGGAATGGATCTCTGGATTACTTGATTCTCATTAGCCAATTTTTTTCTCTTGTTTACTCCACAGGATCACTTCACCTCTCCTGATGAGTATGAGGACCCAGTGGTGCTGTACGATGCCATCACTGCTAATGAAGAGAAGATGCTTATCTCTCATGAAGGCGACCCTGTGTGGCGCAGCGCTATCCTGGCTAACATGCCTTCTCTGCTTGCTCTCCGCCACGTTATGGATGACGGAAGTGACGAGTACAAGATCATCATGCTGAACAAACGCTTCCTTAGCTTCAGAGTCATCAAGGTGCTTTGCTGCAGAAGCCTGTTTATAGGCATGTACAGTGTATCTTATCGTGGGATTGCCATAAATAATCTCTCTGTTGCTTCCTTCAGGTGAACCGAGAGTGTGTGCGCGGGCTGTGGGCCGGACAGCAGCAGGAGCTGGTCTTCCTGCGGAACCGGAACCCTGAACGCGGCAGCATCCAGAATGCCAAACAAGCCCTGAGGAACATGATTAACTCATCCTGTGACCAGCCCATCGGATACCCTATCTATGTCTCCCCACTCACCACCTCCTACGCCGGGGCACATGTTCAGTTGCGTTCTGTCTGGGGAGGCCCCATCAGCCCTCACAACATTTACACCTGGTTCATCAGCAGCTGGGACAGGTCGGGTGGCACATGAGTGCATTTTGCCATGTTACAGCACATTTTAGGCATTCAGAGTTTTTTATTTAAATGCTCTGTTCTCTTCAGGCTTCAGAAGGGTTGTGGTGCCGGATGTAACAGTGGGGGCAACATTGAGGATTCAGACTGTGGTGGCGGCTCTACCTCCATCAGTAACAACCCTGCAGCTCACCCTCCCCAGAACACAGCGTCCAGCATCCCTCAGCCTCATCCCACTACTGTACAGCCCTCAATGGGTACGACATCTGCTTCTCTTGTACTGTTAATGTATCATTCACTTCCAATCAATAACGCAATGATGTGTGCAGGCTGTAAGTTTCACTTTTCCCTTCCTTTCTCAAGGGACTGACAACCCCGTTGGACCTTCCTGGCCGCTGCATCCCCAGCCCCTCCCATTTGTCCTGCTCAGCCAATCAGAGGGCAGGATGGATGCTGGGCTGGTTAGCTCCTTGCACCGCACCTCTTCCATCCATGGGCTTTTGGGGCAACACCTGTCCAGCTCCACGCTGTCTTTCAGTAGTTCGGTGGCCCTGCCGCCTGCAGACCGCTTCTGCCCCAGTAGCCTGCAGGACAACCCCAGTCACAGGGCGTCTCAGAGGGGCCTAAGCCTGGGCCAGGGCAGCGGGCTGCCCTATGAGGCCCTGTACAGCAAATGGAGTCTATCAGGGAGGAAAGGATTCAATGGACCTGCTTTAATGGAAGGGGACGGCTCAGCATCACAGAGCATACGCACACAGGTTAGGACGCATGCTTCCCTTCCAGATCTATTAATACAAAAGATATCCTAAATGTGCCTCTTCTATGATGGGCATGTTTTAATTTCTGAATTAAACTTATTTTTTGAGTGGCAGGGTGGTACAACTGTCTGGATATCATAAAGAAAAAATCTTCAATCAAGACTTTGATACTTTTTTTTTAATTAATCAAAATTTATAGTGAAATAAATTGTTACAAAAAAAACTATTTTAAATAAATGCTGTTCTTTTGAACTTTCTATTCGTCAAAGAATCCTAAAATGCATCATGGTTTTCACTAAAATATTAAGCAGCAGAACTGTTTTTAACTCTGATAATTAAAGAAATGTTTCAACATATCAGAACTCTACATATCAGAATGATTTCTGAAGGATCATGTGACACTGAAGTTTGGAGTAATGGATGCTAAAAATTCAGCTTTGCTGTCACAGAAATAAATTACATATTAAAATATATTGAAATGGCAAGCAGTTATTTTAAGCTGTAATATTTTTCAAAAATTATAAGGTATTTTTGATCAATAAATGCAGCTTCGGTGAGCATGAGAGAGAAAGACAAAGTTTTGACTAGTATAAATGTTAATAACCTATTTATTTACTTTTTCCTAGCCTTCGCAGCCTCCCCTCCCTGTCCTGCCCTCTGATGTCAGCCCAACACTGGATCCAATGGGAGCAGTCATACCCTCTGAGACCACGCCCCTTACATCATCAGACCCGCCCAGTGCACGGGAGGAGTCTACAGAACTGCCTTTACTTGAGCACCTCCGCTGAGTCTGCACAGCTGGGATCAGACGAGCCCATGGTCATCCTCGCCATCCAGAGAGAGCGAGCTGGGAGGACTTCAAGTTGACCTTATCAACCCTTTTTATAATTAAAGCATCTTCAGTCAGTTCTGCGTATATTAGGAGGTTTCTCGCAAGTATCCTTAACACATCACCAGATACAGAAGCACACTAGAAGAGTGCTGCGTTAAGTAATGAACTCTGGACTGAGCTCTCCTAAGCTTCTTTGGCTACTGCTTTGGCCTCCAGGCCCAAAAGCCAAAAAAAGTGGCCAGTCAGTGCAATCTTAAGGGATTTTCTTCTTTTCTTGTATAAAGAGGGTTAGGTCATTAAATCAAAGCGAATCGGTGACCTGTACCACCAGCAGTAACAAAAAGGGAATTCTCCTCTCCTCTGTAGCAGCCTTAAACCAACTCAAGCTTTCGTTTTTACCCCTACGCATCCGCTATATTCTGCAGGATTTCTCCCTTTGAGGCCCAGAGCTTTCCACCACACAAGCCACTGTCCTTTCAAGACCAAAGGACTCAAATTTGATTCCCCCTCACTGAGCCGTCATTTCGTAGCTCACACATTCCAGCAAAGACTTTCGATCGTGTCGCCCATCACTCTTAAACATCAACCACGACCGTTCTTCAGCGAGCTTCAGGGATAAGACTTGAATATAATCACACAAATACTTGCTCACATGCACACTTCCCTTAGCACCTGGTGCTCCCTACATAGTTTACAGCCGGCTCAGGTGGGGCCTAGGATTCGTAGGACAGTTGGGACAGAGTAGACGTTCATCAAACCGGTGGTCTGCCTCTTTCTTTCTTTTCTTTATACATCCCACAGGAAATCAGACTACCTTCTAAATTCCTAAACTGCTCCCTGCCGATTGGGCTCTGATGGTGACATAGTGGGCCAGAGCACATGAGGGCTTCCTGGCCTCCCATCAGGCTTTTTCCTGCTGCTGCAAGTGCCTGCAGTTTGTCTCCCTCTGCTGCAATACTACTGCTACTGCACCACCCCCTCTACTACTAATAGAACTAACCAAACTACTGCTTTGACTTCTAAACTCCAGCGTTTTAGTTGGAAGAACTTGATGGGGGGGGGGATGTAACTAAGATGTACCGATTCTAAAGACAAAGATTTATTTGATTGCTGATCTCAAATGGAGATGGACGGAGTGGCTGTTTTTTGTTGATTGTGCTGATAGTAGCTGGACATGTGTGAACTGTAACCTTTGCCCCCATTCTTGAATCCACCTAATTGTGACTAGCTAATTCCCTAAATCTGTGTGTAATACAACTGGAAAGTTCGATGTCATTCTGATGTTAAATATCTGCTGTTGGGCAAACGAAGCTCAGACCGCCTGCTGTGGAAAGCAGGGCACTTACTGCCTCTACAACAACAAACATATCAAATGCTCGCAGTCAAACAATACAGCACTGACATCAGCCTGGAATAGTTGTGGCGTGTCGATGTAAAGGAGCTTGAAATTTCCCATGAGCAGTTTAAAGGGGTTTTCTGATTCAGAAAGCCGTTCAGCGCTTTTTAACCATACAATTTCCCAGCTTAAAGTGATCGACGTGGCTGAGCTGTGCTCTGAAAAAGGCTTTGCGTCGAACGATATGGTTTGAGAGCTCGACGATTCGACAAACGGTGTTCAGGTGGAAAATGATTTTTGCTGGAAATTAGAGTAATGCCGTTTTATGCAAAATAATAGGGCTGCGACGATAAATGCAGAATCGATTCTGAGATCTTCCGAATGCATCGCGATTCTCTCTGGAATCCATTCTGAGCTTAGATTTTAACAGCAGATGGCACTCTAATCTACTTTTTATCCGCACCTTCAAATGCTCATGAAGAAGAGCGTTTGTGCATTCGGCTGAGTCATGTAATTTCACATCGGCTCAGAATGCTTTTTTTTCGCTTCAACCTTTTCGAATTTTATGAATGATTATTTTAGGGTCAAGTGCGTGTAAGGATTTGGAAGCAAGCAGAGTACGATCAGAGTGCCATCTACTGTTCAAAACTAAGCTCAGAATCGACTCGAGAAAGAATCGCGACGCATTATGAAAATCTCAGAATCGATGCTGAATCATTTCTCGATTCGCGATGCATCGATTTATTTTCCCAGCCCTACAAAATAATGCCGTTTTCTGTTGAGAGGCCCCATTGTGTTAATTTTACCAAGCTGATGGATTCAAAACGGCCGATTCTTGCTCGATCAACATCAAGTTTTGATGCGATTTGAGCCTCTAGCTTCGTTTAGTGCCAGTAGAGGCAGTTCACACCGAATTAATCATGCTCACGTATTTGTATTCTCACTTAAACCACCGATTGTTTGTAGGTTTGTAACACTGAAAGTAGCTGCCCATCACAGATCATATCACAAGTTGTTTGAACACTAAACATCAAGTCTCTCTGCAGACCGTGCAGCCTAGTCTATTTCTGAACACCACCAGCTCAAGTCTCTCATGTAGTCTGCTGAGCAAACCTGCCCCGTTTATGGCTTCTTGCGATGGACTTCAATAGCTATTGAGCGTTTGTTTCGAGGCCGGTTCAACCTCTTTCTCTCTTTTCATCAGGACCATTTCTCTCATCTTTAGGGTGACATTTCCAAAGCAACAGGGAGTACTTCTCTTAGTGGGAGAAAGCACAAGTTACTGGATAATCTTGGGTGTCAGTGATTTAAAAGGGATCTAACCAATCTCTGCCATATATGTACAGCATGTTTTGTATATAAATATATTTAAAAATATATATAAATCTATTTTATTATTATTGGATTTCTGGTTATTTTTCAATGGAGGACACTACTTTGAGTCTTAGGGGAGTCACGCTTCGGTGTATCTGTGCTTGCGGAGGGGTCCGACTCTCTCTCTCGACATAGAATCATGAAGTCTGGGGAATGAATCAGTTAATACTGCTTTTGCACAACTATTGTAAAATAGTACACCATCCTGTTTTTTTTTTTCTTTTTTAATTTTAGTTATATGGGGGATTGTTTTATTTAAAAACTGTTATTCAATATTCAAAGTTATGTACAGTTTTTTTTAATGTGATTTCTTTTTCCCCTCCTATTTAAATTAAAGCTTTTTTGTGTCATTGTTTGCTAAACAGTCATTTTGTGAATCCGTTGGTCTTTTTCTCTCCATGTCAAAATGTATGTAGAAGGTGGGAAATTTGATTCACAAACTATAGGAATAAAAGTCATTTATATTGATTTGGATACATTTTTACTAGTTATCTATTTAATTAATTAATAAATTAATTGTAGCAATTTAGTAAATTGATTATATATTATATACACTACGGTTCAAGTATTTGGGGTCTGTAATGTTTTTGAAAGACTTCTTCAATGCTCAGGGAGGTTGCATTTATTTTATCAAAAATACAGTAAAAACAGTAATATTGTAAAATATTACAATGTAATAACTTTTCTATTTTAATATATTTTAAAATGTAATTTGTTCTTGTGATGGAAAAGCTACATTTTCAGCAGTCATTATTCTCTCCCACACTATAACTATATATATATATATATATATACAGTGAGGAAAATAAGTATTTGAACACCCTGCTATTTTGCAAGTTCTCCCACTTAGAAATCATGGAGGGGTCTGAAATTGTCATCGTAGGTGCATGTCCACTGTGAGAGACATAATCTAAAAAAAAAAATCCAGAAATCACAACGTATGATTTTTTTAACTATTTATTTGTATGATACAGCTGCAAATAAGTATTTGAACACCTGAGAAAATCAATGTTAATATTTGGTACAGTAGCCTTTGTTTGCAATTACAGAGGTCAAACGTTTCCTGTAGATTTTCACCAGGTTTGCACACACTGCAGGAGGGATTTTGGCCCACTCCTCCACACAGATCTTCTCTAGATCAGTCAGGTTTCTGGCCTGTCGCTGAGAAACACGGAGTTTGAGCTCCCTCCAAAGATTCTCTATTGGGTTTAGGTCTGGAGACTGGCTAGGCCACGCCAGAACCTTGATATGCTTCTTACAGAGCCACTCCTTGGTTATCCTGGCTGTGTGCTTTGGGTCATTGTCATGTTGGAAGACCCAGCCTCGACCCATCTTCAATGCTCTAACTGAGGGAAGGAGGTTGTTCCCCAAAATCTCGCAATACATGGCCCCGGTCATCCTCTCCTTAATACAGTGCAGTCGCCCTGTCCCATGTGCAGTAAAACACCCCCAAAGCATGATGCTACCACCCCCATGCTTCACAGTAGGGATGGTGTTCTTGGGATGGTACTCATCATCATTCTTCTTCCTCCAAACACGTTTAGTGGAATTATGACCAAAAAGTTATATTTTGGTCTCATCTGAACACATGACTTTCTCCCATGACTCCTCTGGATCATCCAAATGGTCATTGTCAAACTTAAGTCGGGCCTGGACATGTGCTGGTTTAAGCAGGGGAACCTTCCGTGCCATGCATGATTTCAAACCATGACGTCTTAGTGTATTACCAACAGTAACCTTGGAAACGGTGGTCCCAGCTCTTTGCAGGTCATTGACCAGCTCCTCCCGTGTAGTTCTGGGCTGATTTCTCACCTTTCTTAGGATCATTGAGACCCCACGAGGTGAGATCTTGCATGGAGCCCCAGTCCGAGGGAGATTGACAGTCATGTTTAGCTTCTTCCATTTTCTAATGATTGCTCCAACAGTGGACCTTTTTCACCAAGCTGCTTGGCAATTTCCCCGTAGCCCTTTCCAGCCTTGTGGAGGTGTACAATTTTGTCTCTAGTGTCTTTGGACAGCTCTTTGGTCTTGGCCATGTTAGTAGTTGGATTCTTACTGATTGTATGGGGTGGACAGGTGTCTTTATGCAGCTAACGACCTCAAACAGGTGCATCTAATGTAGGATAATAAATGGAGTGGAGGTGGACATTTTAAAGGCAGACTAACAGGTCTTTGAGGGTCAGAATTCTAGCTGATAGACAGGTGTTCAAATACTTATTTGCAGCTGTATCATACAACTAAATAGTTAAAAAATCATACATTGTGATTTCTGGATTTTTTTTTTAGATTATGTCTCTCACAGTGGACATGCACCTACGATGACAATTTCAGACCCCTCCATGATTTCTAAGTGGGAGAACTTGCAAAATAGCAGGGTGTTCAAATACTTATTTTCCTCACTGTATATATAAATAACAAAATGGAAATATGCAAAAGGTTTCAAATTAACTCACAAATTAATTTTCTCAATCTAAAATTGTAGTGATCCACATGTTTATTGTAGTTAATTTGGAGGTTTAATTCCAAATGCAATTACAATCAACTTTAAGCCATGTATGAAATTACCGAATAAAATCAATGTCCAATATGACCCTCTACAAAGCATATACATATCTATCAAAAGACCAAACTCAACTTGCATTAATTCTGTTGAGATTATGTACAGCTTGTGCTTTAGAAGCCCCTAAATTAATATTCTGGGTTAAATACAATTAAAATGTATTTCATAGCATCTGTGGCATGCTATTGAGAAATTATGTTTGTTTACAATAGTGACTGTAGTCTTTGGGGCAACTGTAATGCATTTAAGCACTTAAAAAGCACTGGCCTACAAAGGATTTTGTATTTATTCTTATTAGAAAAAGTATAAATGTGTGCTTTATGTAGCCTATGTTCTCCCCTTTGACACAAACTGGCCTTCACAATATATTAGTGCAGAGATGATCCAGATGTCACTTCCTGTCCTTGTCTCAAACAAAAGAGCGTTTAATGAGAGAGGGTGTGTATTTGATCTCATTATAGCACTCGTCTTCCTCATGGCTGTTCCTCCATTTGCTCTCCTGTGCCGAACGGTGGAGCCACAGCACCAGCACCATTAGAGCCAGCAGGAGCAGGGCCATGGAGAGACTCAACATCACCCCCTGCAGGATGCCAGGAGAATTATCCGGGGCTACAAGTTCACAAAAAACAACAACAATCATCTGTAATTTACTCACTCCCATGTCATTCCAAATCTGCAGTACAGAGAGACTCACGTGTGTAGACAGACAGATTAATGTAGCAGTGCTGGGTTCCCAGCAGGTTGGTCACTGAGCAGCGGTAGAGGCCAGAGGTCTGCGCAGACACATTGGCGATGTGCACCGAGCCCGTCGTGTCACCTGCAACGGATACAGGTATGAAAAATCGTTTTTACATGCCTGATGTGTTTTGTACCTCTGTATAAAGCTTTTTTTTACCATCCATGTTAACTGGCAGTGTCATCTTATCGGGTTCTAGCTTTTCCCAGATCACCAGTGGAGTAGGAAAGCCCTCCTCCACCACACAGGACAGTCGCACATTGCCTCCAGCGTCAGTGTCCCCTTCCCATAGACACACAGGAAGAGACGGAGGTGCTGCACACAGAGAGAAAGTTATGAAACCTGAATGCAACAAAGGGATTTCTTTAAACATAGCTTTACTTTACAAGAAGTCTATACAAGGAGAAATAGTTAAACATATTATGTGAAGTATAGCAGCAGGATCTGGAATGAATCATGTCTGAATGTAGGCATAATAATAATAATAATATGCTGCCCAAACACTGGTGGAAATGTGGTTCCAAAACAGTTTGGCTGACCATCCTGGCCTCCTTAATCTGCGGTATTATGGTTCACTGTTATTTTATTTTTATAGTTTTTTATGAATATTTCAAGCTTTCATTAACTTTTATATTTATCATTTTTAATTTAAGTTTTAGTAATTTTGTTATTTGCCTTTGTCACTTTTAGTTTGTTTTTTGTTTTTAATATTTCTTTTTAGCTTTTAGTAATTGTAGCACTGTTTCCCTAACGTTCCCATGTTTTTTTTTTTTTTTTACAGTCTATGGTTCCCATTTGGTTATTTTTTTGGGAACCAAATAAGAACGTTCTAGAAACGTTCCCTGGAGGTTCTTTTTTTTAATAACCTAAACTTGAGAACGTTCCCAGGAGGTTATTTGTTGGTTTGTTGACATGGTTTGTAGTACTGATTATTGAGGTCCAGATCCGTCTGTCTTCCATTACACTGCGGGAGTGCTGGATTACTGACAGCAGCGGTATATCGGAGTAAAGAGGTTAGGAGAACGTTCTGGGAACCTTCTAGGAATGTAAATAGAACATCCCCTATAACCTAAAGGGAACGTTCTATTTACATTAAGAAAACTTTCCTGGCTAACAGAAACTTTTTTTCTGGGAATTAAAAACTGAAGCATGCATTCGACCAACGCGAAAATCAAGTTTTCCCAGGTCTGGGCAACAAGTGGGCCAAATGCTAATGTTTCATGTTGTCAACATGAAACGGCTGGGATATTAAAAACGACTCGTTTCAATAATTAATTTAGCTTCCAGATTTAAAATTTTGCACATGTTTTCCTTCATTAGCTTTTACACACTTGAAAGGTCATATTCAAAAATCCATAATAGGGGCACTTTAAGGTTTTTCATCAACTTATATTTTAGCATATATTTAGTTTATTTTAGTTCAGCTTTATTTCAATTAATGAAAACTATTTTGCTAATAACAATGAGGTTTTTTTCTGTTTGGAGACTGTTATGAACATCTGAACAACATTTTTGTGTCATTTTTCTTTATATGGTGAAAACAATTAACATGGTATGCTAATCCGAATTGATCCATTATCAGCGATTTTTTTTCTACAGGTTACTTCGTTTCGCCAGTAGTTGGCGATAACCGACTGTCTCTGTGAGTGAGTCATTGATTCATTTATTCAACCGATTCACTCAACACAACTGATTCATCCGCTGTCTTTATTGGGACGTATTTTTGTTGACGGAGCGACAACACTTGCAATGCTGTGTCTCAAATCAATGTAAGTTACTAACTGAACTGTTATAGAAAAGCCATAGCACATTTGCAGTCGTGTTGTTAGTTTGATAGTTCGACCTCGTGCGTCGTGTTTAGAATCACAGCAGTGCGACAGCACTTTTGCTCGTGTGATATTGCTTCGTTAGCTGTTAAATAGTTATTCGTATGACTATTATGATGCAGTATATCTGATACCCAAAACAGTGAGGCTGAGCTCTCCTATGCCAGGGTCTCCAGTCTCAGGTGGGTTGCTGACCACACAGCGATAGACTCCAGCGTCAGAGACACGCGTGTAGTTCAAAATGATGTCCGCGCTCCAGGGCATTCCCACAAATCCCACCCTGCCCATGAAAGAAGGGCTTTCAGTCACCTGCCCTTGATCATACACGATCACCTGCACAACGACAGAGATACCAGTCCTTACAGATCACACTCATAGTTACAGTATTTTTGACCGGAATGAAAATGAGAATTGTAACGTTAGTTGTTTGGTTCAGTTGACAAAACATCTTTCCAAAAACTTTGGAAATGTAATCTAGTACCTTTATGTAGTGCATGTCATTATAAAGACTAAAATCTCAGCTGACATCTGAAGCAGAATATAGTGTACATGAGACTCAAGGACCCTGGCCAATGTATTTTTTTTTGTTGTTTTGTTTTTTTCATTTAAAATGGCTGAACCTCTGGTCAGTTCCCTGAGTAGTGAACTAGGGAGCTGACTGAGATGCATCCTAAGAACCCTCACAGCTTTATTTTCATCTACAATTCAATATTGCGTCCACCCTAACTAAAGTCTGTTTACACCAAGAATGATATAATAACAAAAACTTTATAACATCCAGACCAACAGGTTTTAAGGTATTTTAAAGTGATAGTCCACCAAAAATAAAAAAAAATCAGTCTTTTACTCACCCCCATGTCATTCTAAACCTATATGACTGTTTTTCTGCAGGAAGCAAAGATATTTTGAAGAATGATGGTAACTAATTAGTTTTGTTTCCTATTAACTTGCATTATATGGACAATAAATACAATGCAAGTCAACGTGAAATGAAACTGTTTGGTTTCCATCATTCTTCAAATGATCTTTGTCAGGGTTTCTGTGGGTCTTAAAAAGTCTTAATTGACCCATCCATAGTTTAAGGCCTTAGCTGAAGAGTCTTAAATGTGAGCTGAAAGTCTTAAATTGATAAAGTCACAGCATTAAATTAAATAAATTCTTATTAGTCATGAAATTTAATGTTGCATACATTGCAAAAAAAATAATATCTTCTTCAGTATTTTTGTTTTCCAATATCTAAACATCCTCAAATCAAGAGTCTTGAAAAAAATTAGCATAACTAAGTGACTTTAAACAAGAACAAATATCAGTTAGTGAATTTGTCATGTTGCTTCTCGTAAATATATCAATGTATCTTGATTTAAGAATGCTTCGACTGGAAAGCAAGACCAAAATCCTGAGGGAGAACAACATTTTTTGCAGTGTGAACATTAGGACAACATATTGACATGTTGTGTTCCCTTTAATTTATTCCTCAAATTTTCTTTACCTAGTCTTATAAGAGATTTAATTTACCTTTATAAAACTAACAGCAGAAAACAAAAATATACTCATATAGGTTTGGAACGACATTGTGTTGAGTAAAAGATTAAACTTTTCATTTTTTTTAGTGGCTTATGAAAATATTTGCATACTGGAATGCAAGTTTGCCTGTTTCAATCATTTATGCATTAATTCTCTTGCATTGACTCGTTTGCTAAACTGAACGTCCAATCAGAGTTCTCCCTCTCACCTGTGGCCCTGACACGATTCAACATGTTAAATCGGGCAAACTGCCAGCAACATGTGAAACACATTGCAAAACTAGCTCAACAGACACTCACCGACGGCCCGACTTTAGCCAGTGACCAACCATCGGCTTGGTGTGTCCTGGTCTCAAGTTCCACACTTTAAAGTTTGATGGATTTTGATTGGCTGTCAGTGTTCTAATTGTTCATCAGGGGAAAAAAAAAAAACACTGAAAGTGATTCCTTCAATATTGTTCCCCTGTGTTATTATCGTTATAATTATGGACTCCATTATTCTCTATTTTTAAATCTTGGTCATAGTTAACGTTATAGTTATCATTCTTGGTGTAATTAGGCCTTAATGTCTTCTAGTTGATCATTGTCATATTTCAGTCCATTCTGTGACATTTTTAGTAAAATGAATAGATAGATCTATTGATAGATCGATAGATAGATCAATAGAGTGACCTGTATGGGGGAGTCAGGGTCTGAGAGCGGGGTCAGAGTCCAGATGATGCTGAGTCTGAACAAGGGCATCATGGTGAAGAATGAACAGGGCAGCGTGACAGAATCTCCCTGCACAACCTCTACACCAGACTCCCTCATGGTCACCCGGACTGCACCTGGATGGGGTAGAGGGAAACACTCAATGCTTTCATTTTAATGCACGTTTGCACTTGAATTGTGGCCATTTTTCTTATTTCAAACAATTGGCAATGACACATCACTTGCAGGCCCATTTATTCCACGCAGTTCTGTTGTGTAGCTCTCAAGCTCTCTCCTTCCATCTCAATGGCTGTCTCATTACTGTAATGATGAGTCCCACCCCCACTATCCTGCCACCCCCAGGCCTTTGTGTGTGTGTGTGCGTGTGCGCGTGCGTGTGGGAAAGCACAGTGACTCTAAAGCCTTAATTACAGCTGACAGCCTTGGCAAGGACAACTACACCAACAGAGAGAACAATGGGGTTCATTTCTTCTTCAAAAAAAAAAAAAAACTGACCCAAATTACAAATATTTCAATTATTGTAACATTACACTTAAAACACATATTACAAAAAGCTCAGATGACCTTTGTTGCACACTGGTTTTATGATAGCTCATTTAAACATTTCACACCTAATAAGACTGATTTCTAAAGGTTTTGTAAAATGAACAACATTGTTATGGTATGTTACAGTATACAGTTAATCCTGGTTTCGAAATGTGCAAAACTGAAATCAGCTTTCTACAAGTTATCAAGCAGAAGTTTTCTACAGTTGTGTAAATGTTCTTCTGCCCAAGTCAACATTTTTTTTTCTCTCAACATATTTAACAGCCTAATATTAATAATGAAATCAACACGCACCATATTGAAGAAAAGTGGACGCCAAGCAGGCCAGCCAGAGGAGCCTCCATCCTGCACAGCCCATCACTGAGAGGATCTGTGTGTGCTTTCCTCCATACAGGTCAGTGTGTTTCCCCCTTCAAACCTCACTGGCTCTGACTGGACAGGCATAACTGGGTTATTGGGCATTAAAGGGGGGCAGTTCTCGTTCTCTCTCCCTTTATCTCCCACCCTCCCTCTCACTGTTTTTCCATAACACACAACAGTAAATAGTTCACCTGTCCCTGTAGTGTTAAATAAGCATCTGCTGAATCAGGGCTTGTAAACTTGGCACAGACCTACAAATGTGATGATCCCTTGGTGAGGAACCCCCTACCTAAAATATGAGCGTAGATATATACACTACCATTCAAAATTTGTGATTGTTAAAAATCTTTTTGAAAGTCTTTATAATAATATTTCACTATTTTTACTGTATTTTTTTTTTAAAGTAAATGTTTTCTATTTTGATGTATTTTAAAATGTACTTTATTACTGTGAATATTTTCAGCAGTCATTACTCCAGTCTTCAGTGTCACATGATCCTTCAGAAATCATTCCAATATGATTTGGTGCTCAAGAAAAATTATGATACATAATATATCACATTATATTATACATCATAATATAATTGTCTTTACTATCACATGCATTCTTGCTAAATAAAAGTACATTCAAAGTAGCAAAAATACTTTAAAAAATACCTTGCTGACTGCAAAATTTTAAAGGTAGTGTATATATATATATAAAGTGTATATCATGAAAAAATGTAAACAGTTATATTTACTATATTAACTGGATTTTTTTTTAAACAAATCAGTATATGAATTTTCTGAGTTTGAAAACCATTGTGCTAAATGATGAAATTCAGCTGAGCCCATTTCTTACAGATAATGCAACAAGTGTACACACTTTCACCATTCAAACATTTTAACAGACAAAAAGTGAACTAAAACAGATTGCAATTACAATAGATTTATTACTTTTTACATTTAACGTAAATGTCAAAATATCACACTAGAGCTTTATAGACCAAAATATACAATACTGACTTTTCACATGTAGAGTGTGTTATTAAAATAACCACGTTTACTGCAATCATACTGATCAATATACTGCATCATGCAAACTAACTAGGTTTAACACAACAGATTTTGAAAGGCAGTAATGGTACCACGATTTCCAGACATTGTCTTACTCTTAGGTCACTTGGAAGGTACAAAATAAACCATATTATCACATTTACCCTTATTATTAGTCATTTCAGATAATCATCTTTGTTATGAAAGGCATTGGGGAGGTAGAGACCAGTGATTACTTTTAGTCATGGCAGATTAATAAATTAATAGCGGCAAAGAGATCGCAGAACCACAGTGGAATGGATTAGGTGTCCATAGCAGCTTAGACAAACCCTGATGTAAGCACATATACATACAGTACATGCTTTGATTACTACATACATAGTTAAAATCACTTAAGCAAATATATTTCTATACAAGTGGACAGAAGAATATTTTATACATAGACAAAGTTTTCTTTAATAAAGTAAAGGCTTTTTTTTATTTTACAAACAAAGTGTCTTTGAGAAGCTTTGGATGTCAGATTCAGTCAGGTGAAGTAACACTATTCATACATTAAAGTTGTACAACAAAAGACTTTAAATCACTAATATCAAGTACCATTTAAATATAAACTCAATACAATATTGGGCTATTATTGCATCATGAATCGCACAGCAGACAAAACACTGGTAGAAAAGATTAATAAATAATATTCTCAACCCACATTATTTATCCTCAAGTCTTTTGTCTGCTCCGGCCCTCTAAAGGCCAAAACAAGATCAGATAATCCCACCAAATAAAGATGAGAAATTCAACATCTCCCATTTTGGCTCAAGTATCTGTCGCGTACAGTAAGCATGACCACCTCAAGAACAACAACTGGCCCTCTATTCCATCTGAAGGCTGCAGCAAGCAGGGTCGGGAAACTTTACCATGTTGTTTTTCCCCCAGACGTCACTAGGTGGAAGATTTGTTGTAGCCAAACAGCCCCACAGGGAAGTACTTTACATGAGTGGGCCACTGAGACGCCAGCTGGAAGAACTTCACATCATTCCACTCCATTCCATCTACAGACACTGAAACATGTTCATCTCATGAGTCAAATGGCTTTAGATAAAGAGGGTCCAAATAGCTGAGACATTAAAAATATAACTTGAACGTGAATTTGGATAAATACACTGAATATTCAAGGTAGGAAAATGGAATCTAAACATTTTGCCAATGGTCTCAGACCTTTCAGGGCCATAAACAACAAAGACGTTTAGGTTAGTGGTCATAATCCACAAGTGATAATTCACCCAAAAATTCTGTCATTAATTACTTACCCTCATGTCATTCCAAACCCGTAAGACCTTTTATTCATCTTAAATTAAGATGTTTTGATAATACGAGAGCTTTCTGACCCTGCATAGATAGCAACGCAACTAACCACGTTTATGGCCCAGAGGTAGTAAGGAGATCTTTAAAATGTGACATCAATGGTTCAACCATAATGTTATGAAGCTAATACTTTTTGTGCACAAAGGAAACAAAAATAACTACTTTATTCAATTATTTGTTCTCTTCCAGGTCAGTCAGGTCGGCATTCACGACAGTGCCACGGTGCATACTGTGGAGAATAAACAACTGGCAAACGATCTGAATGAGTTTTACTGCAGGTTTGAAAAAACACCCCACACCCTCTCTGAACACCTCTCCTGAACCTGAACATACCACATAGTGATAAAAAACAAACATGTATAGCCTGAATGCACTGTAAGTCGCTTTGGATAAAAGCGTCTGATAAATGTAAATATAATATATAAATATACCTCTCCTCACAACCATTAACACCTCCTGCAACCACTCTCTCTCCCCCACACCTAAACTTCAGATCAGCAAAGATGATGTGCGCCAGGTCTTACGGAAGAGGAAAAAAGCACCAGGCCCAGATTGTGTTACACCAGCCTGTCTGAAATCCTGTGCTGACTAGCTGGCCCCCATCTTCACACAGATCACTGGAACTGTGCGAAGTCCCTACATGCTTCAAACGCTCCATCCCAATCCTAAAGAAACCCAAAATTACAGGACTAAATGACTACAGGCCTGTGGCTCTAACGTCTGTGGTCATGAAGTCATTTGAAAAACTGGTACTGGCCCACATGAAGGAAATTATTGGACCCTTGCTGTATCCTCTTCAGTTTGCCAACAGAGCAAACAGGTCTGTGGATGATGCAGTCAATATGGGACTGCATTATGTTCTGCAACATCTAGACAGACCAGGGACTTATGTGAGGATCCTGTTTGTGGACTTCAGCTCGGCTTTTAACACTATCGTATACACGACAATGTTTTCAAAACGATTCGCGTTTACACACATCCGCGAAAACGGCCGAAAACACTATATTACATATGCCAGGCCAGTAGATGGCGCTGTCACCTTGTTAGTAAACAGTACCTGTAGGTAGTGGTGGGCAGAGCGAGGCTTCGTGAAACACTGAAGCAGTCGAAGCAAATGTGTCGAGGCTTCGAAACATCTCGACACCCGTCTCTACGGTGACACCTAGTGGTCATTTTCAAGTATTGCTCTGAAACAGCGTCGACAAAGAAACAGTTAAGCGAATTGACGAATTATAAGGTATGTTGTTAATCGATCCACCAAGTGATTTGGGGGAGTGGTTGGTTAGTGTGCTCGACTGAAATGCTGTCTCCTTGGGTTCGAATCCTGGGTGAAGCAGTCATCTTCACAAAATTATAATAAAGAATTAAAATGTGTGTTTTTATTGTTCTGTTCTTGTAATGTTGAAACATCGGTCTGACATCTGAATGAACTCTTTGTGAATAAATAAGTGTTATTTTGGTAATGAAAAATAGACAATAAAATACATCAAGCCACAATGTCTTATTTGTTTTTATTTTTTTTTACATGGGCTACAGATTTTTATTTAAAAATTGTAATTGTTCTGCTGTTGATGGACTTAGCCTACTACTTTTTTTACATAGAATATCTCCAGCCTTTGAAAAAATCCTCACAAGGGACAATTATCTGTCAATGTCTATCTATCAATATCTTAATAATAACTTTTAATGTAGCCTAAATATAATTAACCAAATTACACTATAAATATCACTATATCGCAAAATCTCTCTCCTCTCACAAAAACCCACGAAGTGAAGATGCGTTAACTCCACTTTTATACTTTGTGGGAGTTAGGTTGAGACGGATGTGCAATTGTGTGATTTGTTTCCGACCCTGTCAATCAAATGCAGAATCAGCAAGTATGCCACGTCTCGAGACACTTGTGACACGCCCCGATGCTTCGAATCGCCATAGTCACGTGACATGGGTGTTTCGAATCACGCTTCGGAGCAGTGTTTCGAAACATCTGCGCTTCGGGATCTCGACACCGTGTCGAAACGTTAGTTTCGCGTCTGCCATCCCTACCTGTAGGGAAGTGACGATTATATGATGTATATGATGCGTCTCCACTGTTGGTTGTAATATTGGTGAAGTAAATCCACACTTTGCTGAAGAAGCGTTAGCAAACTCTTGAGCAGCAACAACTAACCATGTACTCTGCCATTGTTGTATATGTTTGTTCGCACTTGCCTTTAAAATCGACACTTACTGCGCATGTCTACATACCTAACACGTACTATGCATGCGCATGACGTCACCGTTTTCAAAGATTCCCGTATTGGGTGTTTACACAGAAACGATAATGGTGGCGTTTTCAAAAACTTGCACTTTTTAAACCCGTATTCAAAAATATGCGTTTTCAGTCCCCAAAACACCGTTGTCGTGTAAACGAACAGGCAAAACGCATAAAAAGTTTCCCGTTTTTGGCAGAAAACATTGTCGTGTAAACGGCCCCTAACTCAGCTCTCCGTGCCCACCTCCGTCTGTCAGTGGATCACCAGCTTCCTGACAGACAGGTAGCAGCTAGTGAGGCTGGGAAAATTCACATCCAGCACCCGCACCATCAGCACCGGAGCTCCTCAGGGCTGTGTTCTCTCCCCATTGCTCTTCTCCCTCTACACGAACGACTGCACATCTAAAGACCCCTCTGTCAAGCTCCTGAAGTTTGCAGACGACACCACACTTACCGGCCTCATCCAGGATGGTGACTAGTCTGCCTACAGACAGGAGGTTAAAAAGCTGGCTGTCTGGTGCAGTCTTAACAACCTGGAGCTCAACATGCTCAAAACAGTGGAGATGACCGTGGACTTCAGGAGAAACTAGGGCTGGACGATATGGACAATTTATATCACGATATATTTCTTAATTTTGGTCAATACGATATAATTCCGATATCGATATGAACACTATTAAAAAAAGCCTCATAAAAACTGCCAAGAATGCCCACAACAGATGTCTGTACTTACAAACTTATGAAAAATGAATTTGCCAAGTCTATGAAACCTTCTCCTATAAAACTGTATAATATTTTAGGTTAAAAAAAACAAATAAATTGTTTGCACAAATAAATTAATGTTCACCTTTTATTTGTTTTAGCCTTCATACAAACAAGAAATGTGTAATCCCTGTCAAACAAACATCTCAGACTCACCGTAGTAATATTTTTTAACTTCAAACAATGGGCTTACATACACTACCAGTCAAAAGTTTTTGAACAGTAAGATTTTTTATTTTTTTTTAAGAATTATCTTCTGCTCACCAAGCCTGCATTTATTTGATCCAAAATACAGCAAAAACAGTAACATTTTGAAATATTTTTACTATTAATTTATTTTAAAATAACTTTTCTATGTGAAAATATTTTAAAATGCAAGTTATTCCTGTGATTTCAAAGCTGAACTTTTAGCATCATTACTCACACAATCCTTCAGAAATCATTCTAATATGCTGATTTGCAGCTCAAAAAAAACATTTAGTATTATGTTGAAAACAGCTGAGTAGAATTTTTTTAGGTTTCTTTGATGAATAGAAAGTTCAGAAGAACAGCATTTATCTGAAATAGAAATAATTTGTAACATTATAAATGTCTTTATCATCACTTTTGATCAATTTAAAGCATCCTTGCTAAATAAAAGTATTAATTTCGATAATTTCTTTCCCAAAAAAATAAAACATTAAACTGACTCCAAGCTTTTAAATGGAATACTGTATAAGTCAACATCAAGTCGAGCTTTATTGTCATTCTGCTACATGTGAGGAAATGTCGTGTCTCGCAATCTGATTGTCTGCCAGTAGGAGGTGCTGTGAGAGCGGGAGTACTAGCGGTTTCCCCGGTAACGGCTGTAATCTAAGCTGCTCCGCTCATGAAAGCAACTTTATCAGATAAAATGAAAATGCCATCGAAAATTTTCTAAAGACAGTCGGTTTCCTTCAGAGATACATTCATATAAAACACCTGTGCCAAGTTTTAATTTCGAAATGTGTAGTGCTCATGTTTATTCAACGAGGTCAAACGCCACAAATAAATCAATGTATGGGAAACACTGGTAATGTATATCGAAATATCGGAAATGTGTTTAAACAATCATATCACCGTTATTGAAAAAAAAATATTGCGATACATATTGATATTGAATTATTGTCCAGCCCTAGGAGAAACCCCCCTGCACTCCCCCCACTCACCATCTTGGACAGCACTGTAACGACAGTGGAGTCATTCAGATTACTGGGCATCACTATTTCTAAGGACTTGAAATGGGACACTCACATAGACTCCATTGTTAAAAAGGCCCAGCAGAGCAGAGGCTGTATTTCCTTCGCCAGCTGAGGAAGTACAACCTGCCACAGGAGCTGCTGAAACGGTTCTACTCTGCCATCATTGAATCAGTCCTCTGCACTTCAATAACTGTCTGGTTCAGCTCAGCTACCAAATCTGACCTCGGAAGACTACATAGGGTAGTCCAGCTGGCAAAATCACTCTGGACCCCTCACACCCACTTCCTCTTTGAACTGTTGCCGTCTGGTCGACGCTACAGAGCACTGAGCACCAGAACGGCCAGACACAGGAACAGTTTCTTCCCTCAGGCAATCCATCTTATGAACACTTGACAATAATTGTGGAACACACAACACTATTTATACACTTATTTATCTAACACATCTACATTTACATTTCAAATTTGCACATAATATACCCGTACATACAAAACTGTCTATTGTAATATACCTGTACATACAATTGTCGATTTGAATATTGTTATTCCCTATTTACTTGTTCTATTTTATTCTTTTATTATCTGTGTTTTTGTCCTGTCACTGTCATTCTGTTGCAATGTGGAAGCTTCCGTCACGAAAACCAATTCCTCGTATGTGTAAACATACCTGGGAATAAAGCTCATTCTGATTCTGATACATGTGCATTCCTCTGCTTGTAAACAAGGAGCAGTGCATCCGGGTTCTACGTCAGAACGCCATCTCCTGCGTCAGCAGCATCACATGCATGCGTGGTGCTCTCGTGAACGCGCATTGAAGTCTGACACGGAAGAGAGGAATTGTTGAATAAAGTTATTTTTGTTTTCTTTGTGCACAAGAAGTATTCTTGTAGCTTCATAAAATGAACCACTGATGTCACATGAACTATGTCCTTACTACCTTTCTGGGCCTTGAATGTGGTAGCACTGTTGCTGTCTATGCGGAGACAGAAAGCTCTCCGATTTCATCAAAAATATCTTAATTTGTGTTCCGAAGGTCTTACAGGTTTGGAATGACATGAGGGTGAGTAATTAATGACAGAATTTTCATTTTTTGGGAGAACTATCACTTTAACATTAATCCCTCAAATTTGGACTATTTCGTTGTCATCTTTGGGCAAATTCCTTTTCATCACATAAAACAAACAAACAGAAAATCTGTCGATAAGTACCTCTTAGACTGGTTTGTTGATTCTTAGCAGAGCAGATGAGTCTTGTGATGCCTTCAATGACCTGACTCTTTGACTCGGTGTCTCTCTCTTTCGGCTTCTTCCCCAGGAAGATGGTCGGAACTAAAGACAGGCAATGTGAGTAAATATAGTTGGTACATAAATATGGAGAGCAACAACAATAGTAGCACTGCAGTGAGCGCTACAAAAAAAGCTCAGCTTCAGAAAGAAAAAGAGCAGAGGTCAAGAAAGAAAATGTCAAATGAAATTACAGGCTAGAAAACACTGTATGGAGTCAAACAAATACAAGTGACCTTTTTCCAGTGAGCAAATGGACAAGGGTGTAAATCTAGTAGACCAGCTCACCTTTCTTGTTCTTCTCCTTGGTCACCACAGTCATGGACATGGTGTTAGAGCCAGTCTGGAGCTCAAAAGAGCCGGGCAGTCGGCTAACCTGCAGGGATCTGAACGCACACTTCAATGTGATCTTATTGCCCATGTCTCTCCGCTCGCCATCTTTGCGCTTCTCAGCCCCTGACGAAACCCAGTAATCCACCTGCAGCCCAATGGCATCCATACCATGAGACATGCTGGGGCTCCTAGATAACAGAATCAGTTTGACCAGATTTTTTTACAGGGCATGCATTTTTAAAGAGATAACAGCTGTAAGCTAAAGCAATGTGAGAAACAGCAGAGCGGTGCAGATTTCTGTACAATATTATACACAAACCCTAGTGCAGCCAGTCCGCTTAGTGATGGTGATGGAGGAGGCGTTGCAGAATCTTTCATCATCCCAGTGGGAGATCCATGAGCCGGTGGAGACGTTGATGGAACTGCCAAACTCAAAGGCAAACCCTCCTCACAATCTCCACCTACAACGGGTCAAATAAATATTTGGAAAAAAGCTAAAATGAAATTTCACCGCAAAGTGATGAGAATTTCATAAAACAAAGTGTACATACTTTTTTGTACAGAAAATTCAGATAATTGTTTAACTATATATTAAACAACAAAAATGTGGTATTTATTTTATAAATAAAGAAATATGAATCTAAATGTGCAATTTAACTTCAGTGATAAGCCTTGTGTGTTTAGATTAGCTAAAAAAAAAAAAACAGAATCCTTAATTCCGGAATCAGACTACACTGGTTGCACTGTATGTTTTTGATTTGCTAAAATGCACTGGCTCATAAGAGTCACTTGTTCAGAAATCAAACTACATGTTGCGCTGTCTGGTTCTCTGTTCCCATCCTTAATGGTAATACAATATTACTGGTGAATTTTGTGCAGATAGATGTGAAAAAACATGACAAACCTGAAGATCCTGGGCTGGGCTCTACCAATCCCACCTTAACCACCTGTTGCAATTAAATATCAATCTATCCATTATTGGAAATTAAACTGTGATTGTAGAATATGTTGCAATATACATTTCTGTATAAATTCTGGGGTCATTATATTTTATATGCATTAAATTGATCAATAGTAACTGTAAAGTCATTATAAAGTTATAAAATTTATATTTCAAATAAATGGCTTTGAAAAATCTTACTACAACTACAAACGTTTGAACAGTAGTGTAACTAAATGTACTCACACCAACAAATGGAACAAAATTTTGGTAGGAATCATCATCCTGCCTAGAAGAGTAAAATAAAAAATTTAAAAAAATAAAAATAAATATATATATAGTCAGGTCCATAAATATTGGGACATCGACACAATTCTAACATTTTTGGCTCTATACACCACCACAATGGATTTCAAATGAAACGAACAAGATGTGCTTTAACTGCAGACTGTCAGGTTTAATTTGAAGGTATTTACATCCAAATCAGGTGAACGGTGTAGGAATTACAACAGTTTGCATATGTGCCTCCCACTTGTTAAGGGACCAAAAGTAATGGGACAGAATAATAATCATAAATCAAACTTTCACTTTTTAATACTTGGTTACAAATCCTTTGCAGTCAATTACAGCCTGAAGTCTGGAACGCATAGACATCACCAGACGCTGGGTTTCATCCCTGGTGATGCTCTGCCAGGCCTCTACTGCAACCGTCTTCAGTTCCTGCTTGTTCTTGGGGCATTTTCCCTTCAGTTTTGTCTTCAGCAAGTGAAATGCATGCTCAATCGGATTCAGGTCAGGTGATTGACTTGGCCATTGCATAACAGTCCACTTCTTTCCCTTCAAAAACTCTTTGGTTGCTTTTGCAGTATGCTTTGGGTCATTGTCCATCTGCACTGTGAAGCGCCGTCCAATGAGTTCTGAAGCATTTGGCTGAATATGAGCAGATAATATTGCCCGAAACACTTCAGAATTCATCCTGCTGCTTTTGTCAGTAGTCACATCATCAATAAATACAAGAGAACCAGTTCCACTGGCAGCCATACATGCCCACGCTACCACCACCATGCTTCACTGATGAGGTGGTATGCTTAGGATCATGAGCAGTTCCTTGCCTTCACAGTTCTGGAACAACATCCTATGGACAGATGAGACCAAGATCAACTTGTACCAGAGTGATGGGAAGAGAAGAGTATGGAGAAGGAAAGGAACTGCTCATGATCCTAAGCATACCACCTCATCAGTGAAGCATGGTGGTGGTAGCGTGGGCATGTATGGCTGCCAGTGGAACTGGTTCTCTTGTATTTATTGATGATGTGACTACTGACAAAAGCAGCAGGATGAATTCTGAAGTGTTGCGGGCAATATTATCTGCTCATATTCAGCCAAATGCTTCAGAACTCATTGGACGGCGCTTCACAGTGCAGATGGACAATGACCCAAAGCATACTGCAAAAGCAACCAAAGAGTTTTTGAAGGGAAAGAAGTGGACTGTTATGCAATGGCCAAGTCAATCACCTGACCTGAATCCGATTGAGCATGCATTTCACTTGCTGAAGACAAAACTGAAGGGAAAATGCCCCAAGAACAAGCAGGAACTGAAGACGGTTGCAGTAGAGGCCTGGCAGAGCATCACCAGGGATGAAACCCAGCGTCTGGTGATGTCTATGCGTTCCAGACTTCAGGCTGTAATTGACTGCAAAGGATTTGCAACCAAGTATTAAAAAGTGAAAGTTTGATTTATGATTATTATTCTGTCCATTACTTTTGGTCCCTTAACAAGTGGGAGGCACATATGCAAACTGTTGTAATTCCTACACCGTTCACCTGATTTGGATGTAAATACCCTCAAATTAAACGTGACAGTCTGCAGTTAAAGCACATCTTGTTTGTTTCATTTGAAATCCATTGTGGTGGTGTATAGAGCCAAAAATGTTAGAATTGTGTCGATGTCCCAATATTTACGGACCTGACTGTATATATATACAGTGGGTACGGAAAGTATTCAGACCCCCTTAAATTTTTCACTCTTTGTTATATTGCAGCCTTTTGCTAAAATCATTTAAGTTCATTTTTTTTCCTCATTAATGTACACACAGCACCCCATATTGACAGAAAAACACAGAATTGTTGACATTTTTGCAGATTTATTAAAAAAGAAAAACTGAAATATCACATGGTCCTAAGTATTCAGACCCTTTGCTCAGTATTTAGTAGAAGCACCCTTTTGATTTAATACAGCCATGAGTCTTTTTGGGAAAGATGCAACAAGTTTTTCACACCTGGATTTGGGGATCCTCTGCCATTCCTCCTTGCAGATGCTCTCCAGTTCTGTCAGGTTGGATGGTAAACGTTGGTGGACAGCCATTTTTAGGTCTCTCCAGAGATGCTCAATTGGGTTTAAGTCAGGGCTCTGGCTGGGCCATTCAAGAACAGTCACGGAGTTGTTGTGAAGCCACTCCTTCGTTATTTTAGCTGTGTGCTTAGGGTCATTGTCTTGTTGGAAGGTAAACCTTCGGCCCAGTCTGAGTTCCTGAGCACTCTGGAGAAGGTTTTCGTCCAGGATATCCCTGTACTTGGCCGCATTCATCTTTCCCTCGATTGCAACCAGTCGTCCTGTCCCTGCAGCTGAAAAACACCCCCACAGCATGATGCTGCCACCACCATGCTTCACTGTTGGGACTGTATTGGACAGGTGATGAGCAGTGCCTGGTTTTCTCCACACATACCGCTTAGAATTAAGGCCAAAAAGTTCTATCTTGGTCTCATCAGACCAGAGAATCCTTCAGGTGTTTTTTAGCAAACTCCATGCGGGCTTTCATGTGTCTTGCACTGAGGAGAGGCTTCCGTCGGGCCACTCTGCCATAAAGCCCCGACTGGTGGAGGGCTGCAGTGATGGTTGACTTTCTACAACTTTCTCCCATCTCCCGAATGCATCTCTGGAGCTCAGCCACAGTGATCTTTGGGTTCTTCTTTACCTCTCTCACCAAGGCTCTTCTCCCCCGATAGCTCAGTTTGGCCGGACGGCCAGCTCTAGGAAGGGTTCTGGTCGTCCCAAACGTCTTCCATTTAAGGATTATGGAGGCCACTGTGCTCTTAGGAACCTTAAGTGCAGCAGAATTTTTTTTGTAACCTTGGCCAGATCTGTGCCTTGCCACAATTCTGTCTCTGAGCTCTTCAGGCAGTTCCTTTGACCTCATGATTCTCATTTGCTCTGACATGCACTGTGAGCTGTAAGGTCTTATATAGACAGGTGTGTGGCTTTCCTAATCAAGTCCAATCAGTATAATCAAACACAGCTGGACTCAAATGAAGGTGTAGAACCATCTCAAGGATGATCAGAAGAAATGGACAGCACCTGAGTTAAATATATGAGTGTCACAGCAAAGGGTCTGAATACTTAGGACCATGTGATATTTCAGTTTTTCTTTTTTAATAAATCTGCAAAAATGTCAACAATTCTGTGTTTTTCTGTCAATATGGGGTGCTGTGTGTACATTAATGAGGAAAAAAATGAACTTTAAATGATTTTAGCAAATGGCTGCAATATAACAAAGAGTGAAAAACTTAAGGGGGTCTGAATACTTTCCGTACCCACTGTATATATATATATAATCAAAAACTATGAAATGATGGGATGGTAGAAATCATCTCACTAACGTCTTGTGTTTGCAGGTCAGCATGGCCTCAGCAATGGGAAGCTGATGAGTAACCGTAGATCCGTTGATGTATTGTAGGATTCGCCCGGCCACATCCACAAAGTCAACAGAGGAAGCTGAAGAGATACAAGAACAAAGCCTATAGACAAATCACCAATACAATACATCTCTACAGGCACAGGAAAGAGAAATGCTGCATATCCACATCGAGTTGACACTTGAAATAACTGTAGAGGGTTAAGCAAATGCATTACTTACCAGTCTGAGGAGGCTCTGGGTGGCTGAAAAACTCTTGCCATGAGCTGTCCAGGAAGGAAGAACTGTAGCGATTGTCCAGAGAACCCAGGTGTTTGGCCACGGGGTGAGAGCCTGTGGAGATGCTCACATGATACATCCTGCATTTTTTGATACAGTTGATTTTTTTTTAAAGCTTTTGTCATTGTTGTGTGCAGTATCATTGAGTTATTTATACGCACCTATAGGCACCACAAGGAACTTCATGTGGCTGAGCCAGTCAGACATCTTGTTGGCGAGCTGAGAGGCGTAGAATCTCAAGACGGCTCCTAAGTAGCTCTGACCTCCAACCGCCACCACCTTCACCGGTTTGGGCATGATGGAGTTACAGTTGCAGCTGTGTGAATAAAGAAGGAACAATGAAAAGATGAATGCCAATGCAGTGCAAATGCTGTTTACATGCTACAATCTTTGATCACCAATGCAATTCATATTGACAACTATGAATCAGATTTAACATCACGAAATCTGACAGCCAGTCATGTCATTTCACATTTGTGTTTATTCTCACTGATTCCACCACAGTTAACACTTACAATTTCTGTATGCGTGTGAGCACGGCGGAAAGAACGGCCTGGATTTCTGATCCGGAGCAGGTGCAGACCACCGGCAGCTTCTGGGCCTGCAGCAGCTCAGCCACATACTGCAGAAACACACACAGAGTCGTATTACTCTACTTCAGAATGGATAAAAACATCAGCATGCGCTAAGATACTGACACAACACAGATGTTTAATGTCAAATTAAAGCAGTTATTAATTGAACACAAGAATGGCTAAGTTCAGACAGACAGGCACACAGGAAGTGAAATGGACTGGTATTTACGTGTCCTTGCCAGTCGCTGCCATTGACCAAGATAAGGCTGTCAGGAAGAGTGCTGTCAGACAGCAAGATCTGGTTGAGCTGGTCGTACACTATCTTCCTAGGCATCTACAGATAAAAAACATGACAAAGCATTTTGTTCGCCTTCATTTTCTCAGCCTTGCATTTTAAGCATTTAACTTTAAGGTGCAGTGTATAATTTCCGCTGTTAGGAATTTTACCTACCTTCACAGAAGTATAACAGCAGCTCAGCTGCTTTCAAAATAATGTCGTTTTTAAAGAATTTTTGATTATACGGTTCATGAACCCAAAATAGTCACGGATTCATTAATTCATCTGGATCATCCTTGCAAGGCATATTTTATGTGCAGTTTTTAGAGAAATTAAATGCTGCTATTTATCATGAGGTATTTGCCTTAGCTAAATCAATATTTACATATTTTATTAGTTTTATTCAATGTAAATGTATCAAAAGCCTGTTCAAAAGTTTTTAGTTTTTTTAATTAATACTTTTATTCAGCAATGGTGCAATAAACCGATTTAAAATGACAGTAAAGACTTTTACGTTGTTACAAAATATTTCTTTTGATGATATGCTCTCATTAGCAAATTAATAAATCTCTATTTCCATTCATCAAAAATACAGAAAAAAAGTATCCACAAAAATATTAAGCAGCACAACCATTTTCAAAATAGATAAATGTTTCCTATGCACCAAATCAACAAATTAGAACGATTTGTGAAGGATCATATGACACTGAAGACTGGGTAATGATGCTGATTATTCAGCTTTGCATCACATGAATAAATTGCATTCTTAAATATATTTAAATAGAAAATGGCTATGTTATAATATCTCACAATATTACTGTTTTAGTGTATTTTTGATTAAATAAATGCTTGGTCAACAGATTTCTTTTAAAACATTTATTTTCACAAAATGTTTAACTGTAGACTATCTATTCAAGTTTAAATGTTGTCACCCGAATTGTGACCCTGGACCACAAAACCATAAGTAGCACAGGTATATTTGTAGCAATAGTCAACAATACATTGTATGGGTCAAAATTATTGATTTTTATGCCAAAAATCATTAGGATATTAAGTAAAGATCATATTCCATGAAGATATTTTGCAAATTTCCTACTGTAAATATATCAAAACTTAATTTTTGATTAGTAATATGCATTGCTAAGAACTTCATTTGGACAATCTTTAAAGGCGATTTTCTCAATATTTAGATTTTCAAATAGTTGTATCTCGGGCAAATATTGTCCAATCAAACCATACATCAATGGAAAGCTTATTTATTCAGCTTTCAGATGATGTATAAATCTCAATTTCAAAAAATTGACCCTTTATGATTGGTTTTGTGGTCCAGGGTCACAATTGACTTATCATTTCTGCACCACTAGTGGCAGCAAACAAAACTGCACAAATAATTGTGTCCAAACAAACACTCCCAAAAGCCTGTCTTCCATTGTTTTGCCAAACAGACAGTTCCCCATTGGCTGAATCATAAATTGACATGTTGAACCTCCACTCTTCAGGAATTTAATTAACGAATAGCGCACTTACAGTCTTCTCTGTACATTAAACTGGGATAAGTGAAAGTACTTTACCAGTGAAAAAAATATACACTTCACCTTTAAGGGCTCTCGTATTCCGGATGACTCAGAAGCGGCTATTTCGGTCTCAGGAACCGAACGGTTTCTCACAAACATGATAAAGAGCAGCAGCGATGGTGAGCAACAAAAATATATTTGTGAAATGTTATCAGATTTTTAATAAACTGCAGGGAGGATTAAAAACGGCACTTCATCACGATGGCCCTTGAGTATGTTTTGACACCTCTGCACAAAAGTGAACCGCCATATGAGCCAGGTGTCGAATCATGCCAGACCTAGTACAGAGTTACATAAGGAGAATTATCGCCCACTCTCTCTCTCTCTCTCTCTCCTTTCTCTAGCATCACACCCACTCCTCCCGCTCGCTAATCCTCATGCATGGCCCAAATGAATCACCATATTCTCTGCTTTGCCCTCTCACACACAAACAAACACGCAATTTCCTGAGCAAATAGCCCTTGGGGGTTTATCGATTCTGCTGAGCTTCCGTCAGATCAACTTAAGAAGAGTGAGGCTGCTGTTCTTGGCTAAGTGCTAGCTCGCTCTGTGTGTGTGTAGGTTGTTACCTGAGGGGTGAGGCTGAGCTCGGGTGATCTCTCACTGTCCGAGCTGTTTGTGCGTTCACTGAGCGGTTTGGACAGCTGTCTCTCTTTCATAGGGGTCCCTCGCCTCTGTCTGGGGGTATGACTGCCATCCAGTCTGGGGAGAGTTGCACAGCTGCTTTTATTTATTTGCTACACACTCCATTTCATCTCAATATGTACACAAGAGTCTAAAAAAGCAAGCAACAATCCTATTTAAGAGTATAATTTCATGAACTGTAGCAAATCTCAGAAAAATAAAAATAACTATGTACATATTTTTGGATATAATAGATTTGGTGTGGGCGGTTTGACCAAAATATCACGGTATAAATAATTTCATATCATGCCAGAACTGTACATATAACAATATTTTACATTTTACAATTGAAATCTTGAAAATATTTTGTTTGGTGTGTAGCAGAAGAAATAATGTATACAGGTTTGAAATGAGTAAATAATGACAAATTTTCATCTTTAAATACAGGTTTTATGTGAAACACCAACCTGGGAGATGGCATGTTAGTGCTACTGCTCCTCTGTGGGGTCCGCGGTCTCTCTGCCACTGATAAAGTGATGCTAGGGGTCCCGTCAGAAATCACTTCCACTTCATTGAGTTCCTATAGCATTAACCTCTCAATAAATACTAGTTCATGAGCTCACAGAGGATACGGTTTTACAGGTTTAACTACTGACTGAGAAAGGGGCAGATAAAGACAAGCAACCAGTCTCACCAATGTGTCCATCTCTGAGAAAGCGTCATCCGTGTTTGCACTGGGGGAACGCTGGATTTTACCAGATACAGTCTGCTCAGCCCTCTTCAGAAGAAAGAAAGGATGGGTAAAGAGAGAGAAATTAAAAGAAATGAGACATACAATGGCCTTAAATGGATAGTTTACCCAAAAATGAAAATTACCCCATGATTTACTCACCCTCAAGCCATCCTTTGTGTATATGACTTTCTTCTTTCAGACAAATACAATCTTCCAAGCTTTATAATGGCAGTGAATGGGGGGGGGGGTTGGGTTCATATTAAATATTCATATTTAAACCTTTAAAAACTGTAATCTCTAGCTTTCACTAGCTGTTTCCAACCACCTATTTTTATGAGCATTTTGGAATATCACGTAAAAAAAAAAACGCTGGATGGAAACACCAAGATGCGCATAAATTCTAAAAATGCACATAAAAAA
This sequence comes from Schizothorax lantsangensis, assembly GCA_027422415.1. NCBI lineage: Eukaryota > Metazoa > Chordata > Actinopteri > Cypriniformes > Cyprinidae > Schizothorax > Schizothorax lantsangensis. Next base: position 15,371,774 of record CM049859.1, read on the forward strand.
AGTTATGCGCACAAATGAGTAGGATAAACGTTTTATCCGATAAGAAAAATGTGCTTAAACTACGATGGAAACACATTTACCGAATAAATTCCACCTTGTCCATCAAAAAAAGTCATGTGACTTTGCACAATGGGACGGGATAACTTGACTAACCAGAGGACTGATCTCGCTGCACAGCATCTGAAGTTGCTTTCGTTGTTCTGAAATGCCTGAGCAAAGTCTGTCATCAAAATATTTCTGTATAATTGTCTTATACGACTGCGTTCCCAAACAGCAGAAATCCACCCCCGAAAGTAATGACTACATTTATTGTGTTTCGCCTGCTCGCTCTGAGGCGCAAGTAATTCATCATATATGAAAAATATATAAAGTGGATTCTCCTTTTATTAGTGATATATAGTGCCAGTTTATCAGGAAGTGACGATTTTGTTCTCTTTGACACATTGGATGGAAACGGTGCTTTATGCGATATTCCAATTTTGCGCTTAAGTTAAATTTGAATCTTTGGATGGAAACATAGCTACTACCTGTCATACGCGTGTTCACGAGAGAGTGGATTTCCAGTGGATGATGTGGGACATATGCATAGCGTAAGCTCTAGGGGTGTGAATCGTCACTGGTTTCACAATTCGATTTGTTTACGATTATCATGTCAAGGATTCGATTTGATATCACGATGCATCTCATCCTCAATTTTCAATATTACGGCACATGGCTACATTTTCATATTCATTTTATATCAAATTTATTTTGTGCATTTTATTCGGTAAATGTGTTTCCATCGTAGTTTAAGCACATTTTTCTTATGAGATGCTTTGGCTTCACTTTTCTATAGTGGAAGGAAGTGGAGACGCGTCGTCCATCTTTTTTTACAATCTATGGTGAAAATATGTCTCACGAGAACCAAGTTTTGTTTACAGCAAAGGAAAACCAGTCTCCTCCTGGCTTATATCGAAATCCTTTACACATTTTTCTTTAAAAATCCTTTTGTATTTCTAATTCATGACCGGTGTTTTGTTCTCTTACGGTTTATAGAGTTTTAAATATGGATATTATTCTTACACAAACGCATCGCTTCGCTTCAGAAGGCCTTTATTAACCCCCCAAACCCATGTGGAGCACTTTTAATGATGGATGGATGCACTTTATTTTGCTTCAAAATCTCAACCACTATTCATTGCCATTATAAAGCTTGGAAGAGCCAGGACATTTTTTATATATAACTCCGATTGAATTCGCCTGAAAGAAGAATGTCATATACACCTGGGATGGCTAGAGGATGAGTAAATCATAGGGTAATTTTCATTTTCAGGTGCACTATCCCTTTAAAAGCAGCAGCAATAAGGCAAAGCAAAGTAAAGATAAATTGCAGTGGTGAAATAAGGTCTCTCTCTGTATGACACTCACAGGACTCAGATTGTCTTTGCTGTGGCTGCACCTGCTATTCAAGCTACCAAACTCAATCTGAGAGCTGGACTGTGACATGCCTTCAAAAAACGGCCTAAAACACACACACACACAAACACAAAGCCAGGGTCAGAATAAGAAAAAAGCTTAGGTGTAGGCAGTTTGCCCACTCAGTGTGTGACTAAAAAAGCTTTTTATATCAGTTTATTCCTGCATTTGAGAGTGAAATATGCTGCTTGTACATATTTCCTATTATACAATATATTCCGGAATATTTTGCAACAGAAACAACACCACTACAGTTATTGGCTGCCTCCTCAATTATTTAATCACATCTGTGTAATGCAGAGCAAAATTACTAAATCAATATCTGAAAGTGGGTCCCATAAGAATAAATGTTAGCTAGTGAATGCAGTACCGGAGTTGGGGTTTGGGTTTGGGTGTGCTGATAATACTGTCTGTTTCTTCCATGTCTGGGCCGCTGTCACTGGGGTTGTACATCTCAAGACTGTCATAGAGCTCATCCAGATCCTCTTCCACATCTCGGATCTGCTCTCTGGACACATGATCCAAACCAAACCCCACCTGCATGCAAAATATTACCCATCAATTACTGATAGATACGAACAATGTACTTGTACAATATCATTTATTGGCCAATATTAGAGAATTTGTCATTGATACATTGACACAGAAAGCTTAAAGTTTATGCTCATTTACCCTATTTTTTATTTAGATTACCTTTCTCATCATATAACGCTCACTTAATGTTAAATCTATAAAAACACTAATAACACTTAAAGATTAAGAAAATAAACAAACAAAAAAAATGATTTGGATAAATTAGTAGAGACTTTTAATATCAGCCATGTACTGGTAATTAGCTATTAAATGAAATTAGTTAATCTTATATGTAATGTCCAAAGTGACCAAATACAATCCTTAAAGACAAATTAGTGAGAATAGAAGGGAAAAGACCTCTGCGGGTAAATTACACTAAATTTACAGACAGGATGCAATTACCTCATCAGACACTTTGAACCATTTCACCAATGCCATAAGCTTCTGTTTGATGTTGGGTTGCTAGATTTAAAACACAAACACCTTGTTAGACAGAAAACGGGGAAGTCATAAGCAACAATAGCAAACAGACACAAATTAACAGCGTATCTGGCTGAGCAACAGCAGGGAACAAAAATAGCAGCGAGCAGAGAGTGAAAAAAAAACACTGTCACATCAAACACAGAGCGCTGGAGAAGGGACTAGAGGCTTGTCAGCTAGAAGACAGAGCACACAGGAAAACAAAGCAGACTTGTGAAGGCATCTGAGAGGAGGAAGCAGATAACACGTTAATGTGCTCAGAAGCCCCATCCCTAGAGTTTCCATATGACTGCAAAAATTGCAGCAGCTCCTATTGCAGCCGCTGCTACATGTAAAGAACATCAGTGGCCCCAGGGAGAAATATGCAGTTTGTTAGCTTCCTGACAAAGCCTGAGTCAACATGGAGGCACAGAGAAAGCTGCTCTGGTTCTCGGAGGTCTGTTTTCCAATCCTGGACAGATCACTTACGTCACTTACATTAGCTCTGGTGATGGAGGCTGTGGAGGGGAGTTTACGGCGAGGTTTCTTTTTCCTCAGTTCATCCTCATCATCATAGAGGTACTGCCCAAAAATGACAAACCATGATTAAACCCTCAAAAATCTTACTTGAATAAAATAACATTTCACAGTGTCTAAGTCTCTCAAGTGCCAGATATAAAACAAAAAAAAACAGATTTGAAGTGATCCATACAACTTGGTCACTATATTACAAGTCTGTGGCAATATGGCTTTTAAAAGAATAGTACACCCTAAAATGCTCAGGCCAGCAGAGATGCAGGTGAGTTCTTTCTCGGAACAGATTTGGAGAAATTTAGCATTATGTCACTTGCTCACCAAGGGATCCTCTGCAGTGAATGGGTGCCGTCAGAGTTCAAACAGCTGATAAAAAAAATCACAAGTAATCCACACAACTTCAGTATATCAATTAACGTCTTGTGAAGCGAAAATCTTTTTTAATTTCAAACTGTTTCTTACAGCTAATCTACAATATATAATATTGGTTTCTCCAGTGAAAAGGTTGTCTGATTCAGGAGAGAAATATGCACAGATCAAGCACTGTTTACAAGTGACAACAGTCCAAATTAGTTTTAAATAAATATGATGGTGGATCTTGATGTGAGAGGCTAACATTGGATGGACTTCTTTATGAAACCAAAAGCGATGGTTTAAAGTAAAAAAAATTAATGATGGATTTATTACAAATATTCAGCTTTTCACTTCACAAGATGACGAACTGGATTCATGTCGATAACATGTGGGTTATGCGGTTTTTAAGAGCTGTTTGAACTCTTATTTTAACGGCACCCATTCCCTGCAGAGGATCCATTGGCAAGTGTTGTAATGCTAAATTCCACTAAATCTGTTCCTATGAAATAAAACTAATCTACATCTTTGATGTTACATGGAAAAGAGTCTTCAAAACACCTCTTTTTTGTGCTCCAAGGAAGAAAAAGTGTCAAACAAATCTGAAACTGCATGAGGACATGTAAGTGATGACAATTTTTGCTTTTGGGTGAACTAATTATTAAAATCACCCATTTATGCAGCTTGTATTTCCTTAAATTTCTTTCCCATCTCTGCCCAGAGTGTCTTTTCATGCCACAGATTTTATACTTCTTATCTGATTATATTTTTGCTTTACAAAACCATGCAGTGTATTTCTTCAGTGATCTGACTTCAGTCTCTGTGCACTGTTCTAATTCGCCAAACGGGAAATAGGCAAGATGGCTGAATATCAAAATCAATCACTTCAATATCACAGGCCTTACCTGCCCCTGTAGAGGGTCATCACTGCCGTCCTGCTCTGACGAATAGCTTTCCTCTTCCTCCTCAGAGTAATTATCGATGTCTGGTGAACGATCTGAAAGGAAGAAAACAGGAAACATGCAAGTGATTAAACCAGAGCAGGCCTTGCTAAAGAACTTACTAAAAGTGTTCTCAAAAATGTAAAAAAGCAGCCTTGACCTCTTTTTGTAATTTCTCATTAGCTGGTTTAAATTGAAATTGGTTCAAAGTGTGCAAGTCTCACCGGATAGCTTGGCCTTTGGTCCCTCTGGGTCGATGGGTTGACTGGAGAGAGAATAGACCCTGATCTCAGCAACGGGCACTGGTGTGTCCTTCACAGTCGTGTGCAAGCCCAACACCTGAGCACCTTCGGTCGGATGCTGCATCACCTATGAACAGGAGAACAGAAGGCATTAAGTAAATTGGTTTAGTTTACTTAGAACTGACTACAAAACACAAATGCTGAATTATTACAATGCAAATAAAACAGACTACAAAATCTTAGATTAGTTTAAGGTGCTTAGTTTAAGGGATAGTCAACCCAAAAATAAACATACTGTAATCATTTACCCACCCTCATGTTAAGTATGCATTTCCTTTAGATATTTTGTAGAATGTTGATAACCAAACGTTGACCAATGACTTCCATTATATGGACAAAAAAAAAAAAAACATGTTTCAAAATATCTTCTTTCGTGTTGACAGATTTTCCCCTTTATATTTAGATATTTTTGCAGCAAAATATATTCAATATACGGTCTGACCTGCTTAAAGAGTCTAAAACACTTTTTGTGCTAACAGACATGTACAGGTGCATCTCAATAAATTTGAATGTCGTGGAAAAGTTAATTTATTTCAGTAATTCAACTCAAATTGTGAAACTCATGTATTAAATAAATTCAATGCACACAGACTGAAGTAGTTTAAGTCTTTGGTTCTTTTAATTGTGATGATTTAGGCTCACATTTAACAAAAACCCACCAATTCACAATCTCAACAAATTAGAATATGGTGACATGCCAATCAGCTAATCAACTCAAAACACCTGCAAAGGTTTCCTGAGCCTTCAAAATGGTCTCTCAGTTTGGTTCACTAGGCTACACAATCATGGGGAAGACTGCTGATCTGACAGTTGTCCAGAAGACAATCATTGACACCCTTCACAAGGAGGGTAAGCCACAAAAATTAATTGCCAAAGAAGCTGGCTGTTCACAGAGTGCTGTATCCAAGCATGTTAACAGAAAGTTGAGTGGAAGGAAAAAGTGTGGAAGAAAAAGATGCACAACCAACTGAGAGAACCGCAGCCTTATGAGGATTGTCAAGCAAAATGATTCAAGAATTTGGGTGAACTTCACAAGGAATGGACTGAGGCTGGGGTCAAGGCATCAAGAGCCACCACACACAGACGTGTCAAGGAATTTGGTTACAGTTGTCGTATTCCTCTTGTTAAGCCACTCCTGAACCACAGACAATGTCGTCTTACCTGGGCTAAGGAGAAGAATAACTGGACTGTTGCCCAGTGGTCCAAAGTCCTCTTTTCAGATGAGAGAAAGTTTTGCATTTCATTTGGAAACCAAGGTCTGGAGGAAGGGTGGATAAGCTCATAGCCCAAGTTGCATGAAGTCCAGTGTTAAGTTTCCACAGTCTGTGATGATTTGGGGTCCAATGTCATCTGCTGGTGTTGGTCCATTGTGTTTTTTGAAAACCAACGTCACTGCACCCGTTTATCAAGAAATTTTGGAGCACTTCATGCTTCCTTCTGCTGACCAGCTTTTTAAAGATGCTGATTTCATTTTCCAGCAGGATTTGGCACCTGCCCACACTGCCAAAAGCACCAACAGTTGGTTAAATGACCATGGTGTTGGTGTGCTTGACTGGCCAGCAAACTCACCAGACCTGAACCCCATAGAGAATCTATGGGGTATTGTCAAGAGGAAAATGAGAAACAAGAGACCAAAAAATGCAGATGAGCTGAAGGCCACTGTCAAAGAAACCTGGGCTTCCATACCACCTCAGCAGTGCCACAAACTGATCACCTCCATGCCACGCCGAATTGAGGCATTAATTAAAGCAAAAGTAGCCCCTACCAAGTATTGAGTACATATACAGTAAATTAACATACTTTCCAGAAGGCCAACAATTCACTAAAAATGTTTTTTTTTATTGGTCTTATGAAGTATTCTAATTTGTTGAGATAGTGAATTGGTGGGTTTTTGTTAAATGTGAGCCTAAATCATCACAATTAAAAGAACCAAAGACTTAAACTGCTTCAGTCTGTGTGCATTGAATTTATTTAATACACGAGTTTCACAATTTGAGTTGAATTACTGAAATAACTGAAACTTTTCCACGACATTCTAATTTATTGAGATGCACCTGTATGTGCATCAAATTATTATTCTTGTTGATTTATATTCTTGTTTATTTTTTTCTTCTTGGTTTGAAATCAATAATAATGTAACTTATGACTTGGATGTGCTTTCAACAGTTAGTCATGTACTGAATCATAGTACAAATGCAAATGTCTTGGCATTTATTTGGGCATTAAATTACAGATACAAAATGACCTGTGTGGATTTTTGGTGCATCTGTGAGAAGTTTCAGTACTGTTAACACCATTAAAGTTATAAAACTGACTGAAGCATAGAAAGTTGTTATATTCCACCTTCTACAGCAGCCTTCCGTGTATTTTATGACATTTTTTGAAACATTTTCAAACCTGTGCTAAAACATTTTACTTTACACAAGCAGTCCAGAATCACACAAAAATGTGGCTGAACCAGATTTGTTGGTTTTGCGGTTCCTCACCTCAGCCATATTTATCATCCCTAGGGCGAGGGTCTTATAGCCCAGTATAGTACGATTCTTGTACCTCTTGCGTCTCTGGAGCATAATCTGAAGCTTGTTGGCATCTCGCTTCAAAAAGTGTGGGTACTGAAGACAAAATGTAAGTGAGAAAAGACTGCAAAATGTAACATTAACTGGATCTAATTCACTATGGGAAGAGTCACTTAGGGATTTAGGGATTTCTGATAACCAAACCATAATACCGTAATATTAAATCTGAATATGTCAATTTAGTTCTAATCTAATCCAAAAGGTACTCAAGCACTGTTAACCTGAAGAGAGAAGGTCAGCTGAAGATCAGTCTCAGTAAGGCCTGAAGAAGACAGCATGATTTCATTTGACCGCAAAATGCGTTTTGAGCCCTAAAGAGACATTTACACTCATTAGTCACCTAAACATAGATTAACAGATTTATATTTGAGTGATGCAAAGCAGTAAAACAAATTTTACCTGAAGTTTAACTGCAATGACCACCGAAGTAAGATCCCGGTCCAGCTCCTTCAAAATCACTAATTTTTTAAGAGTTAGACTGAGAAGTCTGCAAGAGAAAACAAGAGAGAGATGCTCAAGTTGCACTGAGGACAAGTTGCTATGGCAGCTGAATGAATAATCTGTCCCCAAGCCGGTTTATCAAGTTTACCTCACAGAGTTGACATTTTGGCCTTAAATCCCAGATGCAATTTTGGCTGACATTTCACCTAAAATTCCACACAACAACTGTGACCTTTTCGTACTGTGATTGAGAAGTGCCATGATGGTTTTTAATATATGTCACTGTCAGACACAATTACAAATTGAAATGTGCCTCATCTATTTCAAGGGATTGATATTTAATGGCCCTCGTGTCGTTCCAAACCCATATGCTGTTGTTGTTTTGCCGTGGAACACAAAAGGAGAATTTTTAAATAATTTACACAGTTCATTTTCCTTAGTGCCTCTGTCTAACTCAAACAAAACACAAAAATTCCCTTTTGTGCGTTTTTGGAGTTTGACATCATTATGAATGGTCATTATATGGAAAAGCTTCACAGAAAACTACCATCTTTGGTGTTTGGATTGACATGAGTGTGAGTAAATGAAGGCAGATTGTTCATTTGTGCATTAACTATTTATCTATAAAATACATGTATAGAAAACAAACATAACTGGAACTTCAATATCCAGCTTCAATATCAATCTAAGACAGCTACCAAAAGATCCTGAAATGAAAACCATTTTCTGATTCATCTCTCCACTGCACATAGACAGGACATTTGAAGTGGTAACAGACAAAGAATGCAATGTCCCAAAAACTGAGTTTCCACAAGGTGTGCTGAGATGTTTTTGGCCTGAAGTCAAGAACACTGCATTGGTGATATTAGATTTAGAGGATAAATCTCAGAGTGACACAGCACACAAGCACTGAGCTCATTCAGTTTCTGTGACAGGTTGTAGATTTACACAATGACAGGGGAACACTGTCATGAATGTTTAATAAATTAAATACACAAGCATATCTAAGCCACTATGAAGACTATGATAAAAGTAACATTAAATATATTGCAGTAATACTATTCCACACAAAAGTTTTACATTTTTGTGCTGTATGGTTTGAATTTTCTTATCGAATGCTTAAGCCACAGTACAGACAGTATGACAACTGTCCCAGTAAATATCACAGTATACGGTATTACACAATTAATTAATTCATTTGGAAATATTTTAGGTAGGCCTACATGCCAGTTTTTCTTAAAGAAAGAAAAAGGCAGTAATCTATACACTTAACCCTCTCATTTGATACACTGTATAACATTAAAAGTTAACATGAACAAAACAGAGCTCAAACTATTATAATCAACCGTATCTTTAACATACCTTCTGATGTTTGTGTTCATGTTTATTTCATGCTATAACTTATAGTAATGTAAAATAGATGTCTCGAGACCGCTTGTAATTAGTCAGATATGCCACGCCACATTTAAGAGTGTCAAAACGGCATTTATTGTTATCGTTTCATTTATTTATTGAAATTTGTAATACAACTGGAAAGAATTTGAAAACTAAGAATTTATTTCTTCACAGAAGCACAAAGCTCTTTTCGGGGATGGATGGAACGTGCATTACAAATAATATTTGCAAAGGGAAAAAATGCAGACTAAACTACGGGTGATTCATAGGGTCAAAAGAACCTGCGTTTATGCACCATTTTCTTTTAACTGCTTAAAATGAGATTGCTTTAATCTCGACAACCCTAAATTCTACACAAGAGATATTTTCATAAGAATCAGTACAGTGCATGAGGTGCATTCTGACACATTTTCCCACCCTCTTTTGATTGGCAGGATACAATCTGACATTTTATTTCACTAATTGACTCTACAAAGACAGTGTGTGTGTATATATGTATGTAATGAATGCACCAATGTATCAGCCTGTAATCGGTATCGGCCAATACATTGGTGCATTCACATAAACTCAGGAAAAAAAAATATCCTCACACTTTCAACTGCCTTTTCTATCAAATTTCTTATTACAAGTATAGCTTTGTATGATAATAAGATTCAACAACTGACACATAAATGGAACAAAATTCACAAACATTAGACAAACAGAAATGGAATAATGAGTCACTGGACAGAGCAGGAATCAATATCCAAAGTAGCAGTCAGTATGCGGTGTGTCCTCCAGCTGCTTTAAGTACTACAGTGCATCTCATCTTAATGGACTGAGAAAGATTTGCCAGTTCTTGCTATGAGATGTTAGGCTACTTCACTCTTCCACCAAGGCACTTGCAACTTCTTGAACACGTCTGGGGTACATATGGTCACATGTAGTCTGGCATTACAAGGACGAACAGCTGTCCTTCCTGTCTCCCTGTAGGCCTCGTAGTTTATTCCTCTGGCCACATCTGCAGTCCTCATGCCTCCCTGCAGCATGTTCCCACAGGTGATCAGGAAACCTGGGCATCTTTATTCTTGTGTTTTTCATAGTCAGCAGAAAGTTATTGAAACTATGACATTCATTTTCTTCCGCCTGTAAACTATAAGTGTCTTAAGGACTGTTCAAAGGTGCGTGTGTAATAATTGTTTATGGTTCATAGAACAAGCATGGAAAACAGTTTAAACACTTTCTAATACAGATATGTAAAGCTTATTTGGATTTTATAAAATGATCTTTAAAATACAGTATTCCAAAAGAGGGACATTTCTTTTTTTTTTTGCTCAGTTTATATATACACATACTGACTTCATATAGGATACAATTAGATATCTTGACTTGCAATCAGCTTTCATTTCTAAGCTACAGATGCCCTTGCATTACCTAAAAGCAACATTGCATGCTAAGCTAAACAAGAAAAAGCATTAATACATAATAGCAGCTTGAACCCAGTCCTCTCTTCAAAGTGAGCTATATTGAACTGGGTCTAATTCACTTACAAGTCTGTCCCTGTGCATTAGAGTGTAACTCTAGAGCACATAGGTAATGAAATTGGGAGAGGAGGGGCAAACCGGACACTCCTCTCACCTTTCAGTGATCTTATGCAACATTCTAATGGGACAATGTTGCAACACCAATTTAGGGTTTACATTCAGCAATAATCTTACTGATGCAGTTGAATGGAAAGTACAAAGTAAGAAATTAGTCTCAAAAAGCCTTTGAAAGCATTATGGAGCCAGTGTCAGAGAAAGAAACGAGATTAATAATGTATTCATAGCAGAGTAATGCTCTGTCACTCCTATGCTTCTTTTCTTCTCTGCTGGCCGCTCTTACAGTAAGTCTCTTTGCTTCGTGGCCATTTTCCCCTTCACTCCTTGCATGAAGCATCCCAAACCCCCTCCTCTACATTTCCATATCACAATCCCTTTGTGAGAGCAATGAGGCTAATTATTCACAAATAGTAAACAGCATGCCTCCATATTACTGTGCATATTATACAGTGGAGGTGCACTGTATATATAAAAAATATATATTTCTACTCTAGTTTTCACTGCAGCAACAAGTTAGGATGACATTTTCACTCTTCATAGAAGGTGTTGTTTTTAGTGAACTGCTCCATTTAGTAGAAGGAAGAACATGAAGCAAAAAAAGGGGGGGGGGGGGGAGTCAATCATCAGCTTTGTGTCAATTGTCTAAAATGGGGTTTTAACCACGGCCCCCCTAAGAGTGTGTATGTGTGTGTTTGTGTAGGCTATATATAATATTTGCATATGATCCAAATTAAGTACCAACATAAGAATTAAGTGACTAAAACTAAACTGTAAACTTAATACAAATATAAATAAATACGTAATATATTAATGGAGAAGAAAGTAATGAGTACTAGTGACTAATTATATAGCCTAATAGTACTACTGGACTAAATGCTAGTATCTAATGAACTTGACACGTGAACTTGACAAAGATAGCAGTCATTGAGTTACTTAATCGTAATTTCATAAAATAAGTAAAGTACAAGTAACATAAACGTACAAATGTTCAAATGGCTTGGCACAGTATGTGGGTGTTTAAAGGTCTAAAGTAAGAAACCACTGTTTCATGTGATCTCCAGTGCAGCGTGATCTGGATTAACTATTTACTCTGGTACAAAGTAGCTCTATTGTCGGCTCTACAAAAAAAAAGCGCATGTCTACTAGTATAAATCAAGAAGCGGCATACCTGGGCACACAGCTGGGAGAGGAGCTGTCAATCTCCCATGTCGCGAACAGGTTCATCTGAACCGGGCGACTTGAAGAAATCGAGACCGTCCTGAGAGGCTGCAAGTGGGGAGACGGAGCTCCCGCTCGCTGCTGAAGCCCTCCTCGCTCCGACATGCTGAGCTTGTCTCGGGATCTGTGCTGTCGGAGCGGTCTCGCTCAGTTTAGACACTCACTCGCGCATGCAGTCTCATGGCACGAGCCTCTTAACGTTCCCGCCTCCGCTAGGCGGTGGATTCACTGAGACTTCACTCAATTGCTGCTGCTTTCAGTCCAGCTCCTAGCTTGTGATCAACTTGTGATCAATTGAGCCTTTAAAACAACAGCAGGAAGCGGAAATCTCTTCTTTAAAAACATATAGTAAAGCAACGCCTCTCGTTAAAGACGCACGTACGAGAGACGCGACGCAACGAAAGAGCACTAAGGTATATTTAATAATAAAGTCAGTATTTTTATTTATTTATTGAAACATATTTTATATAATATTATATTATGCAACGAATTAAAACATTTGATCTGCCAAAGTTGTAGCTGCAGAGAATTATGAGCACATTACGTTTCATTTATGTTGTCACAGATTTAATATTTAATTAAGTTTTTTTATGTGAAATAATTTCGAATTATTTGAAT